>CM069441.1:111716321-112018821 GCA_035610835.1 Ophiura sarsii | reverse complement strand
ATGTCAACCAACTGACGTTGTGCCAACGTTGGATTGCCAGACAAAATTATGTTGGCCCAACATCATTTGTTGACATTGGCCAACGTAAGTGCATATGTTGGCCCAACATAGTCTTGCTATCTGGGACTGTGTCTATAGTTTGATCAGTTCCAAATTGGCGAAGCCTCATTACTCCAGCGAATGAATACAAAGGATGCATGCCTACATAAGGCAAAAGCCGCACTGTGCATCATATGTGTGACGCGTACGTCTGTCAAAAACCGTGTACGTGTGCATATATCGCGCATGTACGCTTGAAATACTTTTGCGTGCGGAGATAAAAAACTAATATTTCTCGCCAATTTGGAATTGATTAAACTATAACTATGGCCAGGAGGATATGTGCTGGATTAATGGATTGAAACATAAGTATTGCTCTACTTCTCCGATATTTCATATTTTTTGCACCTCAAATTTGGTTTGCGGCTGTCCACTTGTTACAACAAGCGATGATTGGATATCCATTGTCATTTTACTAGATGTACGTTCCTACCATGCAATAACATTTGAACAACCACTTTAATGAAAACTCCTAACTCGGTGTATCCTTACCTCGCTGCTTTCATCTAACTCCGGTGCCTTAACAGGTATATACTTTGCCATGGTCACACCCTTCACAGTCTTAGACTCACGCTAATATAGGCAAAGTACAAAATAGTCAGAAGGATTAAACTATGTGCATGCCAGGGACAGGTGGTATAATTTTAGAAGATATGGACATTTAGGTCCCAGCCATATAAAAGTGATTGATGGAATAAAGTGCACCATATATAACTATAACGTGGTAATTTATTACTGTGCAATTGATACATGCCTTGGATAACTTTATACCATTTTTCTTTTTAAAATGGACCCATACTAATAACCAATCAACAAGTAACTGCTCACCAAATTTGCCAAAATCAATAAGTCGTAAGGAACTGTTAGATATATGTTTGTGTGATGTGAGGTTTAATGAAATATTTTTACCAATTTTTGTTGTTGTTGAAAAGGTGATTTTTTCTTCTTTTTCCTCCAACATAATGCAACAGGTAAATATAAAGCAAATGAGAGGCAATGGGGATGGAGCAGCACTCCAACATGCAAGTCACATTTTCTGTGTTTAGATATCCCCACTTCTTGAGAGTCACGTTACATTGGCAGTACTGAATCTCAGTCTGTTGAAGCATTTCCATTCAGCCCAGCTTGATTCATGAAGAAGTTTCTCTTTGGGCAGGGGAAATGTTTCTTATTTTATGGATAAAAGTGGATCGTCAAAAGGACATGTTGTAGGCAATTACAGTTTAGAGATAGAGGCCAATATATTTGGCGAAATATAAAGAAAATAATAGGAAAAAATAGGCTTCTTCAAATCATATCTTTTTATTACAAAGTTTGATTACCTTCAACATGGTATCATTTCAAAGCTTAAAATGTGCTCTTTTGACTCGGGCCTCCAACATATCCATTTTAATGCTATACAGTACCTACCTCAATCAAATCCTTTGTGAGGATACAATCCCCCGTGCGTAATTCAAACATATTCCTGAGTCCAAACAGCTCCCCTGATTTACTGCCTGCTACACCTGTAAAGAATCGCTTAGCATTCTCAGACTCCATGGCAATGCTCGCAATTTGCTATAAAAAATGACAACAATGTTGATATGCTTTACGTACTAGATAATTGAAAACCTATATTAAAATAGAGCAAACTAGAAGAATTACTATAGATTCGTATGCTACAAGGGTCATTCAATAAGTTCTACCTCCTACCTCATAACTTTGCTATTATACAAGCCAGTCGTATGAAATATTCCACAATTGAAGCTTTGAATCTCAGCTACAAGATCATTGTAGATTGGTCTGAATACTCACTGTACCTTTCTGGATATGCAGTAAAAACCAAACTTCCATTTAGTGTGACGGAAACGGTAAAAAACAGCCAAAAGTGCTATTCATTTGGCCAATTCTAAGAGACAAAATGTACCCATCGGTCAATTTCAATCGTTCTAAGTTACAAATATCTCTTGAACAGCCTTTAAACAATACAAGTGACTGATTTCTTTGCAGAAAATGCCCTCTTATTAGCCAGATCCAAACCAGGACAGCCATCAATTTTAACCCTACCCTAGAGAACCGCTGCAAAAGTCATATTTGCTTTTCATAGGAACTAAGAGATCTTCATTATACAGGACTTAATGGATATATTTCAAGTCTCTCGATGATATATTTTTCTATCACTGACTACCTGATTAACTATTCTAAATGTTGCATATAAGGAAACCTGATAAAGTTACTATCATGTTAAGATTTAATATTCGAGGCATCACTGTGGATTGACTTGTAACAACGAACATTTGCTTGAATATCAGTATTCCAGTATGCTAATGGGCGTGTCAATACATTCCAGTTGATATTATACTATTTGCATGCTACAAAGGTTAATATTGTCTACAATCTGATTTATACATGATAGAATAGCATTATATTCAGAAATCATCCATTGTTTTCTATTTTCAGTATTTAAATCAGGCAGTTATATCTAATCATACAATACGGAGAGAAAACGAACAATCATGTATTTATCTTTGGGGTAATTTTCCGTGTCCGTTGTCCAAAATCTCTCTCTGGCATTTATCGCATCATGACAAAAGTGAAATAGGTATCAATTAGCATTTACTATAAATGTGTAGCTATGATTCAGAGCTATAATTATGACAAATGTCATGAGGCTGACATTCATATTAGCGATGTTATGAGTGAGGAGGTAGAACTTATTGAATGACCCTCGCTAGATGTTGAAATACAGGATCTTATCACACCATATCATGTCAGCCCTTGTAACTGTTGAAAAATTAGTTTTACAAAAATAGGCCCTTCATGAGCAAATATCTGAAATATAGGAAACTAGGAGCCCATAGTCTGTCAGAAGACTTTCAATATTGTAATAGTCAACATTTGGTTGAGCAAACCTGGCTAAGAGACTGTTCCCATAATAAAGGGTTTCCCCTGGGTGTGCTCAACTGTTAACATAACTACGAAGATAATTGCAGATCCGTTTGACTAATCTGAAAACACTGAATCTAATTGTGACCCCCTGATGATTTGGACAAATAAATACAACATTTATTTTGATTTTACCTGTTTATATATCTGTCTGAGATACATGTTTTCTTCTATAGAACCAGTGGAAATAAGACGATATACAGACACATCCCTATGTTGACCTATACGATAGGCTCTATCTTGGGCTTGAAGGTCATAGGTCGGATTCCAGGTCGGGTCATATATGATGACTACGTTGGCACCGGTCAGGTTGAGGCCCACTCCACCAGCTCTGATGTTAAAGATCAAAAGGGTTAAACTGTCAATTAGTTTTTGTAAGTTGTTGTATATTATTATGGCGCATCAAAATAGATTGAGACAATATTGTGAAGAAAGTTCTCAAAGAAATTCTGACATGTAAGCTTATGATTGATGACTCCATTCATTTTATCTAATGTTTTTTTTCTGTAATACAGTACTTCATTGAATAAAATATCTCCAGCTGTATCCTAGCATTGACTCAGTTGGTAGAGACCTTTATCTTTATGGAACGCTAAGAAAATTTGACATTTTATAAGAAACAAATTAAGCATCTCTATCCCTGTTTAAAAGAAAAATCTGACTATCTTGAGCAGTTGCTATAAATTAGTGAGTTCCTCTTGTCAATTGAACGAAAGGACTATAACACTTATATAGTTGATATAAGAAAGAAAATTCATATTTGTTTCTTATTGAACTGATTTCTGACTGTCTTAAACATGAATCTGACTTACCTGGTTGATTTAAGAAAGCATAACATATCTTATCCCTGTTAAAATTCATGAACATACATGTATTTCTGCCATTTTGAGTAGGGATTCAGTTAATAGGCTCTCTCACCCTTATTCATTATGAACTTACTACTAAAAGAATTGTTTACACTTACTTGGTTGATATAAGAAAGAGGAATATACCCTTATCTCTGTTGAATTCATGTACATATTTCTGCCTATCTTGTGCTTTAGTGCTACCATCTAGACGTCTATACTCCCAGTCTGTCGTCTTCAGATACATCTCAAGAATATCAAGAAGCTAGGAGAGATCAAATATAGAGGTATGATTTTTAGTGTTTTCTTTTCTTTTTTTCTTCTTTTTTAATTTTGAAATATTTCAGAAATGTTGGAATTTTTTGTTGTTGTTGTTGAAAGTTTTGATTTTTGTTGTTGAAAATTCACCAAAATTATTAAAAACAAAAAACATCTGACCGTCTTATCTACCTGAGAGGTCCCTTCCCTCATAGAACAGGGTTTTTTTTGTCACCTAAAGGAGAGGTTCACCTTTAATATACCACATTACATCTATTAACTGTTGCCCATAGTTTTTTTTGTAATCCTGTTAGTGTGTGTTGAATTTGTTATAAGGAATGGAATACAATTTTGGGAAAGGGTAATGATTTTTTTAAAAATCACTTCAAGAAGAGTCAAGCATTGCGCAACAAAAGTGTACAGCCCAATAAGGGTGAAAATGGAATTGTGCGCATTATCATGTTAGCCGAGTTGGAGTAAATTCACATCTATCATCTTTTGAGAGTGTTACGTCATCACCATCTAGCAACATCATCAAACCCATTTCCATGGTAATCAGAGTCAAGGATACTGTCATAAGTTGAGGCCTGAAAATGGCATCCACCCACCTGCCGATAGTGGGTAACTTTTGCATTGGGCGGGTGAAGATTCCAAAGTATCCGCCCAATTGGCGGGTAAATTTTTTCAAACTCACAGTATAAGTGAGTTCCACTGGCTGGTGGAATTTCTGTTGGGCAGGTATTTTTTGTGAGTTACCTGCTAGACTGGCTGGTTTAAAATAAAATCTGAAGGTCTAGCCCTGCATAAGTCATTTGAGGATGGTAGCGGCTACAAACGTAAGTTATATGGAACAAGCGGGTTCTCTGGAGTATCACATGAACTATTGAAACTCTTTTCATAATTAGACTAAACAATAAATTCTCTCTATGTCAAATTCTTCTTACCGTTGTATAATGTGAGAATATGAGTACCTTACTGCCATCTTGTCGGAATACATTCAGCAATTTATCTAGAACCTGATAAAATGAATGAAATACACAAATCATTCATATCAACTTTCTGAAATGGCTATATTAATTTCATTGTATTATTCAAAGCTCTTCCAATTTCAAAACCTACAGAATGTGTAAGTTTTAAATTTGGAAGAAAAAAATTGACCTTTTTTATCAAAGGACAATAATACACCATGTGCTGTCAAGCCTCAATTATGCAAACTAAGCATAATTGATAGTTTGGCGTTGCTTTGTCTTCAATTCAATGACCAATGTGAAGGCCAAAGAAGTGGACTAAACAGTGACAATATTCTGGTAAGATTTTCATACATTTTTTTTTTTTTTTGAAATATATTTTTTTAATGATATTCCAGGTGATAAAGATGTGCGCGGGAGGGATGAAACAAAAAGTTGAACATTTACATTTTCCTATTGGCTAATTAATGTAATTTCAAATTCTCTCAAACTTTCAATCGTTACTTTCATTCTTACAGGGCACTGTTCTCTGCACAGGATGAAACAAATCAGTAAGTTAGTTTTAAAATGTTGATACTCAAATGTGTTCTTACTAGAAAAATGATAATATCATTTACATAGTACTTAAAAGATAATTGAATGATGCTATTATTCTCTTTGACCAAGTATAAGGGGAATGGCCAAAGAATAAATATTTCTCCTTTTACATGAAAACATTTACGAAGAAGACAAGTACTGAACATGGAAAAGGCAACAATATTCGCTCCTGCAAAGATACTCTATCTAAAATGATATGCTATGCACTTGAAGTTTCTTTAAAGATAATGTCTAGTTCTGTCTCATTCCTATCCTGTGATGTGTACAAAACTAAGAACAATCATTTTATTTGAGTCTTTATAAATAACATGCAACTAACATTTTATGTAGTCCTTACCGATATCTTAGACCTTACCTGCATTTTGCCACAGTACTTAGGATCTGACAACGTACAGAACCGTGACTCTCTACTCAGCTGTACAAACTGTGGATGTCTAGCAAATGCTATATCACAGTAGGTCTTCACTGTAAGGCGTTGTAAGTCGGACATCTTCTTGTTGTCAGGGTTCAAGAGAGCTACGTGGTTGGACACTTTGGTCAGTAGAGTCATGAAGGAGAAAGTCAGGGCTTTGACTTTGATTCCCTGAGCATTTTTCTGTGAAATAAAATAAAACATGTATAAAGACTTGGATGAATTGATGATAATTAAATCAACAAAGACCTTCAAAATACTCAAAACCAGTCCCTATAAAAGAAGATATATTTATAAAGGTAAATAAAATGATATCTGATTAGTCCAAAAAAAGAAGGTCTGTCTCACATACATTTGGGAAATAGCTATGCGATATGTGATATCAAAAAATATATAAAAAATAGCTATGCTAAATGTGGTTTTTTTCTTTTATTATGTTTTTAGCCCACTTTCTTTCTTATTGTTGATCTTTCAGAGCCAATATTTTTCAAACAACTAAAATTTAAAAAATTGGGCTCATCGCATGGGTTATGCGGCAAAAGTGACTCCACATACTTATGTGCACAGTCAGTAAGTAAGTCAGTAAGTAAATAGGTCAGTAAGCATGGTCAGTCGGTATGTGAGTCAGATCTTTTTTCTTACTTGGCCTTAGTTCAAGCCATTGTTTCCTAGGATATAATGGTTTCAAACCATCTATTCAACTTTGGAAGACACAAAATATGCGTGGATTATAAAAATAAAATGCATAAGCTATCAAGAGTCTTTTAGCGATCGTCTGCATCAGTAATTTGGTGTGGGTATAATTCTTGTGACCTTGTGCTTCTAAAATGAGAACCATTGGAGTTATGCAACTCCAACTTTGGAATGTGACAATTTTAAGGATGACCTTTCATGTAAAATAGAAAACATCAATTTGAAAATCGGGCCAGCAATCAGAACATCTACCTTTAATGCTTAAATAACCAGTCTCGTGGTTTGCTGTACCAGAAGCAGAGTTTCAGTCCACAATGTAATAGGTGTAGCATACGACAAAGTGTAAGTGTACCTTTGGCCCATAACCATAGACCATTTCAAATTGAGATTGGAAATCTTTGGAAAAACAGGTCATGTGGAGTAGGTGCGATGCGCGTTCTTCGTAACAGTTGATCGCATTCACAGCATTGTCCTAGTTGGTTGTCCGCCTAGTGATTTACTTTGTTTACATACACGCGTGCACACATGAGAAGTAAAATGTGGTACGAGACTATTTTGTTTTTTTATCAACAAAGACGTTGAACGGCAAATTCCAAATGTATCGAGCAGATGGTAAAAAGTAAAAAATATTACCCCACATCTCTTTCATCTCACCGTTTTTGTTACTCAAATGCCGCAACATCAACTTTGCGAGGGATACAATCTATTACCAACACCAGCGCAATCTACCACACGGGCAGACAGGTGAAAAACACATTGGTTTTTCTCCGGTACGGTCAGCTCACAGGTCATGTAAGTGAGCGTCAAATCACTCATCTAATCGGAAACATTCGGAACTGATCATATATTTTCGGATTTGAAATGGTCTATTGTAATGCAAAATGCTCTTTGCATTGTGGGATTGAAATTTCGAACAACTCGGCTTCTGCTGCTAAAACCCTGAAACTCCATTTTGTATGTCACAGAATCATGGATAATAACTGAATGGACTTACCAAATAGCAGCAATCTCCTCTTTTGTTACCACTCCCACAGTCGCACTTCTCATGTTGTCTTAGTACGAGTTGTCGTAAATCTTCTGAATCCAACAGAGCCCTGTATACACTAAGCTGAAGATCTGTCATCTTGCAAAACACTACCTTCTCCTCTGTAACAACACAGAAATTGAAACAATATATGATTTTTTCGCAAATATTCGAAAGCAAACAATTTGGATAGAGTGCACTTCAGATGCCAAAACTGAACCAAAAGTGTTATTATCTTACTATATGATTTCTTATAAATAATTTAAAAATAAAAGAAACTTGGTAACAATAGCATAATGATTTATAATGAATCCTTTTCATCCTAAAAAAACAAATAGATAAAATAAAAACAACATATCAGAAATGAAACAGGAATTAAGCAATCATATTTTGATCAATGATCTATTATGGTGCTTTGATATTAATATTATAAGGCTAAATTAAACAAATCATTTGTCTCAAAGCTCCCGCGCGCGTTAGTTTATTGATGCGCATTAGAAGAAGAAACAAATCTGTTAAAAAAAATAATAATAATAATTCTTTTCCCAAATAAATCCCAAAATTTCACAAATTTTTCAGATTTTCATTGATCACATCATTCTAAATACAAAAAGTCACTTTTACAAGGATTTCAATATTTTATATTTAAAAAAAAAAAAAAAAAAACTTAAAAAAAACGCATTCCGCATTAGGTTTTGAAAAACTGAAGAGCTTTGAGACAAAAGATTTTTTTAATTTAGCCTAAATGAAATATATGTAACAAATCAGAACCAATCTTTGGGTTTCTGTACTGTCTGTTGATAAGTGGGTCCAGATTAACAAAATGGTTGGACACATAAATTGGTTTATAATGGTGTAAGAACGAATTCTTACGTTGAGAAGGAAGAGTCTTTAATACATTCTAGTTGATTTCTATACCAAAGTTGGTTGTTTATTTACGAAAATCATACATGCTCCAAATAATAGAAGATACAAAATACGACGGACAATACACACAACACGTCTGTTGTGGTTGACGAGCAGGACACGAGAGAACGATTCCAGATCGCGCACGAGCCAAATAACCAGCGCTCAGCTGTGATTGGCTAATCGGCTAATCATCTGAGCGCTGATTGGTCTATTCTAATAACAATAATACATATTCAAAGAATCGACATAGTATTGTTCCATTGCTAATGTAGGGATGTTTTATATCCCACAATGGTGAGGAAAGAGTTATTTTATATCTTGCATATAGCCAATACGTATGCCAATGGACACATATCGCATGTGGTTAAAAGTATGAGGTCAACCTCACCCCAAAAATGGTGAAACGGCCATCTGTGGTGCGTAATACGTAAGTTTGACCTCACGGATCTGATTGGTTAGCAAAATTGTATGAATTTTCAAGCATGCGTAGAATCTGATCATGGTATGCCTGTGTGTGTTGGAACACTGACCAGGAAGATATGTTAGTGCATCCATCAGGGCTGGACTTTAGCACCGGGCGGGCGGGTAAATTTGGCATCGGGCGAGTAAAATTGCAAAAGTACCTGTCCGACTGGCTGGTACCTTTTTTTAAACTATCAAAGTGAAGATTCCTCAATTCTACTTAGTCGTTCAGATCATAAAAAACACTGTAAAATGCCTGGTTGATTTTTTAAAATAAATAATAGGAACTCCCCAAGTTTGTTTTGCGAACTGAAGCTTATTGAAAAATCAACCCACAAATTACGCCATTTGGTGCTTGTTGACACTTTTAGGCAGAAGGGACACACTGGAATAAGCTTCAGAGTTTAGAAGACATTGGTGCGCGCAACAAAATTGATCACAAAACGATAATTTCAAACAAATCGTCCATAATAAATGATCCAAGAACTAAAATCACATCATCACGCTGAATATCGATCTGTTGTACAACATGCAAGTAAAGGTTCCGCGAAAGAAATAGTGAGACAATCAACTCTACTTTTAATTGCAAGGATCTCTCCCTTCAGGCTCAGCATTCACCATTTAAATCATGCAAATTCATGCTCAGAATTTACATTAGTTTACATTGGAGGAAGGGAATTCCCCAAACATCACATGTGCGGTAAAAATCTCACGATACATTTCTGTACTTGCTGGAACCCGACCCAATCTCTTTTGTGTAGGGGATCATGCGCAGCAGCAGTGAAGCAACGTAAAACTGGGGATCTAAAATTGTTATTTTTATTTTCAACGAATGGAAATTTAATTTTGTACTTTTCCGTTCCGTGAGCGTTGTAAATGGAATTTTGCGCATAATAGGCGAATCAATTTGCAGTTTCGCGTTGACATTCTGAGCCTGAATAGTAATCATTTATAGTGATGATGAAACTTATTAAACAAACGAAACAAGATATGAATTATGAGTAATGAAACATGACCAACATCTGTGTAATCGAGAAACAAAGTTGGCCAGGTGAATTTTTTGTCGGGCTGGTAACTTTTTGAAGCTACCCGCGCCTGCCCGACTGGCTGGTACCAAAAAAGCTTAAGATCCAGCCCTGGCATCAGGTATTAAAATGGACCGAATTCTTTGCAGTACCGCTTGCGGTACTGCAAAGATCCGCTTGCGTTACCGCGAAGCGGTAATGTAAGCTCCGCTTGGTATCTCCGCTTGCGGATATGCCAACATTTATTGGTATTGCCGCAAGCGGGGGGGGAAAGTCCTCAAGCGGAGGTAACACTTCCTGTTTGTAATTCCTCTTCGCGGAATTGTCGCTTTGGCTTTGCTTTCCCGCTTACGGACATGCACGTATTTGTTTACATTTCCCAACGCGGCACAAACTTACCGCTTGTAGTTATTCTAAAATTACATCTCCGCTTCGCGGGATTGTCGCTTCGGGATTGCTTTGCCGCGCACGGAAAAGCAAAACAAAATTCACATCTCCGCTTCGCGGGATTGTTGCTTTCGGATTGCTTTGCCGCTCACGGAAAAGCAAAACAAAATTCACATCTCCGCTTCGCGGAGTTGTCGCTTTTGGGTTGTTTTTACGCACGCGGGAAAGAACATATTTCTTAATACTTCCGCTAGCGGAGTCATCGAAATATTCTTCAAATGTCCGCTTGCGGGAATACCATTATTTGTTCACATTTCCGCCTCGCGGAGTTGTCGCTTTTGAATTGCTTTTCCGCGCGTGCAATTATTAAGATCTTTGCGATCTCCTTATTCTTAACACCCTTAGGCCCTATTCCACTCAGCAGATGGTGTAGATTGCAATTCAATAATTTTACGAAATAAGGATAATATCGAGCGGTTGATGGGGCACGTGCCGCCATTTTTCAATAATTCATTAGTAATGTCATCCAATCCTGACGATTTATCATTCTTACATTTCCTAATAGCATCTCTAATTATATCTAAGCTTAGGCCTAGGTCAATATCACTTAGGCCTATACAATTATTATCAATTTATTACAAGTTCTAATATTATTTACAAATCTCTTCTATTGATTCATAATCCTCCTCGGTATTCATGTTTACATTCATTTTTACCAAGCGTTCTCCAATATTGCAAAACTTATTGTTTCATTTTATCAAATATTATATTATTACCCCCTGGCCCCTTAAGACAATGAACATCCTGTTTAGGTTGCCTACCCCTGAGTTATTGCCAGAACTTACAACAAAGAGGACCACCCTATTGAGCAATTTGAATAGACCTATCAATACGCATTTGCATAATCTTATCCTTGATTAGGAATTTAGCCCGGGAATTTAGCTATATGACGTTTGACTTGGTAATCACTCCAAAGCTTATAGTTTAGTTTAGTTTTATTTGGCATATCAAGACACAGAGATACAATACATCAGATAAAATATACAAATCTTAAAACTTACAAATTTAACACAACATATTAATACAAGAAAACATATAATGCCAAGGATAGCCCAAGAAAGCTCTAAAAAGGGCTTATTTCCATTGGGGTCCTTATTAAAACAGCACATTATACAAACATCATATATATTTGAACACAAAATAATATTGCACTTTTTATGAAACAACTGCATATAAAAATGGATGAAAAATCAAGATAGAAAGTGACTCTTTACTGCCTTTTTGAACTGCCCGTGGGTTTTGGATGTTTTAACCTGAGTTGGTAGCAAGTTCCATTCCCGAATACCAGTAAAGAAAAATGTATTAAATGTATGGCGAGCGTAGCGAGTTGGATTTTTTCTTCATATTTATACATGTTGGGTGTCTTTATAACCCGAACAAGTTAGAACATGAGCAGAAACGTATAATCCAGTGAAACGTTCTACTTTTGTGAGCATTGGTGCAAAGCAGAGATGAGGTGAAAAGCATGCAATAAATCACATTTTTAAATCATGAAATTGGATTTTGTAACATTATACACCCTGTGGCTCTAATGTCTCGACCGTTGATGATTATATAGATGTTTCCCACCATATCGTACATTTGCTGTCCAGAAGTCGTCTCATAGTAAAAGTTTTTGAAGTCGATAGGTTTTAAGAAAATATGCGCGAAGCGCAGAAAAAAATGGCATTTACACTCCAAAATAGCCTCTAAAATCACTCCAATCACCACCATCTTTAGTTTAAACAAATTTACACAACCCCCCACTGTTCAAGAATAAAAAGTTACATAACCCCCCCTATTTCAACACATGAAAGTTACATGACCGCCCGCCCCCCCCCCCTATATTTTACCCAACCACCCTCCACCATAAATAATGAACGGTCCCTTACTAAGATATAAAATCTCAAAGTTGAGTACACTTTTTATTTACTCGCCCTGTATTTTTTTACGTAATTTTCAACAATATAAATACATCTTTGCTTCCTTAGTAACGAACGCACCCTTACATATTTAATCTTACATGTATATTATGTGATCTTTTCCAGGGACACGCCCTCAATCCTGGAAAAAAATTGGAAGCAGATTTCAGATTTCCTTGCAGCCTACATTTCTGATCATAAATCATGAATATAGAGCGATACCATTCCTAATTACAAAATTATGTTTTTAGAATGAAAATAAACTAGCTAGCGAACAATCTACTTTCAACCCCTAAAAACCATGATGTTTAAGTAATTAGGAATCGTATCGCTCTGTGACTCGGGATATAGTAGGCCTATAGGGGGATTTATGATCAAAAATGTAAATCTGCAAGAAAATCTACTTTCTAAAAAAAATCATGGATAGAGGGCGCCCCTTGGAAGAGATCACATAATATTCCTTTAATATAAGTTTCAAATCAAATCATTCAAAATACTAAATTACACATTGCAATACCGAATATTTCAATGTGCATCATACAGATATCACGGTTATTATAATTATGCTGAATCATTACATTTGTAACTTGCAGCTAAAAGGATAATTATAGGCCCCTAAAATATGTCATATCGTCGATCCGATTTAACGCCTCTTTTATTTTACCACAAACGTATATAGGTATCGCATGCTTACAGCTATGTATTGTATGCAATTAGCTTTATGAACAAAACTAATTTTATTTCATCAAATGTAAACATTTCACCACTAGGGAAGAGTGGGGAGTGTTTGCCCGTTTTCATTTGAAATGGGTTCGAGACGTCAGTTTTAAAGAATGATTGGACCGACCTATGAAAGATTAAAAAAAGATTGGTATCTTGGCTACGTACGACCACAATTTCAATACCCTAATATAGTGTAAAGTGATAAGTAGGAAATCAAGACAGTGTCTCAAAAGGGTGCGCATGCACCACCCCTGGAGGGTGGGGCAGCTCGCCCATCATGCCCATAGGCCGGGCAAGTTCGCCATCGGATCATAATCAGACTTCATAAAGTAGTATTTATCAAATAGATATACACATGTTATGCAATGTGATAGAAATGTAACTCTGCAAGAAAATATACTTTCTAAAAACAAATCAACCTGAGCGGTCCGCTTGCCCGTAGAACAGGATTTATTTTGTTCGTGGCCTATAAGTGAAGCATTTTTAGTCCACCTTTTCATTTATTAACAAATTGACACATTACATCACGATCTTTACAAAGTTTTCTTAATCATAATCCATGCATTGATACTTTTTTCGGCCTGTAACATCTATTGACAGACTAATCATAATCCAAGTACAAATAAACAAATTGACACATTGCGATTTAAAGTGTCTCTTAATCATAATCCACGTTTTGATATCCTAAATTTTCGGCGCGTGTCATGTCTATAATCTGTTCATAATACGAAATAATAATCCAAGTTTAAATAAACAAATTGACATTTGTGATTTTTGCAATGTGTCTCCTAATCCTAATCCATGTATTGATATCCTAAATTGTCGGCGCGTGTCATGTATATTGATAACCTGTCATGATTAATAATATCCACGGACTGATCTATTCTTTGCAAAGAACAGGGTGCCCCAAAAGTTGTTTCGATACATTTTTAAAACGTTGTATATACCATAGGCGTGCACAGGATTTTTTTACCCGGGGGGCTTACAAATAAATTTCATTGGTTCTCGCCGCTATCCGCGGTAACGAGTCTGAGGGGATGTGCCCCCTTGGATTTTTGGCTTGGATTGGATTTTTTGGAATGTTGGCTATTGTCAAAAAAAGGTTTAACAGGGAGTTTAACAAACCGTTCCTGAAGCCATGTTGTTAAGTTTGACTTATAATATGAAACTAATTTGCGCGTAGCGCGCCAAAAATGTCTATTTTAACACTAAAAAGGTCCAGAAAACGTTTCTGAAGCCATCTTGTTCCAATTGAATAACAAAGTAGTATGAAAATAATTGGCGAGGAACGCGCCAAAATTTGCTATATGTAAAAATAAAGGTTTAGAAAAACGTTCTTGATTGAAGCCATCTCGTTAAGCTTGAATAATAAATAATCAGTGAAACTAATACGCGTGTAGCGCGCAAAAAATGTCTATTTTAACACTAAAAAGTTTCAGAAAACGTTTATGAAGCCATCTTGTTGAAATTGAATAACACAAAATAAAAAATAATTCCCGCGGAACGCGAACAAATTGGCTATTGTAAAAATAAAGGTTTAGAAATACTTTTCTGAAGCTATCTTGTTAAGCTTGAATAATAAATAATCAGTGAAACTAATACGCGTGTAGCGCGCAAAAAATGTCTATTTTAACACTAAAAAGTTTCAGAAAACGTTTCTGAAGCCATCTTGGAATAACAAGAATTAAAGTTCTCACTTTTTTGTAAAATGCAAAATAGTCGGTAACACGTGTTACGGTAACACGCGTTACACTTTGTCCAGCCATAATTTACTAGCCTTAGATCCTTTATTATATTTATAAATTAAAATTAATTTTGACTTTGGCAATTGAACTAACATATTAACCATAAATAGTGATAAATAACACTTGAAAAATTAAGGTTTTAGCACGTTTTCCTGAATATGAGTTTGGTAACACGCGTTACGACATTTTGATGGCCTATTGTAGAGTGGTGTTATGAATTTATCTAATTGTTTACTATTTTTAAATATGGCCTAACTAGTAGAATTAAAATTATAAGTGGCGTAAATTAAAACCAAATCAATAAAGTAAATATTTTCAAAAAAGCGTTGCTCCGGTAACACGTGTTACCATTTTGGGGGTAAGAAAAGTAGAATTTTTTCATAATAAACATGAGCCAAATGTTGTAACAATTTTTTCCTGAACCTTTG
This sequence comes from Ophiura sarsii, assembly GCA_035610835.1. Lineage (NCBI taxonomy): Eukaryota > Metazoa > Echinodermata > Ophiuroidea > Amphilepidida > Ophiuridae > Ophiura > Ophiura sarsii. The sequence goes on along the minus strand of CM069441.1, from coordinate 112,003,360 downwards.
CATGAGCTTTGAACAACATAGAGGTAAAAATAAATCTTTTGGAGCAATTTTCAGTTTTTTTGCTCCGTCACATTTTCATGGAATCGCCCATTTGCGCAATTATATATATGTGTGACGAACATTTTATACCCTTTTAATTTATTTAAAATAAAGAATCACTAATATTTTTAGTAGAATTTTTTCATAATAAACATGAGCCAAATGTTGTAACAATTTTTTCCTGAACCTTTGCATGAGCTTTGAACAACATAGAGGTAAAAATAAATCTTTTGGAGCAATTTTCAGTTTTTTTGCTCCGTCACATTTTCATGGAATCGCCCATTTGCGCAATTATATATATGTGTGACGAACATTTTATACCCTTTTAATTTATTTAAAATAAAGAATCACTAATATTTTTGAAAGTAAGCAGCATTAGAATAAGACATGAGAATAACTTGAAAAAATCTGAACGCTTTCCACGCGGTAGTCGCCTGCAGACGACAGTCCTAAATGTTTAAAAAATGTCAACATTATGAAGTCACCACTTTTTCTAGAAACACTGTATTAATAAAATAACTTTCTGACTAAGGGGACTATTTTAAGAAACAATTAGCTCTTGTTAACAAATAAAGTGTTATAAAAACTGAACAAATTCAGAAAATTCCCACTAATTCTCATCTTAATAACATCACTGGGACTAATATATTTTAGATATATTAGTCCCAGATAATCATTCATTAGCTACTGTCATTGTAACTTACTTTTCATTACTCCCCTAATCTAAAAGCGTATCAGAGTTCATTTCATAAACCAATGCCGTAACACTTTCCACGCGATAGTATAGGACTGGTTTTAACCAATATTATGTTTATTTTTCAGATACCTTTCCTAACTCATTGTCTATCGCAAGGATTACTTAACAAATACTAGGCATGTTTGTACTTATTTTAATGCATCTCTCATGTGTGGACTTAACACGCTTTGCATATACAAACTCTTCATTGGTTTAAATATTTTTAAATGTATACTACTTTAAATACAGTAGGGGTTATTATGATGTTGGTTGACAAATAATACGATGTTATATAAATACAAAAGCCGATTTTTTTTTGATAATTATCGGTCCCTGGGAAATTTAAGGGTAGCATGATATAATAAAAAAGATAATCCCTCTTCTTTTACTTTGGTCAGGAGAAAATAACAACATGTCTATCGATTTATCAGAACAAAATTATCACGTGGTTGTATTGATTGTAATTACACGCCAAGTTGTATTTCAATAGACGACAGGATGTGTTCTTACAACACAGTCAAATTTTATTTCAATAGGCTGAATAGACATAAAAGACAGTGTTTCACAACTTCCATAGTAATCCACAACTTAAGGGGTTAAGTGGTCATTTATTCAGGTGTATAGTCACCACTCACCATTGTCACATAATAGAAATGGTGTCTCCTGTTCCTGTAGGCCTATTGATTGTAATTACGCAGCCAAGTTGTATTTCAATAGACGACAGGATGTGTTCTTACAACACAGTCAAATTTTATTTCAATAGGTTGAATAGACAATAGTGTTTCACAGCTTCCATGCAGGTGAATAGTCACCATGGTCACAGAATATAAATGTTGTCTCCCGCACAAAAACTATATCACACAGGCCTATATACCCCGGGTATATACCCAATGGAATACAGATATTTAAATATTATAGGCCTACTATTAATATTATTATTTAAATTGGTCAAGTTCCCTATTGAATCGCCTATGCGATCCTCTATAATATGTTGGTATGTGATGCGTAACCCTTAGTTTCATCTTCGGATGTGGTGTTTGTATGTATTATGAAGTAGGCCTATCAGTTTTGTAATATTGGAGAACGCTTGGTAAAATGAATGCAAACATGAATACCGAGGAGCATTATAATGAATCAATATCGCGGAAATGTGAACAAATAATTGTATCCCCGCAAGCGGACATTGGATGATTATTTCGATGACTCCGCGCGCGGAAGAGCAATCTAAAAGCGACAATTCCGCGAAGCGGAATTGTGAACAAATAATGGTAACCCCTCAAGAGGAGGTACAATCAAATATGGACATTTCCACGCACGGAAAAGCAATCTAAAAGCGACAATCCCGCGAAGCGGAGATGTGAACAAATAATGGTAACCCCGCAAGAGGAGGTACAATCAAATATGGACATTTCCACGCACGGAAAAGCAATCTAAAAGCGACAATCCCGCGAAGCGGAGATGTGAACAAATAATGGTAACCCCGCAAGCGGGTAGTTGGCTCCGCTTACGGAAGTTCCAATAAATGTGTGCATTGCCGCGTGGGGAAAAGCGATCCAAAAGCGACAAGTCCGCGAAGCGGCGATGTGAACAAATAAGTGTATCCCCGCAAGCGGGTGTTTGGTCCGCTTGCGGCAATGCCAATAAATGTGTGCATACCCGCAAGCGGAGACACCAAGCGGGCCTTGCATTCCCGCTTTGCGGGAATGCAAGCGGAGTTGTGCAGTACCGCAAGCGGTACTGCACAAAAAACTGTTCAGAAAAATAGTTCCTGGCATCCATTGTGACATTTGTAATTGCAGTGTTTCTAGAATGTAAATCCACAGGTAATACAAAAAAATACATATACTACAATTTCCTACTCACCCTTTGTGGGAAGCTGGTGGGCAATAATAGCCTTTGTTCTTCTCAACATCCATTTACTCCGTAATCTGGAGAACCTCAAAGATGCTGTGATTAGTTTGAGAAAGAAGTGTTTTGACTCAAATTTAATACAATAGAATAAAGCGACACAACAGCAATAGAATGAATAGAATACCGTAGGAGGTCATCTGCCTGCTTCACAACCAAGCAAGCAGGAATGCTCAAAGGTACTAATCAAGCCATCTGTTTTCAACAAGGTTCATTCACTATACAGTAACAGTGACACGCTTTACAAAGCTATTAGCTTATGATGTTGGAGATTTAGCTGATTCTCTGATAACTAATTTTCATCGAGATAAAATGTATAAATCTGCTTTAAAAGGTTGACCTAGGTTTTATTTTATTTATTTATTTATTCATTTGGGCCTTACGACCCTGGATAACCCAAGAAAGCCTCGTTGAAGCTTATTTCCATTGGGGTCCGTTAGACGTGTGAACAGCTACAGACCGGGATGATCCCCTACTCTTTGCGAAAGAGTCTGTAACATTTTAACGTGCTCGGGTATTGCTCTTCCGATGCACGGGACCACCATTTTTATGTGACTTCCGAACCACTGATTTTTGCTGCCATTAGGAAATCGTCACAACCACCTCGCTTCATTTACCAGGCTATCCGATACGGCGCACACAATGTATCAGCACTTAGATTGTAATATATTCCCTAACAGCTCCCCAATCTCGTTTGGGTCGACGAAGCAATTGAGACTAAGTACCTTGCCCAAGGATACAAACAAGTTGGCTGTAGCGGGGCTAGAACTCACGACCTTTGCATCGTGAGACCGGCATGCTATCCACTACACCACACGTGCTCTGATTAAAAACATATTTTATTGCTTGAAATTTCAAAATGTATTTTCAATTTTTGTGTTTATCATGAAATTAATATTGTTCACTTTATGGCAAAGTTTGAGAAAATTGGCTAATTTGTGAGAATTAAAAAAAATGGTTGCTAAATTCCATGATATCTCTAAAGCTTTGTCAAAAGTCTCTTGACTTACTTTGTCTTCCTTCAGCAAGCGCCCTCTTACTGGCATCAAAAGTCTGACCGTGGCTTATTATTTGTGCATATTCCAACCAGAATGTCCTTGGATTACCCAAACAACCAGGGTTGGCCCTGTAAGGTCAAATACAAGCAGAAAACCAGGGATTAATGATAAGGTTTTTTTTATTGTTATGAATTGAGTCTTTCTGTACTAAAATATGGTATTCTGCCATAATGTTGGTAGGTTTATTTAATAAAAACACAATACAGTAATAAAATTACAAATGTGGACAATAAAAAATGTCTGTAGTTAATCTACCATGCCATATCATATGTTCAACAGTACAATTTTGGTATAAAATAGCTTAGCAGCACTTTTTTCCCTACTTAATTTAATGCTGTCAGCTGTGCATTACGACAACATATTCGCTGCAGAAGTGCGATGATAATAAGTGCCACATAATATACATTATTTCTTTTTATCGTTGCCCCAGCAATATGTCCAAACAAATACCAGGGCTTACAATGCGAAGAATTCAAACTTTGCTGTGTATAGTGTGCCCTGTGATTTGTGAAAATAAATTACAAGTTTCCTGTTACTTTTTTTTGCTGAGTGATGAGGCGACTTTTTCATTATTCATTATTTGATCAGATTTCATTATTGATGTATAAATGCATGTTTGATCAACCCATATTGACACGGGGGGTTCACAAAAGGTATTTGCAATAAAAAGCCCTGCTTTTGAGCCTAGTTCCCAGTTTCACATTTTACACTGAAAAATATGTTTGAAATTGCTAAAACTCGCTCCAATGATGTTTTGAAAATATATATAATGAATTTGTTGGCTATCTTGAAATTGTGACGCGGGTGAAAAAAGGTGACGCGAGCAGGTAACGGGAAACTCAAAACCGACTTTCAGGCACCTTATGCAAAGTTACAACATTACTTTTACAGTAAATAATTTCTCTAAAATAATACAGAGTCCATCAACAAATGGAAATGAAATTGATAAATGTCTATTACAGTGCCTTAGAAACAACACATGTAAAAACACCAACAAATAACAACATTTCCAAATATATACACATTACAGTAGGAGAGGTTTTGAGTCAATTTAAAAGCTTTAAAATTGATTTGATCAAATGCTTACCAATCTAGAATACACCATAATTCCTTCATTTCATTTTGCAATGCTGTACCAGTCAATCCATACCGCCTTAATGTGTTCACTTCCTTTAATGCTATAGTTATTAAGGCTGTTGGAGACTGAAAAACAAATTATATGGATACTGATACAAAAATTTGAAAATTTGTTTTCAATTGCCCATTTTTTGAGCAGGTGGCCAAGCACTGAAACAAGTGATTGGTACGAATGTGGTATCACTGGAAAGCAGAACATATCAGCTTTTCATTGATGTGAAACACAATATGAATATATCACGAAATATTTGAAAAGTTGGCTATTGAAAACAAACTTCAAAACTTTTTTAGCAGTTTATATCGGGGATCATTTCTTTGTGAATTTTTAATTGCAAAACAAACAAAGCTTTCCCTTGAAATGAACTTACTTTGTAACTCATTCATAAGCACAAAAGACAAATAAATTAACAGGCTACTCTTCCGACGACCCCGAGTGTCAGGTCATACAAAAATAAATATGAACCGTCTCCGGTGGCCATGAATGCCACTGACACTGGACACAACATTCCAGATCAGGATCATTGACCAAGACGCCTCCTGGTTTAGCAGAGGGGTAAGTGAAGCTGCTCACATACGGATTCACAAGAGAACCTTGAACAGAGATGCAAGGCAGGTACTACCTTTCTAGCTAAATACAACCCCTTGAGTATCCGCATCTGACACCATCTGATATTGTAAATCTGGGCTGATGACTTCTCCTGAGGAAAACTACCAAAATGGTGAGCTTAAAAATCTCAGTTGCGAGAAAACAGATGTGTTCAATTAGTCTACTCTTCATGTTTTCAACTTAAAATCATCCCTTTTCCATAAGCTTACCTTGATCTTATGTACTTCATCCACTATGACTGCTGCCCATTTCACTTTGAGCAACTCATCCTATTACAAATACAATATGAAGGTAAAAATAACCCAAATATACATTTATAACATTATGTTGATGACTCTATTAAGATTTGCTTCAGCTGTTTTTAGCTTGTTAATAGGTATTTTCTAAATATTTACTATCCATAACAAATTTAAGAGAGTGTGGCCCACCCTCAAAATGGGCCACATATGAACTAAAACCAAGATATTGTGTAGCGTCATAAATGCATTTTCATTCAAGATATACAGATATTACCCTGGGATCAATCCTGTAAATGCCTTACAAGCAGATCAGGAAAACAACTTACAATATACAGCCTGAAAGTTTCATAAGTTGTCAATACAGCATCTAGTTTGCCTTTCATTGCTTTCAACAGTGTCTCCCCTCGGTCTTTTCCATGATATTTTCTGCAATGGAAAAAGATTGTGTTTAATCATTCAGTGATGAAAAATATAAAACTGTTCTACAAACAAACCCAGATTTTTAAAAATTGGTGAAAAGTGTTTCCTGCACAAATGAATACCAACATTGCCACAGGCAAGCTTTCATTTTAAGGTCAATACTATTATAGGCCTGCATTATATTTTCTCATATGTATGTGCTATGGGGTAATGACGGGACACATTCAATTTCAGGTAAGGAAATAGGCCTACGCATTATATTTTAACTCAAAATGCTTTCTTCCCAATTTCGCGACAAATGTTCGTATAGCTACATATCTGTTATTTCACCGGGCTTCTGTCTGGTAGGCGCTACTTACTAGCGGGAGCCCGTTCGAAGAACGAGCGTCCCGCTAGTGTACACTAAAACTTTGTAAACATCAAATCTTAATCATCCAAATTAATGTCAAAAAAATAAATATATGCTGCTCCAAGTACACGTAAAATAAGTTTTTCTTGATCAATTTATCCATGAGAAGACCAAGTGACAACTTGTTATTTGCATCGGCATGCCTTTTTACAAGATACACCTGATTAAACTGTGAACAGATATACAGTGGATGTGCTAGCATAACATTGGAAATTCACAGAGACGTTGGATATACAAAGGTTTGTGACCCTAGAATTAAGACTACCCTGATGTCAACACCAATCTTTCTCCAATCAGAAATGTTGGTTCTACCTTCATGTAAGGTATCCTGAAACATACAACGCTTTGAATAGAGCGTGGTCAGAAGCCATTTTTCACAATTCTGCCAATGAATCGCTCATGCGTTGCATTTGCGCATTGTTCTGACTTCAAGTTTTTTTTAAAAAATTATTCTTTACATTCTTTTTTTCTTACCCGGCTATACAGTATGTCCATGTTTCAAACTCATCCAACCAATTATATAGTACAGCACTAGGACATATGATTAGGTACACGTCAGTGGTACAATGTGATGGGGACAATTTCATTTCCTGAAAAAGATAGAAGTAGGTATAATTAATAACTACCAATACTTGCCTGAAAGATCCAAACAAATACCCCTTTACAATGTAAATAGAATTAAAATGGCTCCTTATCTCTTTCTATAGATTCTATAGGTAATGTACAACTTTTAAAATGTAGTTTGATGTAAAAAGGTAAACATTAATTCCACCATGTCGCCCAATTCAGCTTCGGTACAGAGGTCCTTTTTTGTTCACTGTAAAGGTAGATGTTCTGATTGCTGGCCCAAATTTCAACTTGATGTTTTCTATTTTACATGGAAGTTCATCCTTACAATTGTCATATTCCAAAGTTTGAGTTGCATAACTCCAATGGTTCTTATTTTAGAAGCACAAGGACGCAAGAAATGTGCCCATTGAGTCATACACAAACTGGTTGGTGGTGAACCACCTTTGGAAGTAATTCACCACATTTTTGTCTATAATTTCTAAATTGAACATTTCTGGCCCCTAAGATTTTACAGACATAATGAGAAAAATATGGGGATTCTTCTCATATCAAAATATCTTGATGTGAAAAAAAGTCATAGCCCCAAAAAAGTGATCGGAACATACACCTTTTAGAGGGGAAGGGGAGCAATATTGTTAGGGATGGGCTGTAACTAAACTGAAAGTGAACCCATGCATTATCTCTTTAGACAGAAATTAGGAGCATTTTTTGTAATTTTTCAATGACTTTCAGAAAATGTTGTCACTTTCACACCAATTTAGACATTACAAATAAACAACACATCACCTTGTAGCCATTTATAGGGATAATCTATTAATTAGGAGCCAAAGTCCACATTAAGGTTATGGGGTAAACAAAAAAATCTTAACATTTAAAACTATAGTATCATAATGTCAGAATTGATCTGAGTACCGAATTCAAATAATTTTGGACTTTGGGACTTGGGATAGCAGATTGAATATGACATATGATGAAACATGCTAAATGTTACCTTTTGTATAAATGCTGGTAATCTTCTCTGACAATCTTCTTTGGTTCCTGTTTTACCCAACACAGCACAGAGGAATGCTAGAACCTATCAAATATCAAAATAATAGACATGACTGTAATTTGATAAAATAGCCAATACTGTTATATCATAACATCTCAATATTTTGCATGCAATATTCTTTCAATTATCAGCGATTCAAGAAAAATATGTAAATTAGGTCCATTTATCAAATGTTGTATTATAAAATGTCATAAAGTGTGTTGTGTTGTGTGAATAACTAATACTACATTAGTAGTAACATCCACCAATGTGGCTTTGTTCAAGTAGGCGTGGAACACTTTGGATTTCACACTTTTTTTGTAAATATGTTGTAAGTATGGTGTGCAATTAGGTATTGTCTTGAAAACTTCACTAAGTATGAAGAAGTGTTTCTACTCTAATAATCAAAGATTCTTAATTATTTAAAAATGGAACCTGAATATTTTGTAAAGTTCATGATACTTCAGAGGAATACATAGTATCAATTGTAGCAAACACTGCACATTTTCCTCCAAATTTGAGAATTTTGACACTAATATAAAAAAATTGCTTTGATCTTTTTGTTGTTGACATTTTTTGAAAAATGTTAATGATAAACCATCCAAGCGACTACTGACTCTACCTGAGCGGCTGTTTGCCCGTAGAACAGGGTTCCATTTTTTGTTGCCTTATTACCAATATTTTTTCTGAATTAATTGAGAAGGGTGGTATCTGTTTTGAATTACTGAAGGGAATACATCTTTCTTCTTCAAACCAATTAAATACAAGGCTATGCATACATAATTATCAATTTAAAAGCTTTGAACACTGGAAACTTAGCACAAACTGCTCAAAAAAGTTCGGAAATTTTCTTTCAATCATTAATTTTGAGCAGGAAATAATGGCGAATTTGGCACATTTTGAATGAGACCTCCCCACATTCACAAGCAGGTGGCTAAGCACTGAAACATTTGATTACTACAAATGAGGTATTGTTGGAAAGAAGGACACATCAGCTTTTCATTGATATGAAACACAAGCGGTCACAAGCGGTTACAAGCGGTCTCACTTCGCCATCGCAAATTCACGTAACCGCCCAAAACACAACCAAACAGATGCTTCATCCGCAGAAAAAGGGTCGGTAACCCTCCCCTACGTCAGAGGTGTATCGGAAGGTCTGCGCAGAATACTAACCAAGCGAGGTGTCCGGGTCCACTTTAAACCCAGGAACACCCTCAGGCAGCACCTAGTCTCACCCAAGGACAAAATAGACACAAAGGAGAAGTGTGGCACAGTGTATCATATTGCTTGTCAGCAATGCCCTGCCTCCTACATTGGCGAGACCAAACGCCCCCTGGGCATCAGAGCCGCCGAACACCAACGTGAACCGTCCCCCGTCGCTGAACATACCACGAGGACCAGGCTAGCATAAGTTCCCCAAGGACAACATCAGAATCCTTGATTCTGACTCCTCATGGTTTGGACGAGGAGTTCGCGAAGCCGCTCACACCAGGCTCAAGCAGAGCTCCCTCAACAGAGACGGAGGACGCTGCTACCTACCAGCGATTTACACGCCGCTATTGAGTTGTCGTCCCTCAATAGCTTAACCTCCAACAGCGCCCCCACATGTTATTGGGGCTGACAAAAGGCAAGCGAGTTGCTGCCAGAAAGCTATCCCAGAGGTAAGCTTATTTACTGTTGTGAGAAACAATAATCTCAAAAATATAGATATGAAACACAATATGAATATATCATAAAATTCTTTGAGCAGTTTAGGTATATTACTTTTCTTTTTTTGCTTAACACATAAGCGTAATATTACCTGGACAGTTTTGCCCAAGCCCATGTCATCTCCCAAAATAGCTCCAGCATCCTTAACAAAATGTGAATACAAGAACTTCACTCCCTCCCTCTGGTAATCTCTTAGATATCGGTTGATGGTTGCAGGAACCTGTTGAAATATAACAAACACTCTATTATTGGTACAATATAAACAAGGCAATCAAAATCCAATCCTAGAATTCATTATGTGTCACTGCCTAATCACCACTTTTATACTGGTAATTTAGCTATTGGCTGGTCATAAATTCTCCAATTGCCAGATAAGGCAGGCCAGTGGTCATGCCCTGAAGCATTGTTTGATGCAAATCCAACAGGTGACATTGCTTATAGTCAACAATGACAAGGAAGCACCACACCAAATCAATGCGCAATTTGTGTAATCCTGTAATAGTGGATAAAAATTTTTGTTGTTGATTTATCGAACTAAATAGTGCCCATGGGCGGAAGCACCTGCCTCAATAGTGAACAGACATGCCAGACAACATGAAAAAGTTTAGTTGTTTGGGTTATAATGGTCTGTCCCAGGTGATGGTTGAAATCTCTTTTACAGCTTTTTGAGGTTCCGATCAGGGTCTATGTTCCAATAGGAAGGGTAAAGAAAAGCACCGAAACTCGGTCAGGGAAGAAACCATTTTTACAATGTATAAAACTGCCACCATCGACAAAAAAAAGCCTTATAAAAAGCCCAGCGTGTAGACTATACAGGTCCGTTCATACTTGCGTAGTTGTGCATCGGCTGACATCACCGGATAAAAGTTGAGATTGCTTCAACTTGTGCGTCAATATTCGTCGACATGGAGCGATGCACAACAACAGGAGTATGAATGGACCTTAATGCGCTCTGATAGTCGCCACGTATTTATGCGCGCAGGTATGTGAGACAGAACTTATTTTGGCCAAAGATTAATTTATTTGTCAATGATTTCTAATGAATGTAACTTACCTGTACAACTGGCTCTGCATCAGGCTCGGATAAGATATATGGTACTTTAGGTCCAACTTGAGTAGAGTTTGGGAAATACGGCCGCTCTAAATCCCCACTACTAAAACCTGCAGAAAAATGATTTAAGAGTAATGTCTGACTGACCCATATTTTTTAATTTGAGAATTTTGTTTTAAACAAAATGTTTGAAAATGTTTTAAATTTGTTTTGATTTTTGGGGGGATTTTTTGGAACATTTTGGAAATATTTTGAAATTAAACAAAACAGAAACCCAAAATAAACAAAAATGCCCAACTGACTCTCCCTGAGATGTCCAAACATCTGTAGTATAAGAATTATTTTTGTCGCCTTATGTAGGAGGCACTGAGGCAAAATATAATAGTTTGCTTCTCCTTATACACAAAATAAAGTGCATCATATCATAGACCTTGAATACCGGGACAATCACGTCTATTAAAATCTCATTGGAATGTTGTGTAGAGCTGGTTGAACTATGTGCGTCTCGCTCACACCTGTATAACTGGCATGTTTGAAAAGCCAGGTAATAAATGTGGGCACTGCTGCTAGTCTATTGCAGCAACAACATATCTCATGGGATATATAACAAAAGATTGAGTAAAAAAAGTCAAGGTGAAAATTCAAATATTTCTAATATCTTAAATATATCAAATTAATACGCACATTCACTGATGCGATTGATGTAACACTCTTTTTGAATTTTATAGACATCTACTTTACCCAGTTTTAAATAACACCTACACTTAAACCTATGAATTTGATGGACAACAAGCACATATTTTCAAATCTATATTTAACGCATGGGAATGAGTGTGACATTTTATTTATGCATTTTGAGAAGTTGTTTCATGATAGTGCAAAAGACTACACAGGCTTTTGTGTTGTGCGATTTTAATTCGAGGCGAGCATAGTTTCAATAGTAAGGACTCACTTCCCCATCCATACCTTCATTATCTATGATCATATGGTCGTTATAGGACACTTTAATCTAACATAAAGTAAAACTGATACATGTACATACACAGCCATTTTCTTATGCCTGACATCACAGTTACTCAGCTATCAGTACCTGCACAGGTATGCTTAGTACCTGTATGGGAACTGTACAGTACCAAAGTAGCCACACAGTAGTAGTAGATAGTGACTGGAACTGTGCAGCTACTTCAGTGGGCATACTGTACCCAGGACCTGTACAAGCACTGGTAGCAAAGTAACCATGACACCAGGCATAAGACAATGACTGTGTACCTGGTACCTACAGTACAATTTATCCTTACCTTCCAGTGAAGATACATCATCACATTGCTCAGTCTCTACTATTGGTGTAATGGCTAATTGGCTGCAAAAATATGGAGAGAAAAGTTTAAAAAAATGCAATAGAATGAATGGCAATAGACTTTCAAAGCTATAGACCATGTCACCTCTTGTTGATCAACAATGTTAAGTGCCTGGTTCCATTCCATGCATGGGGAACATACATTGACTGTTGTATTGACTGCTGCTGTTATTATATAGATGACTGGTTTGGTTTGGTGTATGGATTATAATGGACCCACCGGCAGGCAAGCTTTTGTTTGGCAGGCAATTTGGGCGCACATCGGCAGGCAAGCTTTTGTTTGCTTAGCTGCAGTGACGTTACAGGTGACATCATCTATACACAGTCTCCACCCAGGTTTTTACAGTTTCTAACTTGGAGACTAAAATAACTAAGGTCACATGATTTTCATTATTGGGGTTACCTTGGTGTTTTCTTTGCAGGTGTGCTATCAACAAGACTTGGTGACTGTTTGACATGTCCGCCTATAGCAACTGTGGCATACTTTCTCTTCTGGTAAGATGATTTCATAGATGGTTGGGACTCGCGTGGTGATTTGTTAACTATGGGAGTGGTGCTGTTTGAACCTGTGTCAAGAAGATCTGAAAACTTATCCCTAAAACAAACAAAAAAGATTACAAACAAGTATAATCAATCTTGTAAAACATTGATATTTATGGACTGAAATTATTTCTTCCTTCTGTTACTTCTCCTCTCCCCTACCCAACCTGAGTAGTAGCGATTGTACCTACCTGAGTCTATCATGTTCAGGCATATATCTATTAAGAGGACTTGAAAAACCTGTGCCACCTCCATCAGAGCAACTGGATGCTGCATTAAGAAAATAACATCAAACAGTTTAAAATAACATCCATTGTATATTAGTATTAGGTGGATATTCTATGATTCTAAATGAGTGGTCCTTGCGCATTAAGAACTTGAGAAGTATATTCCCCTATAGGTATATATCACTATAAATAAAACACTTTCTTTTCCTTTTCCCCCTGACATTAGCAGTTGATGTATGGATCTAAATTGATCCTTCCTATCAAGATCTATGCCAGTTTTAATATAAGAACCCATTTTTGGAGCTGTCCACGAAATGCTAAATCTTTGGAAATTATCAATCTATAAGTGAGGAGCAAAGAGTGAATACAAAGAGTCAACTCAGTCATTCATATTTAAATGACATATAAACCCGGGATTTTCAAACAACAGTATAACGATATACATAATCACATTATCTGTGGCTTTAAATTGAGTCAAGGTTAAAATATTCCCATTTTGTCATATTGTACGTTTCATATTATGAGGAATACGTGTAAATCCCGGTGTACACTGTAAATCAGTTTCTCTCTGAAATGAGATTGGATGTATTGAGTATTTCTGTTGCTTTTTTTCTTTAAGACGTTCGTTGGCAGCTTGAAGAATTGGGTTCTTTTAGAAGAAAAAAACAAAACTCTTTATATTACTGAACATTAATGTTGTCCATATTTTATGTCATCTGTGTTTGAACTTTGAATGTCCATGGTCTAATCTTTTGAATTTGAATGAATTTGTATTCTTTGCTCCTCACTGACGGGTCATTTCAAAGGATTTAACATTCCCTGGGCAGTTGCCAAAATGATTTAAAAAAATTAAAACAGGCATAATTCTTGATAGCAGAGAGTGATTCCTTTTTTAATATGAGTGTAAGAATATGTTCTTTGAATACGTGTTTCATTGTTTGAATATCTTGAGTATAAATACATTTTGAATTTGAATGAATCTGTACTCTTTGCCCCTCACTTTAGATGCATAATTTCAAAGGATTTACCATTTCGTGTACAGCTCCCAAAAATGGGTTATTTTATTAAAATAGACATAACTCTTGAAAGCAACAATCAATTTCAGTACCATAATTCATTCTTTCATATGAGCGGGAGAATATGATCTTGGAATATGTGCTTCATTGGATTGGCAAATTTGTTTGGTCTTTTTGGAAACAAATATTCATTCCCGTACACAACTTCTTTTTGACTCACACAGTAGTGCTGTTATTGTCTGTACTAGTGATTTTTCATCCATGCTGTTACAGGTCTGTCTATCAAATCCATAATACTGATTCTACTCATCATATGTATTCAATTGCACCTACCACAGTATTGGATACAATTAATTCGTCGCTGTTCTGACATACCGGCACATCACAACAGAAATAAGTAAAGAGATGTGCCGGTATGTCAGAACAGTGAAGAATTATGAGGTCTTAGGCCAAGTAACAAAAATAACATGTTACTCATCCGGACTTTTCAAAAAGTTGGTGAGGGAGGCCCTTATTATTTGTTATTTTCCATTTTTTTTAAATTATGTATTTTTTTTTTTCAAGACTGGGCCATGTCTAAGATGGCCGCCATAACATATTTAGAGATGATTTTATGGTGCCGTTTAAGTTTATTAAGGTGCAATGTAGATCAACCAAATGATTAATATATTATACTGTCCACTTGTCAAGAAAGTTGATATCACAAACAATAATTTGCAGCTTGAATGACAATGAATAGTGTGTGATCAATTTAGGATTGTTTGATTGCACCAACTATAAAATTGATTTCAGCAATATCAATAACAAGTTTTTCATTCTGAATCTAAACAAATTAGTCACACAAAATGAGGAGCATGTATCACCTGATTTGATTGCACATTGAAATCCTCAAAATCAAAAGTCACGCAAGAAAGATGATGACATTGCTCAATAAAAATGAAGGATACACTTGATAATATAGGTGTGAGAGTTAGGGCTACGATTTCTTTTTCTTTTTTTAATAACAAATACCTTTTTTTTTTTAAATCGGTGCGGCGTCCAAAATCGGAGCGGGCGGGGATG
The DNA here is from genome assembly GCA_035610835.1 of Ophiura sarsii. Taxonomy (NCBI): domain Eukaryota; kingdom Metazoa; phylum Echinodermata; class Ophiuroidea; order Amphilepidida; family Ophiuridae; genus Ophiura; species Ophiura sarsii. The sequence goes on along the minus strand of CM069441.1, from coordinate 111,988,244 downwards.
AGTAACATGTTATTTTTGTTACTTGGTGTTATTGGATCATACTTTACCTGCAGTTGCTATAGATGTGTTTCCATCTGATCCAGTTATCTTTTTACGTTGAGTCCTCACAGTGCGATCCTTTAACCGTGTCACATCAACCGTCTCATTTTCATCGGATGTATAGCCACTGAATTTGACCTTTGCCCTCTTGTTGCCTTGGCAATCCGTTGTTAAGGATTGGATGGTGGCGCGATAGTATTTGCCATCTTCTGAGAAAGGAGCCATGCATTTATCATTCACTGACCACATTATTCCTGAAATGTAATGGTATGGTAAAAATATTCAAGTTTTATGGCATCGACCTGCTACTTTTTTCTTTACAAGAGCAGTTCAACTAACAGGGTAAATCGAACTGGTGTACAATAAAATTGATTCTCTTCCTGTCCTGCCACACATCCTTCGTGTACAACCTTGGCTATGTGATATCTAGAATGTTTCAATATGTCTTTCTCTGACTTTTATTTAGTCAAAGCAAGAAGTTATTATAGTAAATTGGAGAAGACATGCGCATCAACGTCATTCAATACTAAAGGAACTCCCAACTAAACTCTGTCTTTCCTTTGAGTTCAACAGTTTGCTCTCATCGTCTGCACCCTCTATTCACCAATATTTTGTTCCTATTAGCACTGGTATTTCTGCACTGCACGAGATCAACACCAGCACCCTTGGCTTGGCATTACGTCCTGATTTGAGTATCGAACGTAAACGTAAACGTAACCGACAACCGCGAATGTATTGCCATGATGGCTTTTGTTGGTTGAATGAATAAATTATACATGTCATACTCATGTACCTTGTCCTTGGTTTTATTATAATACTTGAAATTTAAGCTTTCTTTGACTTGTCAATAATACCGTCAATAATAATAAACATACCGTACGTAACTTTTTAAGCTAGTCAGCTAGTAAGTAAAGTTTGCCTTCATTGTAACTGTATAGTTTTGTATCTGTATAGTTCTACTAAGAATGCAACCAATTCTGTTGTTAAAATAAGTATCGTGATCTGTGAATATATGTGATCAAGTTCAGCTCAGCAGCAGCAGCAAGTTCAGTTGTTTTTGGCGAAAAATAGTGACACGGGAATGACCCCTAAGAGACAGCTGTCACCTACACGTACATACAGCTCGTCTTCCAAATTACAAAAACTTACATCAGTTTTTCAAGTTCTGTTTTCAACATATTGCAGAATCAGTGGAGTAAGTAAAGCATGTTTAACATATGGATATATCCGTATTGATTATTTTTGATAATCTTTTTGAACAAAATGTTTGGGATAACCTAAGTTAATGATGATAAATGAAAGAAATCTACGCGAATGTAAAGAAAATCAAAATTCGGAAGCTTTTCGTAAGCTTACATTATGTAAATGCACTGTCCAGTCTTGAGTCTTGAGTCTATATCTCCAAAAGAAGCAACTGCTTGTCCATGGAGGTTCGTGCTGTGCGGGGTGAAGAACTGGTGCTCGCCAGATTCGTAGATATTTACAAATGGTGCAAGTAAAAAACATAGGTGCTGGAAGTTACAGTTGGTGTTGGGTAGCTGTTGGAAGCATCCCACGGAGGACCGGCAGTGCCAAAGATTTAAATTGTCGGACTGTTGGTGCTGTGACGACATTTGAGGGGAGTCTGTTCCAGATTGTTATTGTGCGTACGAAGAAGGAGTACCTGTACGAGTTTAGGCTTGGTGATATGTTCTGGTAACATAATGTATTTGTAAATCTCCCTTGGCGAAGAGCCGGTATGACACAAGATGGAAACGGGATATTGACAAGTTGATATTGTATTTTATAGAACATGGACGACTGACCAAGGAGTCTTCTAGTAGCAAGAGAGTCCCATCCCAGATTCTGTAGCATTTCAGTGACGCTGGCTGTGTGGTCGTAGTTTCCAGTTACGAATCTCGCCGCTTGCCGTTGGACTGCCTCTAACGTGTTAATTTGTTGTTTTACGTGAGGGTTCCATGCTGCAGACGAGAACTCGAGCTTAGGACGCACGAGAGCTTGGTACGCACGGGTCTTGACTGCAGGTGAGCATGATGAGATGTTTCTCCAGAGTACGCCAAGTGTTCGCCGGGCGTCTGCTGAGATGGCTTGTACATGGTCTTTCCAGTCAAGGTGGCTGTTTATGTTTACCCCCAGGTATTTGTGTTTTGATGTGACCTCGATGCAGTGGTTGTCAACCTTATAGATGTGTTTGAGTGGTTTGGTCTTGCTTGTACATGGTCTTTCCAGTCAAGGTGGCTGTTTATGTTTACCCCCAGGTATTTGTGTTTTGATGTGACCTCGATGCAGTGGTTGTCAACCTTATAGATGTGTTTGAGTGGTTTGGTCTTCCGTGTAATGGAGATGGACTGGCATTTTGCAGCATTGAAGGACATCTGCCATTTGTCGGCCCACTGGAAGATTTTATTCAGGTCATCTTGTAGACGTTGTTGGTCATTTGCATTTTTGATTTCTGTGTACAAGATGCTGTCATCAGCAAATAACCTCAGGGTGCATTTGACATCATCAGCAATATCGTTGATGTAAAGTAAAAATAGTGTGGGACCAAGGACTGAGCCTTGCGGGACGCCTGACTTGACCTTTGCATTTGGAGATTTGGTGCCATTTACAACAACACTCTGGTATCGGTCAGCAAGAAAGTCCTGTATCCAATTGAGTGTTTTTCCCCTGATGCCGTAGTAGTCAAGTTTGGTTTGTAGCCTCTTGTGTGGGACCTTATCAAAGGCCTTGCTGAAATCCAGCAACAATACATCTGTTTGGCCTCTTCTATCAAGGACGTTTGCCCAGTCCTGAGTAGCTTGGATTAATTGAGTTTCACATGATAGCTTTTCACGGAATCCATGTTGCTCGTTAATTATAATGTTGTTTGCAGCTAGGTGTTTTGCTGTGTGTGACAAGACAATGTGCTCCATGATTTTACATGCGATGCATGTCAGACTGACTGGGCGGTAGTTTGCGGGGTTTGATTTTGAGCCCTTTTTGTATATACCAGTTACCATTGCCTTTTTCCAGTCATTTAGTAGAGTCCCTGTGTCGTATGACTGTTGAAATATGAATTGAAGCATTGGTCCAAGTTCTCTCGCATAATCATGAAGGAAACGTGCAGGAATGTCATCTGGTCCACTGGCTTTGTTGATTTTAAGTTGCTCCAGCTGTTTGATGACTCCTTCTAATCCTATGGTTAGATTTGGGATGTCCTGGAAGGGCGAGTTTCCTTTGGTTGGTGTATTATGGAGGTCTTTGTTGGTAAATACCGACGAAAACTGATTATTTAGGGCTTGGGCTATTCCCCTGTCAGATGACCATGTCCTGCCGCCGACAGTTTGAGGTGGTATGCCTAGTGACTCTCTCCTCAGGGATTTGATGTATGTCCAGAACTTCTTTGGGTTTGAGTCTAGGCTTGGTCCTATGACATTTGCCTTATAGTCTTCGTGGCTGTTGCGAAGAAGGTTTGTCACATCATTGCGTTGCCTTTTGTACGCATTCCAAATTTTTGCTCTCAGAGGTTCGTTTGCTTTCTTTGCCCTCTTGTAGAGCCGGTCCCTCTTTCTCATCTGTTGGATTATATATTTATTTATCCATGGGTATGAGCGTTTGTGGCTAGATAGCTTGTGGGGGATATATTTCTCCATGTGTGTATGCACCATCTTCTTGAATTTGGTCCAGTTTTCATTGACCCCTCTAGCCATTGGATTGCTTTCCAGAAATGCTGTCGACTCCTTGTTCAGTGAGTCTTTCAGTGAGGTCACATCAGCTTTTTGGTAGTTGAAAATTTGTCTGCGTGGTGTATACTTCACTTTCGGAGAGACATTTATATTGCAAGTGACAATATCATGGTCAGAGATACCAGGATGAATCTGGATATTTGAGATGATGTTGGAGTTATTTGTAAAAATAAGATCTAGCACGTTTTGGGACGCTGGACGTGTAACTTTAGTCACTAGTTGAGTTAGGCCAAGGTCATTAACGATATCTAGAGCACTGTTGTGGAAGCCTTTCTGCTTACTCTCTAGTTTGGTGCTGTAGTTTACCCAATCTATGTCTGGTAGGTTGAAGTCGCCACCTAGTATAACATTATTCTTCTTCATTCCTCTACTCGTGTATTTCTTATTTAGCAGCTTATTTGCACTTTCTGCAAGGTTTTGGAAATTTTCAATGTTGAAAGATGGGGGACTGTAAAAACTACCAAGATGGAGTACACCAGCACCAGCGAATTCAATTGTAGACCATGCAACCTCGCAGTTTGCGTCCAAATCAGGTCTGTCTGATGTGATGAGGTTTCCTTTGGTTGCAATGAAAACCCCTCCCCCGTGTATGTTTCTATCCTTCCTCAGGACGTTATATTCATCAGGGAATATTGAGTATGTTGGTATACTTGAGTCCAATTTTGACTCGCAGCCTAGAATAACATCTGGTTTGTGTTCATGAATGCTGGCATGGAATGCTGCTTTCCTCTTTGGCCAATGTAGGCCATCACAATTTATAATCATGGCCTTGACGGTTTTAGGTTTGACTCTTTTACGAGGATTTGTGTCATTTTGGACTGGAGTTTCCTTTATTGGAGTTGACGTCTGGGTAGGTTTGAAAGCCTCTGGTTCTGGGAGGTCACTCATTTCACTCTCCAATATATCAAAAGAATTTGGGGTAGTAAGAAGTGTACTGTCAAAGATACCAGTTGATATATTTGGAAAGCCACATTTTAGGCATATCCAAGATAGACCAGAGTTTTTGAGATATACATCATACAGGTGGTTGGACATATTTGTGCATTTAATGTGGTACCATGTATCGCAGTCGTCACAGGAGATGGCTTTGTGGTTGTTTTTTACTTCCTTTTTACAGATGCCACATGGATATTTTGGGCCAGGATTTAGTTCAACTTGACCGCTCATGAACAGGGCAAGAAAGATCATCTATCTCATGGATGAGCTTTTTTGGTGTATTAGACCAGGTTTGAAGAAGGGATTTGGTTTGGATTTAAGAGCATAGGCAACTGAAAGATGTTGCCAGGACCAGGCCTCAAATTACACGGCGGCCACGACGGCCATGGCCGTCGTGCCCCGCCAATTGGCCGCGATGCCCTCGGCAATAGCAAAATACTCGCGGCCAGAATGGCCGTGCCCTATTTTCCCCACTGGCCGCGGTCCCCTGTTATTGTAAAATAATCATGAACTTCCCAATTGAGATCCAATGAAAATACGTAGGCCTACTTGAAAATAAAAATGTAAAAATGTGAAAGTTCTGTAATAAAACATACCGATGAATCGAAGTTCGTTTCAGTTTCACCTTGTTTATGTTTTATCACCTTCGATTTGACCATATTTGACCCAAAAATGCCTCGTAAGGATCGTATTCTGCAGAAGAGAAAGGCAGACATGGCTGCAAGTGGCGCTAACTGCAAGAAGATGACATCATTCTTCATCAGGTAAGCCCCTCCATCATTATCATATTTATTTTCGTCGCGCGCCGTTGTATTGTCATGCTAATGTATTAACGCTGTGCAAACAGCATGAGACAACCCTCAGGCAACTTCCCATGCTTGTATTACACTGGCCGTACCAACAATCTGACCAACATCATAGCGCGAACATGTACGTGCATGTACTTTCAATTTGACCTCGATCGGCGGCTTCGCCTTTTGCTAGTACTCCCTCTGACCTGTTAATTTTGGTGCTACCCCGCTGTTTTGTCATGAGGGAGTTGCATCGGTAAACGTAATGTCGGTTTTTCTCAAAACACGTGCGCTGAATATTCATTTTACGGTTGCGCTATTAAATAACTCGTTGCGACTCGTTGAAGTTGAAACTTCGTTCAATTTTCAAGCCCTGGGTAACTGGGTTATTAATAAAGCCATTTTTATATTCTGGTATCAAATATTTTGATGAATAAAATTCGTTTCGCTCTCACGATACCATGCATGTTACATCAAAGATTTTCTTTGCTCAGTATGCAAGTTGCAACGGGAAAATAGTGATGATATTTCGGGCGACCCTGAAATCAGCCAGTTTTATGAATGAAGCGGGGGCGTGGCTTGATGAATGTCCTCCTTGATGAAACCATAGCTACTTTAGGGACGCATTATTAGATATTCAGGGATCTATGAGATCATTTATTTTTCTTGCGCATGGGAATGCCGAATGGCGATAACTTATTAGTTCTTGCTCAACCCCTAAAAATATAATGGCGTGTCCCAGGTGAGGTACATGTACTGTACCTGTCAGATTTTTTTTTAGGGCATACAATGAAAACTATTATATGTTTCCCGTTATAAATAATAAACTGGTTTACAAACTACATACATGTAGGATTTCTGTTTTAAAGATCACATCAAACAGTAGGCCTATGTGATTAGTATTGTCGACTATATGAAAAATAGACCCAAAAATATAGATGTGTTGTGTAAAAAACAATTGTACATTTGACCAGAAGGAAAAAAAGTTATGTTTCCTGCTACCTGTTAAATGCTATATTTTGACTTAGTTTCCGTGGGGATTTTTCTAAAAAAGTCCCCACATACGGCGAAGCCCTGTTCGGTTTTTTTTTAAATCAACCAATTTTAATCCTTACCCAACACACTTTCACATAAAGCTACTTTTGAGTAAATCAGACTTATGGAAATGGAGAATACTTTAAAACAAAACAAGCATTTTACTTGTATTTTTCCAAGAAAATAATGTTATGTTTCCTGTTACCTGCTAAATGGTATCTTTTGACAGACCCAAGAAATATATAGATATTTTGTGTAAAAATAGTATTTTGTACATTTGACCAGAAGAAAAAAAAGTTATGTTTCCTGCTACCTGTTAAATGCTATATTTTGACTTAGTTTCCGTGGGGATTTTTCTAAAAAAGTCCCCACATACAGCGAAGCCCTGTTCGTTTTTTTTTTAAATCAACCAATTTTAATCCTTACCCAACATACTTTCACATAAAGCTACTTTTGAGTAAATCAGACTTATGGAAACGGAGTTACTTTAAATCAAAAGAAGCACTTTACTTGTATTTTTTAAGAATTAAGAAAATATCTGATACAAGGTGTATGGTTAGGCGGATAGGCCTTTAATGGTAGCATTAAATAAGTTGATCTAATCTGCTATTAATGGGCAATTTCAATGTAGTTGACATAGTATATTTTGCAATTCCTTTCCCATTTTGCAGATCTACTCCTGATCCAGATCCCTCTGCAACAGGACCTTCTACATCAAAAGATCCAACACCGACACCTTCAACATCCACAGACCCACACCCAGGAGGACCTTCTACATCTGCTTCTGTTCCGTCAAAGTCAAAGTCAAAGTCCAAAACCAAACCTCGGATCACTAAAACGCACACACTGCTGGCATGGCCTTATGGTGACTGGATAGAGTACACCGAAAGAGATGGTGTGGTCACCAAGATGTGGTGCAAGATATGCAAACAATACAGTCACCAAACTGGAGGAGCAATAAGTTCAGGGCAGTCTCAGCTTTGCAATCTTGATTCTTTTGTGGAGGGCACCAACAACATAAAGAAGGATACAGCAACAACCCACGATAGTTCACAGATGCATCAGGCAGCAGTGAAGGCAGCAAAGCAAGCTGTTGCAGAAGAGTCAGGATCTGCACCTCAGCCTGCGATCATCAGACAGTTAACCGTGATGTCTGATGCTGCAAAAGATAAAATGGTCAAGCTCTTTGACATTGCATACACTGTCGCCAAGTGTGAGCAACCATTCACCCTCTTTCCAACGTTAGTTGCTATGGAAAAGAGGCACGGAGTTCTTTTAGGAGAGACCTACCACAATGATGTAGCATGCCGCAATTTTGTTGGGCACATTGCTGGCTCCATGACGGAAGAACTGCAGAAGAGTTTTGATGAGGAGCCCTTCTACTGCAGTCTTCTTTTTGATGGTAGCACTGATAAGGCTACATCAGAGAAGGAAGTCCTCAGCATAAAGATGATAGAAAACGGTCTACCGAAAATAAAGCTTCTTGGGTAAGTGATTATCATGATATGCTTTTTATAAGCATGCAGTGTGGTAACCGATATCTATGTCCAAAAACAGTTGAAATAATTTTAATGGGATGGAATCTATATGGACGAAGGACGCCTTGAATGAACAGCATCAAATTTGTGTCTGGCATCTTAAGTGTTCCCAAATTCCACGGTATTGATTACCAGCTAGCCAGGATTACCATTACCAATCCAATGATGCATCATTCATACATGTATTAAAATATAATTGACCAGAGTGAAAAGGTTATTAAAATGTTAAGTGTATCTTTTTGTATAATAAATTAATAACTCCTCTTAATACAGTCTAATTAATTACCATTTTTAGAATAACTGAACCTGAAAAGTGTGATGCTAATGGAGTGTACCAAGCCATACTTCAGAAGTGCGACCAGATGAACCTGGACTTGGACAACAGTTTGGTGTCTGCAGCTGCAGATGGCGCAGCTGTAAACTTTGGGAGGACGGGCGGCGTATTGACCAAGCTTCAGAATACTCAAGCTCCATGGCTGATCAAGATCCACTGCATAGCGCATCGCTTGGAGTTATCACTGAAGGATGCATTCAAGGGCACATACTTCACAGAGGTGAATAATATCATCAATATTACGAATGATGATACGAAACTTTTAAAATACTTTGAATAGCTGCTGATATAAAACTAATTGTTATTTAACTATAAATAGCAATTGTTAACTGAACTATATATAAATAGAATATAAATAGCAATAGTTGAAATTCATAAACATAATGTTTATGAATATGATTGAATTTTACAGTGAAATTAGTACAAATGCATGAGCTCATAAAATGGAATAAAAGATTATATATTTATAGGATGCTACATTGTGATGGTGTGAACACTGAAATGAACCTGCCCTGCTGCATCACTTTAAAATCAATAAGAAGATGAATAAAATGCTGATGTTATGTTAAACATCAAAAAAATAAAAATAAAATGCGTTTTCTCCATTATTCTTTTTTGTTTGACTGCAGGTTGATGACTTAATGCAGACTCTATACAGCTTCTACAGTAGATCCCCCAAAAGATGGAGCGAGCTGAAGAAAGTTGCAGCCATTCTTGATACCCATGTTGTAAAACCAGCGCGGTCTGTAGGTACGAGGTGGATTGACCACAGGAGAAAGGCTCTAGAATCCCTGGCAACAAACTACCAGTCCATAGTCACTCAGTTTGAAGAGCAGGCGTCTCGCGAACGTCGAGATATATCTGGAGCTGATGCTGCCAAGATCAGCGGCCTTCTGCGCAAACTTAAATCTTTTAAGTTTGTGTACTTCATGTCCTTCTACCAAGACTTCGTCGATGTCATGGCTAGGCTATCCAAGTGTTTTCAGCGGGATGACATGTCCGTCTCGGAGGTGAGGACCAGTGTGCTACTTGCACAATCATCACTGCTGAGGTCAACGCAATCCCCAGGTCCTCATCTCAAGCAGGTGCTTGATAGCGTTGTTGACACAGATGAGAGTCACCCTACAATCACCTTCAACTGGATTGACATCACCATGGATACATCGCTGATCCTGACATATCGCAGGCAGGTGGCCGTGATCATTGATGATCTCATCTCTTCAATGAGCGAGCGCTTCAGCAGCTTCAGTGATGAAGTGCTTCTAGCCACAGAGATCTTGGATCCGTCCAATTATCCCTCCTTAATGGAAATGGACGAGCTGCTCGAGTATGGCATCGAGGAGGTTCAGATCAGACCCTCTGTGCTCACTTCCAAGAGCTACTTGTAAACAAGAAGTGTGATGTGGGCAAGGTGGTCGAGGAGTGGAATGTGATGAAGCTAGATATTGTGAAGAACCACAGAAGAGAGAAGTTGCTACCATTATGGCAGAATATGCTCCTGACGAGAGATGGCAGATATGAAAACATCCTCCATCTTATACGCATCATCTTGGTTCTTCCCGTTTCCTCGTCACAGGTTGAGCGCCAGTTTTCAACCATTAAGCGCTTTCAGGGTGACTGGCGGCTTAGCCTGGCTTCAAATACAGTTGAGGACCTCCTCAGAATCTGCAGTGGCGGCCCAGATCCCGGCTCATTCCTGCCAGCACCAGCAGTTACAAGATGGTGGGCAAGTAGCCTCTGCACCCGTAGACCCAACATCAGGCCATATGGTCCCAGAGTCGCTCCAGCCCTAGCTCCAACAGCTCCACCAACTCCACAAGCACAAAGTGACGAGGTCGAGGAAATCGTGATGATATCACTATCAGACAGCGAGTAACTTCCTGGTCCTGGACACCGACAGGTTCATCATGTTAAAAGATGATCCCTGATCAGGCTTTTGAGCCATAAACATGTTATGAAGACAAAAAATAATACAAAAATCAAATACATCATAAATTTCAATTTTAGAATATATGTGTACAGTGTAGAATTGTACTTTTACACTTGACGTAACAACGACACAACGAGTATTGAGCAAATGAGCAGATTATGACTTTTTTCAGCTTACCTTTTTCAGCTTACCTTTTGTAGCTTACCTTTTTCAGCTTACCTTAAGCTCTTTGTCTTTCTCTTGGTCTTATGCTGTACATGGTTTTCACAACAAATAAATCTGAATAGATGTATTGATTGAACATGTTGAATTGAATTGAGTTCATATTCATAGTATTTTTCTGTATTCAATAGAATTTAAATGAAAAGGCGTAAATTACAGGCTATATTCATCATCTTATAAAATGGCCTTTGTGCCCTTGCTTCAAATCTTGGTTTGGCCTTCGTGCCCCAACACATGGCCTTCGTGCCCCTCAAAATGAGATATTGTTAAGGCCAAAGTGGCCGTGCCCTAAAATTAACGAAATTTGAGGCCTGGCCAGGACCGTATAACACATGTGTGATATATATGATTTTTGGCAACTGAGTCACAGAATGAGGGAGTGTCATTTGTTTCATACCACAAAAAGCATTCAGAGGTTAGAAATTTTGGACGATACTGTGCTACCCTGACAAGGTTTTCAACATCATCATGTGTGTTGAATTTGCTGCACAGATACAGAATAGAGAGACAAAAGACGTTTTAGCTTACATTTGTAGCCGTTATACGCTACTTGCACGGTACAGATGGAACCATTGAAAGCGAGGCTCTCTACCTCACCACTATCACACCACACTGTGTCGTGCCTCGTGGTGTCACGCAGGTTTGTGCATCGCGTGACGCGGTTGTGCGCGTGTGCTCTGAAGGGTTATAAGGACTTTCGTGCTGTCAATCATAGCATTGTCAAGATTAAGATAGCGCCCACATTTCAAGAGTTACATCGCACATACTCACCCCCACATGCCCATATAATATATAGGAGGCTTCAGTTTTGCTATTTGAATTTCCTCTTCCATTATATACTCTCAGTGTTGCCAACACCACGCTTTCGTCGCGCAATTGGGCTACTTTTGACTAGTGTGCCGCGTGTTGAAAAGGACTGTCGTGGTTTGCTAAAAATTGGGCTACTTTCAGTAAGTGTTCCCGCGGCACATTATCAAGCAGACAATATCCTCCATTCATACTAATTACACGGTCAATATCTATTTCAATAGACCAAGAGAGCTCAAGAGGATATTTTTCACTCTACATCATACATGCAGTCTCCCCATTTAAAAAAACTAAGAGCATCCCCATTCTTACTAATTAAATGGTCAATATTTATTTACAATATGGATGTTTTTACAGCTTCAGCAGTACCTCCACATCTGAAGGGTGTGTGAAGTGATCATTCAGGCGCATCAATGAATAGAAAGTGAATTAGCTTTTTAGCCTCACGTTTGTGCCCTGTGTGTATTGTTAGGCCTAAAAAAAAAGGTTTGTTTGCCCAAACAAGAGTTGAAAAAAGTGGGTCGGTAGGTCGATTACCTTTTTTTTTTTTTTTTTTTTTTTTTGGCTATGGACACTTTTAGAGAAGAAAAAGACTATACAAGTTGATGTTAATACACTTGAATGTTCTTTAAAACCCTAACCTTCCTACACTCCGATTCACTAAAGCAAAAAACAATGTCCACGCGCATTCTATAGCATATGATTCGATAACGTCATCAACCAAGCTGATATGTGTGTACAAAATCACTGCCCAGGTGAGCATTACCAGGTTAGCCAAGTGATTAGGGACGCGGCGCGGTGATCAGAGGTTCTGGGGGTCAATTCCAAGGGGTTTCACAGCGATTATTTGGTTTAAAATCATACTTTGTCCCCTTCCCCCAGTTTCCACACCGTACGAACATAGCCTGGCTGGTAAGGGCTAATACATGTATTTTGTTTTTAATAGGGCAGCTGGCAGCCTGTAGTACAAACCTTCAGATAGTGGTAGGATCTTGGATTTGCATCTCCTTAGTGTTTTAAAGGGTGGATATGTGGGAATAAGTAAATAACAGGGCAGTGTAGTTGATTAGTTTGGCAAATTAAGATGAAAATATCATTTAATACATATATTTTTCAACATAAAACATTATTTAAAAAAAAATTAAATCTCAAAAAAAAAAAAAAAAGGCATGGGGTTTTGAGATTTTATGGGTCGGTCGTGTTTGGGCAAACAAACCTTCTTTTTTTTAGGCCTTATTAAACCAATCGATCTCAAGTACACAACGCTTCTTTCACGGCTTTGTTCTTAAAGCACCGGATGTCTCCGGCACTGAAGAAGAATAGACTAGAAGAACAAGGCATAGATAGAATGGTAGTGGGATAATAAAAATGTACTTGCATGAAGGCCTATTTCTTTCTTTTGCATTATACGATCAAATAATTTTAATAAATTATTAATTATGACTTGCATCAAGTTGAAAATCGGGTCAGCAATCAGAACATCTACTGACTGATGCGTCCTTTAACATATATTACACAATATTTTCAAATATATAAAGGTAGAATATAATACAAATATTTACATGATAAAAATAGAATCATGCAAGGTTTTAAATGCTAATAACTATATGATAATAAAGAAAAGCAACTTAATCATTCATTGTCTCAGATCCCAACACAAAATAACAGTATTTTGGCTATATCTTGCCTCACGTCCCGTACGGAATAAACAGTGATAGCTTCAACGTATTTTAATTGATTTGAGCATGCGCACTTGAGTTACGGGACGTCTAGCAAGACATTGCCAGTATTTTAAAATACAAAATTAGTTGATTATTTGATTAATTTTAAAAAATCCAATTAAAAGGCAATTTTTTTCTCAGTCCTGCCTTGATTGTCATGGTCACGCTTGTGCAATCATAATTAACGTTAGCAAAAATATTTTTCGCCCAATTGGGTGTTTTTTAAGGAAATTAGGACAAATTGGGCTAAATTTACCAAAATTGGGTGTATTTGGGCCTGGGGGCAACCCAGTGCTGTGAGGAATTGGGCTACTTTTGGTCGTGGGTCGCGGTTTGAGAAGACTGTGCATATTTTGCAATAAAAGACCAGCTTGATTTTTATTTAACAATTTAACAAAGTCATTTTGTTGCAAAACAGCCCAACATTGTGCTACATCTTTTTTGAACTGAATATACTGGTACACTCCGTTATTTCACCATTTTCATTTATTTCAACAGAATAATCAGTTTTGCAACATCGCTGGATATCATCCAACAACATGGTAGAGTTTCAAGCAATAATCATGGCTGCTGGGCGAGGATCTCATATGATGGATTTGACAGCCAGTATGCCCAAACCATTACTACCGATTGGTAATAGACCGATGATATGGTACCCTGTAAACATGCTGCAGAAAGCCGGATTTGAAAGTAAGTGCTGAAATCATTGTTAACGCTCAAATTCATGGCTTGAAAAAATGTGGAACTCAGGAACCTGGTTCCTATGAAATTTTGGCTTTGGAGGGAAATTTCAGGTATAAAAATAAAGAAATATGTATAAGAATTTAAAGGGAAGTTTCCTCAATGAAGGGAAATTTGCATTTTTTTTCTGGCCCTGTAGTAAATTTAAATGTTGTTTGGTTGTCCTCCACCGAAGGACCACCCCTAATTTTCAAAAATAGAAACTTTTTTTTTTGCTGTACAAAAGAATACCTACCCAATTTTTTTAAATGTATGTAAAAATAAACAATGACAAGAAACACCACATGCTTGATTGAATAGTAAAAATGCTACAGGCCTGACCGACCCATTTTGTAGACATTTTTGGGGAAACATTTCATGTGCAAATGAATGTTGAAGAATCAAAATTGTGTGATTTGGGGGTATTTTTAGAGGGAAATGACGGGGAAAGCACAACTATCGACCCATCCTGGGAGGTCTATTCACCCGCAGAACAGCTTTTTTTCCCTTGCTTTATGAATATTTTCATAACCAGATTTTTGTATTCGTCCATTATTTCAGGAGTTATGATAGTAACGTTTGAATCTGTAGCTCGAGACATGGTACAAGCGCTCAATGTTGTCGGAGGAATCAAGATAGACTTGGAGGTGGTTACCATACCTAATGATGAGTATTGGGGAACAGCTGATTCTTTGAGATATATCAAAGATAAGATTAAGGTAAGGAATAAGGATTTAGAATCTTTCCAAAGCTGTTTTGGGATTCTTCTAATGTCAATATTGGCCGTTGGGTCTTATCTGATTTGACTTCGATAAATCACTGCATAAAGTACATGGACCGTACTGAAGTGGGTAATGCCCACCCCAATGGTAGATTGCACTTAAAATGGGGGTGGACTTATACCATGGAGAGAGGCTAGTACCGTACTGGAAATATAAAATTCACTGTAGTTGTGTAATATTTACACCGGTATTGTATGGACCAATATTTTCCTGTTGATGTGACTTTATTTGATAATGATTGGTTTTACAACCACATGAAAGAGTATTGATTACTTTTGGGCACGGAGAGATAAAACCCGCATATCTCTCACCAATTTGGAACCGATTGAACTATAGAGGAGGTGCCATCTACTGCCAAATGAAGTATGATGCTGCATGTACTTTTGCAGTTTAAAAATGTTGTAGTTTGTATAACTGAAACAAGGCTATTATAATATGCAACATTCAAAATTATAAAATGTTTTAATTGATGTGGTCTAATCTTTCTTTTGATTACAGACTGATGTCCTTGTTGTAAGCTGTGATTTAGTCACCGATGTAGAACTACATTTATTGGCCGATGTACAAAGGACACACGATGCCACTGCTACAGTCTTATTACAATCGCTTAAAGATCAATTCACAGAAGGTGTTTCAGTGCCAGGAACAAAATCAAAAAGGAAATCAGGTATAAAGTTTTATGAAACGAATTAATAGCACTTACAGCGTGTCTACATCAAACCTTTTACTAATTTCATCTTAATACCGTTTGAACAATATGCCCAAGTGTGCATGTATATGTGAGTTCTATAAAAGTCAATGTATGTAAGATCAAAAGGGTAACGTCTCACCTTCATTATAGTTTGGTTGATGCATTTGGTCAAAATGTTTGAGCCAACTATGGGAATGTGGCAATTATTTTGAGCCAACTATGGAAATTGGGCATATTTTCATACTATTAAAAAGTGTCAACCCAAAATATATGAAATTTATCAAGCACTGTAACTTTTAAACTAATAATGTAATGTACATAAAAGTGTACAATTTTTCAAATGAAATGAGTCAGAGAATCTATTTTTGATATTAAATTTCACCAAAAATAGTGATTTCTACATTTTTGCCCAAAAATCACTTTTTTGGCACCAACAATTTTCAGACAACCTAACAAAATCAGTTTTTGATTCAAAATTTCAAAATTTCACCAAAAATCATCTAAAGTCAATTATCTAGGAAGCACTTTTTTTTTGGCTTAACATTTTTTAGTTTTGAAAATATTGACCAAAAAGTGCCAACAAAATTATCTCAAAAATCACATTTTTGGCACTTCTTGGTCAAAATTTTCAAAACTAAATATTGTTAAGCCAAAAAAAAAGGTGCTTCCTAGATAATAAAGGATTATTTTGTGAAATCCAAATTATCCCGATTTGCCTACCATGATAAGGCCTGCGCATTGATTTTTGTTGGTTGCTCTCCTGTGTTTTAAAAATGTAAAAATAACTATTTTTTGTGAAATTTAATACCAAGAATGGATTCTCCGACTCATTTCATTTGAAAAATTGTATACTTTTATGTACATTACATTATTAGTTTAAAAGTTACAGTGCTTGATAAATTTCATAAAAAAGGGTTGACAGTAGCCTACCCTTAACATGGGTCCATTTTTTTGTCAATTATTTCAACCCCCACCCCTGGTACAATTGACACCCGTAGCTGTTTATGTAATAATTTGTTTGAATTTCAGACCAAAAGGACATCATAGGTCTTGATGAAAAAGGTCAAAGGTTACTGTTGCTGACAGCAGAGGCTGACATAGAAGAAGAGTTGTCGATAAGAACTTCACTTCTCAGACAGTAAGTTGGTATAGTTACCTTTCAATTTTCATATTTATTCCATCTATCTATATCACGTAGCTATATGGAGCCGACGGGGGAAAACAGTGATGGATATAGAGACTAAACTTTCCAAAGCTGTTCTGATCAGGTGGTCAAAGCTCATTTCTGTCCATATAGTGTCAACCCATGTCTTTGTTGGTCTGCTATCTCATCTGTCCCTCCTTGCAAAATGATATATGTCAGGCAGTTTATATCTAATTTTGTTATGCCCAAACCACATGAGTTATCTCCTTTTCATAACAAAGAGAGGATGGTCTTGCTCCCTGATATAAACTTTCGGTAAGCTTCCTCACTTGTTGGTTGTTGGTATGTGTGACGCTGGAGACGTAATCATGCAATTCATTTTAAAAGCATTTATTCATTGTTTAACCACACAAATCCCACTAGCTGATTGTTTGCATGATGGATATATCATTTATTCAGCCAATCAGATGTATTGTAAGAAAGCATGGTGGCAATACATGTATCATGTAATAAACCAATCAGAAACACTTTGATATATCTTATGAGATGAAGCAGTTATATTTGTCCTTATTTTTGTTGCTATATGGGCTGATAGGATATGTTTATGGATAATGCAATAGGATAAATTCTCTCTCCCACCTTTTCAGTGAGATGATATTTGATGCATACAAAAATATGCCACTCTCAATTTTATAATGAATGTGAATTATCTATTTTTTTATAATGTAAAAGCTGAATGCAAACTGCTTATCCACAAAAGTAGCCTGTGTAAGTAAATGTAATAAATATAAGAGGACCTGATGTTTCGATTCTAACAGAATCTTTATCGAAGGTATCTATTTTTTATGTGAATTTCTAAATGGTGTTAAAATCAAAAGGAAAACCCTATTGACAATCAACTCCCTACTTAGTAATTATATGTACACAAGTGACTTACAATTATCACAGTGATCCTTTTCCTTCATTTTTCCTCAGACATCCTTTTATCAAGATTAAGACTCGTCTTATGGATGCTCACATGTATATACTGAAGAAATGGGTCATAGATTTCTTATCGGACACCAAAGAAGGCCTGTAAGTAACCATGACGATTCCACTATACCATGCCAAAATTGACTTATTAAAAGAGGCATCCTTCACTTGCAAGAAAAGGGAGACAAAAAACTTGACATGACAGCAAAGGCTAAGTATTAACGTCATACCAGAAATGGAGATTGCTGAGTTTGACTTCATCCTGGTAAACCTTGGCATTTCATGTCAATCAGGCATATAATGGATTTTATTTGTGATTCATTAACTGTGTTAAGGAGAGGTGCTAAGAAGCCATATTTAGTATCAAATTTCACTAAAAATGCTGATTTTTGTGATAAAAAATCAAATATGTTGGCACTACTTGGTCAAAAAATAATAATTAAATAATGAAAAGAAGAAAAAAAAATGCGACCTTAGAGAAATGTCTTTAGATCAGGGGTGGGCAGCCTTTTTGAATGAATGGGCCAGTTACAAGGAGTGAAAAATTGACTGGGCCGCACCTAACCACATTTTCTATCAATGACCTGCTGTTGATTTCAAACCTTATATTCCGAAGAATTTCAAGCAAATCGGTTGTGTGCTTCACAAAAACGTAATCTCAATACAATACAGCTGACAGACATACGCACGTTGAGGAACATAAAAAAACACAGTCTCTCGTATCATATTTATGCGGATGATACTCAAATTTACACCACTTTCAATCCCAAAGATCAGACATCTATCAACCTTGCACTTTCGTCAATTGCTTCTTGTATTACGGAGATAAAATCATGGATGACCAAGAACTTGTTTGAAATTAAACGAGGACAAAACTGAGTTCCTGGTTCTTGGTTCACCTCATTCCACACGTATCATGCATTGGAGATAGTTCCATAAAACCGACAACAAGTGTGCATAATTTAGGCGTTCTCTTTGACTTTAACATGTCTATGTCAGTCCATATTGCCAATCTCCATCGTAATATAAGCTTCCATCTCCGCAACATGTCTAGAATTCGCCATTTTTCTTGACTACAATTCATGCCACCACGTAGCTCGTGCACTCATACTTTCTAGACTTGATTACGGAAATTCGCTACTTTTTGGTTCAAATAAATCTGATCTCAACAAATTACAATCATTACAAAACTGGGCAGCGCGCCTTGTCTGCGGAGGCAGAAAAAGAGACTCGGCATCTCCGTTGCTCAAAGAACTTCATTGGCTCCCGTTGTGACAGCGTATTATCTACAAATTGTGTGTACATATATATAAATGTATTAATGAAACTGGACCTATCTATCTGAATCAGTGCATTGCTCACTATGAACCTGGTCGACCTGGTCTTCGATCTGGGTCTGATCGATCTCTCTTAGTTGTTCAACATACAAAAAACTCTGCCGAAGATAAATCTTTCACTGTTGCTGGTCCTAAACTATGGAATGATCTACCCAGCAACATCAAACTCTATGAATCCTTACAAGTTTTCAAAAAACAACTGAAGACTCACCTGTTTCCTACTTAATTGTTCTTTCTGTATACATGTAGTACTAGTTTTTATTGGTACATTTTGATTTGTTTGTTGATTGTACGTTTTTGTTTTGGTTGTTTGCTGCCAGCGCCATGATCTAAATGAAATAGCGCTTTATAAAATCTCATATGTATGTATGTATGTATGTATTTGTGCCGATAAATGCTAAGCAGCTAGCTCGTTTTTTGGGATGATGTAAAATAAATTGATTCTTTTTCTTGAGATATCTCGCGGGCCACAAAAAACCCACTGGCGGGCGGTAGGTTGCCCACCCCTGCTTTATTTAGATCAGTGGTTCCCAACCTTTTTCTGGTGGTGACCCCATTACAGAAACTAGCATCAGAGCGCGACGCCTCACAGAACAAAGTCACAAGTGTTACTATGATATATACAATTCTCTGTATCCCTGTGCAGATATCGATTGGAATGATCGATTCTATTGCGGGGAGGCGATAAGTTACATTGGGTTATTACCTTATAAGCAAGTGGTTCCCAACCTTTTTCTGGTGGTGACCCCATTACAGAAACTAGCATCAGAGCGTGACCCCTCACAGAACAAAGTCACATGTGTTACTATGATATATACAATTCTCTGTATCCCTGTGCAGATATCGATTGGAATGATCGATTCTATTGCGGGGAGGCGATAAGTTACATTGGGTTATTACCTTATAAGCAAGTGGTTCCCAACCTTTTTCTGGTGGTGACCCCATTACAGAAACTAGCATCAGAGCGTGACCCCTCACAGAATAAAGTCACATGTGTTACTATGATACAATTCTCTGTATCCCTGTGCAGATATCGATTGGAATGATCGATTCTATTGCGTGGAGGCGATAAGTTACATTGGGTTATTACCTTATAAGCAAGTGGTTCCCAACCTTTTTCTGGTGGTGACCCCATTACAGAAACTAGCATCAGAGCGTGACCCCTCACAGAACAAAGTCACATGTGTTACTATGATACAATTCTCTGTATCCCTGTGCAGATATCGATTGGAATGATCGATTCTATTGCGGGAGGCGATAAGTTACATTGGGTTATTACCTTATAAGCAAGTGGTTCCCAACCTTTTTCTGGTGGTGACCCCATTACAGAAACTAGCATCAGAGCGTGACCCCTCACAGAACAAAGTCACATGTGTTACTATGATACAATTCTCTGTATCCCTGTGCAGATATCGATTGGAATGATCGATTCTATTGCGGGGAGGCGATAAGTTACATTGGGTTATTACCTTATAAGCAAGTGGTTCCCAACCTTTTTCTGGTGGTGACCCCATTACAGAAACTAGCATCAGAGCGTGACCCCTCACAGAACAAAGTCACATGTGTTACTATGATACAATTCTCTGTATCCCTGTGCAGATATCGATTGGAATGATCGATTCTATTGCGGGGAGGTGATAAGTTACATTGGGTTATTACCTTATAAGCCAATGGTTCCCAACCTTTTTCTGGTGGTGACCCCATTCCAGAAACTAGCATCAGAGCGCGACCCCTCACAGAACAAAGTCACATGTGTCTCTATGATACAATTCTCTGTATCTCTGTGCAGATATCGATTGGAATGATCAATTCTATTGCGGGGAGGGGATAAGTTGCATTATAAGCCAATACATTTGCTATATAACTATACAGTACAGTACACTTTTCATGAAACCATAGCATTTAATTTTTGTTAAATTAGGCGTGTCCGCGACCCCACAAAGAGTGCCTCGCGACCCAGAGGTTGGGAACCACTGATTTAGATGATGTTGGTGCCATTTCTTTTTTTTTACCATTAACTGATTTTGTGACGTTGTCCCAAAAAAGAAAGATTTGTTTTGTCAATATGTTAAAAAGATACCAGCATTTTAATGAAATTTGATACCAAAAATGGATTCTTTGACGTATTTCCTTTCCAAAAATGTATACTTTTATATACATCACATTAATAGTTACATTTCATATTTCTTGGTTAACACTCCTTAAATCAGTCTTTTGATATTTTGATGATCAAATCCAATAACCTCTCCATTCATGAACACTTTCTTTCTAAATATCACCTCTACGGCCATTCAAAACCTTTCTAATTTTAGGATGCCAAGGTCGACAGCCCTGTGTATTATTCCAGCTATCTAATATCCTGTTGTATTTTATTGATATTTTTATTTTTAGAAACTATTCCACCATCAAGGGTGAGCTCATTCCTTATTTGGTCAAGAAACAATTCACACGGCAGACAAGGGTAGTAAAGAATCAAGATGAAGAGCCAGAATCTCACCATTCCATGGATCTAGTCAGTCAGGCAAACACACAAAATCAGGAGCAGGGTAAGGAATAAAGACAGTGTGTAGGACCTAGTCACTTTCATAGTGCTTTTGGTATAGCTACAAAAGGTTAAGTGTATGTTGCATGAACCGGTAGGTGATTTTCAATGCATAATGTAGGCTGGCATAGAAATTCAAGGCACACATACAACTTTGGTTGAATTTCTCCAAAGCATTATGATGAGGCTGGTGGAGCCGGTCATTCCCTCCTCATTTCACCATTTGTCTCCCCTGACAGCTGATAGTATTATAGCGGATAGTATTATTCTCAAAACCACGCCCTAGGAGGTTAGGGTCATGAGACACATTTTTGTGTTCAATTAACTCTACAGCCCTGAGTGCTACAAAATACTGCCCTACTTGGTGCTGGTAAAATTTGGTGGCGTGATCAGGCAGGCTATATATGCGGAACATTTTCAAACCTGACTGGGTAGCTTGCTTATGCAGGAGCAGGCTTTTGATTTCCAAGGCAGGCGGAGTTGGTCTTTCCCCATCATTTGACTGTTTTTTCTCCCCTGATAATTTAACTCTCAATACCACGCCTCAGGGATTAGGGTTAAGTCTGTACCTGGTCCTGATCAGTGCTGAGGCACAATCTAGCATGCAGGAAAACATAACTATACAGGGCTTCTTGGTCAGTGTTGTTATGTTGTCAATTCAAACTTTTCTAACCTTACCCCTAACACAGATATCTACAGTTATTCTAACGTTGATGAAATGACAATGACAGCTCAAGACATGTCTTCTTGGTGGGAATATGGTGATAGTATGAAAGCTATACGATGCCATACACACATCATGCAACCAGGAGGCTTCTGTATGAGAGCTAATACTACAGCAGCTTATTGTGAAGTTAACAGACAGGTAAGATTGGGAGAGGTGAAAGTGCAATTGGGAGTGGGCAGTGGGGCTAGGATGGTGATAGTTTGAAGGCTTTATGATGGAATAACATTTAGTACGCGGCAGGCGTCTGCAGACAACATTCCAAAATTTCATAAATGTTTAAAAAATGTCAACATTATTGAATTTCATTACCATATTTGGAATCACCATGAGAAATGTATTGAAATAAGTACAAACATGCCTAGTATCAGTTCAGTATTCCTTGAGATAGACTTTGGAAATTGCGAAAGGTTTCTGAAAATTCTGTTTTGTAATATATGGTAAAACTAATAGCCGCATGGAAAGTGTTAAGTGTTAATGTACAGGGACATGCCATTCCACAAAGAAGTAGAAACATGACGTCAGAGCGTATTTTAGTGGACGCAGATTATAGTCGTACGTATGAAAGCTGATAGTGTATGTACGCAAGATTAAAGACAAATTGTAGCATGTTACATGGGAAATTCACCCTCATTACTGGAAATGGATTTGTTTCCCATTCATATTTTGGGTACAAAAGAGTAAAGTAAATAGTATAGGGACAATACAGTGGTTATATGCATAGCATGCAACTACTAGGTCTTCTGTATGACATCTAATACTACAACAGATTGATGTACACAGTAAGAAGACAAGATCTGTAATGTGCAAGGGTTGATGAATATGGTGATGTGTGATTATGTACAAATACATTATGTGTATTTATTTCATTCTTTTTTACTTATTTGTTCACAGATAGCCCAGCAGAAACAGATTATAAATGATGAGCCTCTTATACACCCTACGGCTCACATTAAACCAAAATCATCGGTAATATACAATCATATTTCTATCTTTAAAGAAAGAATTGATAACATTATTTAATAAGAAGATTACAGTAAAACATTTATATTGCCTCATGATATTCTATGACAGTATAGCACAAAATTTGTCTAATAGATTTATTTTGATTGTGTATTAAAAGTTCCGCACGATAAAGTTGGTGCATGCCGTGAAGTTGGCCATAGGCCTAATAAACTGTTGAGTCGGACGAAAGTCTTCAAACACAGCAGTAGTAAAAGTTGTCATCAAAATAATAAGTTTATTAGGCCTATGGCCAACTTCACGGCATGCACCAACTTTATCGTGTGGAACTTTTGATACATTTATTATTCATGCCGACGTAGCCATTTCTGTTTTCTATATTCATATGTGTACTGTTTTACTAGGTTGGTCAGGATTCCATGGTAGGGGAGGGCACCTGTGTCGGTGAGAAGGTGTCAGTCAAAAGGTCCATTATTGGTAAACATTGCATTATTGGGGACAAGGTGAAAATAATGAACTGTGTTATCATGGATCATGTTAATATTAAAGATGGGTAAGTTGATTTGAAGTAAGTAGTTACATGTTCACTTTACTTTTAGGAAATTACCTGATTTGTGAAATTTTCCCAGAGGCAAGAAAAAGAGGTTATTTATCCATTGAAAAGCAAATGTTAAGGCTAAATTATTGTGCTGGTACTCCATACAGCCTTACTATATGGACTTCATAAATATGGAGCTTGGAAATTCTGTTATTTATTTATCACACATTTATCTGATGACTTTGTCTAGGTTCTGAATGATGCAATCCTGTTCCATCTAGGATCATTTCAATAATTTCTTGATCATTTCAAACAATTTCCACACATTTTATGCGACTAATCGGTCTCTGCAATAGCCATGTAGTGCAAGGGTGCCCAGTGTTATGGAATGTAGTGCACAGTGTGCGTTCAATATTCGGATGAATGCGAGCTACATGCTCGGATCGAAGAATTATTGAACTGATTATAATCTAAAAACAAGTTGAAATGTTGAAATTGCAAGGATCTTTTCCTCAAGTAAGCATCAGCATAAAACCAAATTTATTTAAATATGACTGAATGTCAATTTCAATGATGATCAACTTCATCAAAACTGTGTGATCACATCTGATATACTCTTATCATAATAAACTATGCAGAAAAAGAGAATATTCTGTATATTTAGGAGCTATAATGTGAATCTGAATGTCCTGTAATGATGCAATTGATATGGACCATTTCAGATTGTTGTTAGCTACATTTTGATCTTCTGTTCATTACCAAAGACAAAACTCATCAATGACAAAATAATTCAGTTTCAATAGCCTATGCAACATGAATTGGTTATAATATGTAGATCTGAATTGAATAGAACATGTGCTCCTATGTTTGGGATATAGCATATATTTGGTGTTTATGTTGGCACTGTAATTCATCAGGCTGTCCGTATGATAGAAATTCGACTTTTTGAAAGTGCACCATTTTTCAAAGATTGTTTTCAGGTATGGACAATTTACAATATTTGGAGGGAAAAATGGTATCAGCATTTAGCTGCCAGAATTCCCAATTGATATGATAAGTTACAGTATTAAACAACAATCAGATCTTCAGTAATGACCTCTACAAAAATGGGGTACTTTCTTTTGTGTGGAGATTATATTATATGACATTTGTTTGTTTTGCAGGTGTATTGTGCAGGGTAGCATTGTATGCGGTAATACACATATCAACGAGGGGGTAGAACTCAAGGATTGCATAGTAGGAAGCTCACAGAATCTAGCACAGAAATGTAAGTATACAAATGGCCTACACTGTATAGTGATGTTACTTGCGTCCTATACTCTTTTTGGCTTCCTCTGGACAGTGACTTAACTTATTAACAGGCGCAGCTTTTACGCACACATATGTATCTTCTGCCTTTCAATGCTTGTTTGTATACGCCAGCGCCGCGAGTAGTCCCGCGCCTTATGAGCTGCAATTAGTAGAACACGCAGTTACATCACTGTCTCGTGATGGCCAAATAGACTGTAGTCAAATCTTATCCTTACATGCTACACACAAGTGTAGCGTAGGTCACTTACGGAGAGCCGAGTACCACATAAACATTAGTCATCCCGCGTATAATGCACATCAAGTTCGATCAATTTTAAAAAAAAATATTCCCAAACATTTTTAATAAATTATATTGAACATTTTAAAAACCCAATGTTTAAAAAAAGATATACACAAACATTTGTCACCTTATTGTCTATTTTACTTTTGTTTTGTTACAGCCAAATACAGCAATGAAGTCATAGGTGATGCAGATAGGATGATGGAAATATGAGCGTCATAATAACATTGACACCAATATTCCCTATCATTGCATGACCAAGGACTGTAGGACTTCTCAAGAGGTAATAAGAATGATGTAGAGGAGGATAGGATGAAAGAGAGATGGGCATCACATAAAATTCGCACTAATATTCTCAATTGTGGCATTGACCTTGAATTGTTGGACTTACATGTTGACTCCAGAGGTAATGCAAAGCTGTAAGAGAGGGATGAAGGAGAATATTTGCAAGCATGGCGTAACCCACAAGTGTACTTCAGAGGTTATGGGATAAAGCAGAGAGCATGTTTGCGATATAAACAGAAGAAAAAATATCATATAACATTCACATCAATATTCTATTTATAGTGTAGGACCTACATGTGTACTCCAGCTATATGACTCAATTATACACCGTTCATGGTTAAATCTGTACCATAGGACCTACATGTGTACTTTAAGAGGCAATCCATTGCAGAGGAGAAAACTCTTATTCACAATTTTAAATTGGCAACATACGATATTATGGAGAAACAGATCACTGGATAGTGTCTGAACCTCAAATTAATGGGACAGTATCGTTAAATGACCTTTGAGCTGTTTGTTCTCTTGTTACGGCTTCAATTTAAATAATGACATGACCCAGTGCCCCAAGTTCTACACCCAGGGGCGTAACAGAGGTTGGTTGTCAGGGGGGGCACAGCCAAAAAAATTCCTGGTTAGAATAATTCCGTCCCGGAATTTTTCGTAAAAGGTTGCCCCAAATTTTTTCCCAGTCAGTCACCTCGTGAATTTCACGTAAGTGGGGGGCGGTCAAAAAATTTCGCACGGTCACAAAATTTTCTTTCTTTCCTTCTTTCCCTTTCTTCTTTTCTTTCTTTCCCCTTTTTTTCCTCCTTTTCCTTTTTCTTTTTCCTCCCTTTTCCCTTTCTCTCCCTCTTTTCTTTCCCTTTCCCCCTTCTTTTCCTCTTTTCCCTTCCCTCCATTTTTCCTGCTGGGTAGGTTTGAATTTCCTGCTGAGCACCTTCAGGGGGCACTGTGCCCCCCCTGCCCCCCCCCCCCCCCCCCCGGCTGTTACGCCACTGTCTACACCAAAGTATATTGGGATAAATTTGAAATACCATTCTCATTGTATGTATGTATGTATGTATGTATAAAATGATCGTCCATAAAGGAACTCGGACAACAAACCAAAAAGGTTTTTTAACGCCAAGCTGGCAAAGCCACTATCTACAAACTTTTACATCTGTCAAGAAATGCCATATTGACAAATCTTTTTCGGATGGCACATTATTTACTATAGCCTTTTTAAGTTGTAAGAAAGGACTCACTGACATCCAGTCTCAAGCCAACAAAGGGGTCCTCTTCACACTGCATATTATACAATGAAGTTAATGCATTACATCATTTGTGACGAGTACTACCGTACTACAAAATTATACCATAAAGTCCCATTCCCGCTATATGTGACGATCCAGCACGAAGGAGCCAAAAAGTTGGCAGAGATTGTTCTGAGGTGCAGCTCAATGAACATTTTAATATCTCAAAGAAATATTCTGTCCAACTTTACACCCCATTTGTGGTGGATGGTCAGTCACATAGATGTCCTTACAAGATGAATTATTGAGTTTTGTGATTATTATTATTATTTTAGAATACTAATTTGGAAAATGTGTCAAAATTAATGGTGTTTAAACCGAACTTTTGACGCATTTTGCATTATGCCATTTGTAACAAGAATCTGCCATTATATACCAAAACAACTTTAAAGTGCCCCCCCCCCATCATTTCTAATTTGCCTCCACAATTTCTAACCACCCTGCCTACCCTCTGGCCCTACCATCATTGGATAATAATAAACAATAGAAAATCAAACATTGGATGTTGTGTAATTGATTTATGTTGGCATTTTATTGTACAAAATAGGTGATTCTTCAAACGACAACTCTTTTTGGTCAATAATTCAAAAAATAAATCAGATATTCAAAACAAAACAAAAACCCTAGAGAATGTTATTATGAATATATTGAATCTAGAACGATAAAATTTGACAAAATATATTTTTAGTTATTTTGACGAAACCTAAAATGGGTCAAAAAACATTACAAAACAGAATTATTATTTTTTTTCAAAATGGTCAATTTCATGTTCGTGGTTGGATTCATTGAACCCTTTTCTTCAAGAAAATGTGTACTTTTATATAGATTAAATGAATAATAAAGGAGTAACAGCTGTTTTACTGAGGCTATGCTGAGGGTCCACACCCCCTCAAGTTATCTAAATGGTGAGCTAGCAAAAGCATGATATGCTATGTTATCTACAGTATGCCATCTTCTGTTGTTAGAATTAACATTTTATTGTATCTTCTGAAGATAACGATAACATGTCTTAGGTATCTATATTATGAAAATCAATCTATTTCTTAGGGCTAACCTTTTAGGCTATCTTCTATACTGCTAATAAAATGGTGATATGATAGCAATGAAATTTTACACTGTATACTGCTGAGCATTTGTATGATTTGCTATCTACTGCTGATAGCAATGACATCTTATGCTATCTACTGCTGATAGCAATTACATGTCATGTTATCTACTGCTGATAGAATATACATAATTTAGCTATCTACTGCTTATAGCAATGAACATGTTATGCTAGCTACTGCTGATAGCATTTCATATCATTTAGCTATATACTGCTGATAGCAATGACATCTCAGCTATATACTGCTGATAGCAATTACATGTGATACTATCTACTGCTGATAGCAATGACGCCTTATACTATCTACTGCTGATAGCAATGATGTGTTATGCTATTTACTGCTGATAACAATTACATGTCATGTTACCTACTGCTGATAGTAATGACGTGTTATGCTATCTACTGCTGATAACAATTACATGTCATGTTATCTACTGCTGATAGCAATGACGTGTTATGCTATCTACTGCTGATAACAATTACATGTCATGTTATCTACTGCTGATAGCAACTACATGTTATATTATGCTATCTACTACTGAAAGCAATTACATGTCATGCTATCTACTGCTGATAGCATTTACACCAGCTAGCTATCTACTGCTGATAGCAATGACATCATACCTATCTTCTGCTGATAGCAAGTACATGTTATGCTATCTATTACTGATAGCAATTAAATGTCATCTTATCTACTGCTGATAGCATTTACATGTAGAGCCACCTAGTGCTGATAGCAATTACATGTTTTGCTATATGCTGCTGATAGCAATTACATGTTCAAATGCTATCTACTACTGATAGCAATTGAATGTCATCTTATCTACTGCTGGTAGCATTTACATGTATAGCTATCTACTGCTGATAGTAATTACATGATATGCTACCTACTGCTGATAACAATTTTTTTATGTTTTATTTTTTTATTTATATTTTAGCTATCCCTACTGACTGCTGATAGCAGTGACATAGTATGCTATCTACTGCAGATAGCAGTTACATGTCACGTTATCTACTACTTCCATGTTCATATGCTATAAACGGTTGATAGCAATGAACACGTTATGCTATCTACTACTGATAGCAATTAAATCAGGGATTCTATTAATTTTGGGATAGGAAAGTCGTATACTGACGTACGTAGCGAAAATGGTCCCTTTTGCATATTTACATAAATAAAGGTTATCGCCTACGGAATGTGTGGAATGCGTCCGTGACCGGAGTTTGACGTCAA
The DNA here is from genome assembly GCA_035610835.1 of Ophiura sarsii. Taxonomy (NCBI): domain Eukaryota; kingdom Metazoa; phylum Echinodermata; class Ophiuroidea; order Amphilepidida; family Ophiuridae; genus Ophiura; species Ophiura sarsii. The sequence continues at coordinate 111,959,246 of CM069441.1, read as the reverse complement.
TTTTGGTCAGCATAGCCATGGTGGCGCTGTTCTCACGGTAGATCTACACTAGACGACGGTGGCCACGCGGAACCTATATTTTGAATTCGTATTGGAATAACTCGTAATCGCGAATGTTAATCTTATCATTTTGACCCTGCATTTTGAAAAATTAATAATTAGAAGAATTTGTTTCCAATCCAAAACCGTTGGAGTTGGCTAACCAACTCCATTGTAAATGTTATTTTAAAATTATTTTCATTACCGAGCGATACTGTTAACAATATTTCAAAATGGTGCACTCCCGTTACCATTTGGGTCGTGTGAGAGACGCGTGGCGTCGTCTGCTACAATCACGCCTATAGCGCCACCAAGGCTATGCTCGCCAAATTTCAATTTAAAGGCATATTATGTGATCTTTCCAGGGAGCGCCCTCTATTCATGATTTTTTTTAGAAAGTAGATTTTCTTGCAGATTTACATTTCTGATCATAAATCGTACATACATTCCAAGTTACAGAGGGATACGAATCCTAATTACCTCAAAATCATGGTTTTAGAGTGAATTTAGACTGTCGGATATCCGACAGTTTATTTTTGCTCTAAAACCATGATTTTGAAGTAATTAAGAATCGTATCGCCCTGTAACTTGGAATGTATGTACAATTTATGATCAGAAATGTAAATCTGCAAGAAAATCTGCTTTCAATTTTTTTTTCGATGTTGAGGGCGTTCCTGTAAAAGATCACATAATATACCTTTAATTGGCTTCCGATCGGCAAGCTGAGTGGCACACCCCTGATTAAATGTCATCTTATCTACTGCTGGTAGCATTTACATGTGTAGCTATCTACTGATAATAATCACATGATATGCTATCTACTGCTGATAACAATTACATGTTATGCTATCTACTGCTAATAGCAAAGACATGTTATGCTATCTACTGCTGATAGCAATTACATGTCATGTTATCTACTACTGATAGCATTTACATCATTTAGCTATCTACTGCTGATAGCAATGACATCTTTGCTGTCTACTGCTGATAGAAATTTCATGTCATATTAAAGGCATATTATGCGATCTTTTTCAAGTGTCGCCCTTTATCCTTAATTTTTACTCTCGTTGCTTTTTTGATCATAAATCGTAAAGATCTAGAGTAATTGACAGAACGATACGATTCCTAATTACGTCAGAATCATGGTTTGAAGAGGTTGAAATAAAATATCGGGGTCTGCGCCCAACAACTGGCTGAGTGTGTTTTGTTCCGTAAATAGAATTCCATGGTTTGACGCCCTTTACAATGTTTCCGGCTACGATCGCAATTCGCAACTGTACACAAATAAACACAATATATTATACTTTGGACTGCTTTTTAATGATGAAAATCGAAGAAGAAAAAAATGTTGAAAATTCCTTAAATAATTGGAAGCACATTTTTATTGTGTTGTAGTAAAGTTTTGAGATTTTTCTACGGAAAATACAGTCAAGATCGATTTATGAATCAGGGAATGTCTTTCCTGATAGCCAACCTTCATTATCAGAAAGGAAAAAATATGTTTAACAATCTGACAAAGATTACATAATATTCCTTTCAGTATCTACTGCTGTTATGCTTTCTACTACTGAAAGCAATTGCACGTCATATTATCTACAGTGCTGATAGCAATGACCGTCCTAGATAGCAATGACGTGTTATCTACTCCTGATAGCATGGCATGTTTGCTAGCCACTGCTGATAGCAATGACATCCTAGCTATCTACTGCTGATAGCAATGTTATATTAAGCTATCTTCTGCTGATACCAATTGACATGTTTGCTATCTACTGCTGATAGCAATTACATGTTATGCTATCTGCTGCTGATAGCAATTACATGCTATGCTATCTACTTCTAAGTTATAGCGAAGACAAAGTATGCTATCTACTATTGATAGCAATGACATGTTATGCTATCTACTGCTGATAGAACTTTCATGTTATGCCATCTACTGTTATTAGTAATTACATGTTATATAATCATACTATCTACTGCTGATACTAGCATTGAACATGTTATGCTATCTACGACTGAAATCAATTACATGTCATCATTTACATCATTTAGCTATCTGTTGCTGATAGCGATGACATCTTAGCTCCACTGCTGATAGCAATGACATGTTATGCTATCTACTGCTGATAGCAATGACATGTTATGCTATCTACTGCTGATAGCAATGACATGTTATGCTATCTACTGCTGATAGCAATGACATGTTATGCTATCTACTGCTGATAGCAATGACATGTTATGCTATCTACTGCTGATAGCAATGACATGTTATGCTATCTACTGTTGATAGCAATGACATGTTATGCTATCTACTGCTGATAGCAATGACATGTTATGCTATCTACTGCTGATAGCAATGACATGTTATGCTATCTACTGCTGATAGCAATGACATGTTATGCTATCTACTGCTGATAGCAATGACATGTTATGCTATGATTATATAGCGAAGATATTGTATGCTAACTACTAATAGGCCTACTATTGATAGCAATGACGCGTTATGCTATTTACTGCTGATATCATTTACATGTTTTGCTATCTATTGCTGATAGGAATTACATCTTACGGTTATGTTTTTAGCTATGGTTGATTGATTGTTCAAATCGTTAATCATTCTTTATTTTAATTCAATTCGAAGGGTAAAATAAGTTCGTCACACTTGCGTGACCCCATGCTTTGTTTCTATTTCACAAGTGTTTAAGTGTCATCTCAGGTAAATATCGAGTATGGGTGGCAAAGCTCGCCGATTTTTTTTATTTTCCTGGCCAGGTTGAAGTACTTTGGTAGCATATCAGAAAAACGAGATTAGTTTGTTAATCTTTTACTCGTTGCCATGGCAACAGCCCAATTTAAATTTTAGCCATTTTTTGGTCAATATCAGTTAAAAATAGTCGAAATTATATTATATTATACATTCGTTATCTTATTGCAGCAATATGCAGGATTTTTTTTCAAAAGTAGCTATTACTTGATAAAGACACATCTTTATACTTTAGACACAAATAAATAAAACTAAAATTAAAAAAATGTTTTGATGTATTTTCTGACCTGGCAACACTGCTAGTTTTGACATATTAAGAAAATTGATATTTTAGCCTATCTTTGCACCTCGTAAAAACTACTTGCCAGGGCACTCAGGATATTGTCCTCATATAGGAGGAGGGAGAGATGACTTTACCCTACTCATATCTGATGAAAACAGCTTGGGGTATTATATACTTTAACGGCAGTGTTGCCAGATAATGACGCATTTTGGAAAAATTACAATATTTCGTTTGTTACAAATAATGACATTCATTTTGATACTGAGGCCATTTTATTACGACAAATTGGATTTAGTATATACCAGATGTTCCAGGGACTTCCATAGATACCCGTTAAGTAAAGCAGGTGGTAATATAGGGCCTATACTTCTACTCTTGTTGCCAGAAAGTTCACAGTTCGGCAACATTGCTATATTCAGATAATTTGATTTCGTATATTTAGTCGGGTATGTACAGAGGGGTTGACGTGCACCCCCACACTAAACCAAACCAACTTTTTAGGTGTCTTTTAGGGTCCTTAAACACATTTTAGATGTTAACAGTGAACAAAAATGGGATGCTCTCCAGATATCCAAGATGGCGTCCAAAATGGCCGCCAAAACGGGTCAAATCTCATAAAATGACATATAGCAATCAAATTGTATGGTGAAAGTATAGTTGTAATAGTGGGATGTATGTATTAGACCACTATACACTCATATCTAGAAGTTTTGCTTTGTTAACACACCTAAATCCAAGATGGCCGCCAAAATGGCCGCCAAAATGATAAAATTCCATATATTGGCATATATAAACCAACATGTATGATCAGAATATATTTTTAAAAATGGGATGTATGTGTTAGACCACTAGAAACTCATACCTAGTATTTTTTCTTTGTAAACATACTTTAAAACCAAAATGGCCGCCAAATTAATGGTCGAAATTGGTCTAAGTGGTCAAAAATTCCATTAAAAAGGCTAATATCAACCGAAATGTATGATGAAAATATAATTTTAACGATGAGATGTATGTGTTAGACCACTAGTAGCTCATAACCAATATTTTTGCCTTGTTAACACAGTTCAAAATCCAAAATGGTCCCTAAAAGTGGCTGAAATAATTGTCAAATTCCATAAAATTAGATAATATCAACATCATAATATTTAACATCAACTTATCCATTCTGGCAGCCAGTTTGGAAAGTGATACTGAATCAAATTGTCACAGAGATGGGCCTTATTTCTAAAAGCAATAGCTTAGCAGTTTAGAACATATTTTGGTGAATTTGATGAGAGCGTGTGTGGTCTAGCGGATAGATCGCAGGTCTCATGATACAAAGGTTGCGGCGAGTTGGAGCCCCGCTATGTCCAACATGTTTGTATCTTTAGGCAAGGTACTTAGTCTCAATTGTATCGTGGTTCAGAAGTCACGTATAAATGGTGGTCTCGTGCATCAAAAGAGCAAAATCCGAGCACGTTAAAGGTCACAGACTCCTTCGCAAAGAGTAGGGGATCATCCCGTTCTGTGTACATGTACATAACAATTCATGTCCCTAGGTTTCAGGGGCACTGTACCGTTAATGTCCGAGGTAGGGCGCTGTGTACAGTATATACATGTATGTATACAATCTGACAATATCTATTTTGAATTATCATACACTCATGTAGACTATTACATTGACAACGGCAATTTTGGTGGCAATCTTGGTTTTAAAGTATGTTATTGCAAATATACTGGATATGAGTTACTAGTTGTCTATTACATACCCCCAATGTTCAAACTATACTTGCATCATATATTTTGGTTGATATCATCACATTTTATGGAATTCAAACAATTTGTTCTGAGTAATTTTGGGACCCATTATGGGGGTCATTTTGGATTTTAAAGTATGTTAACAAAGCAAAAATACTAGATATGAGTTACTAGTAAGATGTGTCTTTATCAAGTAATAGCTACTTTTGAAAAAAAATCTTGCATATTACTGCAATAAGATAACGAATGTGCGGTAAATTTCGACTATTTTTAACTGATATTGACCCAAAAATGGCTAAAATCTAAATTGGGCTGTTGCCATGGCAATGAGTAAAAGATTATACAAACTAATCTCGTTTTTCTGATATGCTACCAAAGTACTTCAACCTGGCCAGGAAAAAAAATAAAAATCGGCGAGCTTTGCCACCCATACTCGATATTTACCTGAGATGACTCTTAAGGACTTTTGAATACCTTATGATGGGGTTGCTGAATTAGCAGTCAGTAGCTTACATTTTATTTTCACATTGGGGGATGGATTTAGTGATTAATAACTGCGAATGTACCAATAAACGCATAACTGCGAATGTACCAATAAATGCATAACTGCGAATGTACCAATAAACGCAGATACGGCCGGTAAGAGGTTGTCACTTGATATATTGTCAACAACAAAAAGGATTCAAAACGAAGCTAATTCACAAATTCCCACGTTGGTCATAGATTAACTTGAACAAAATGGCACAAACTGGCACCGGCATTTGTGGATTGTTGCATGGACCATTCCTTATCAAAATCTTCGAGGATGTATGTTCAAATCCTCTCACCCACAACTTCAGTAGAGTTGTGTTTTGCCTTTTTCTAACATACAGGGTGAGTCAAAAAAAAGTGTACTCAACTTCAGCGATTTATTTTAGAAAAAGTATTCGTTTGTTTTCAAAACAATATACTACGGTATAAAGACAAATCAATTAGCTTTAATATGAATTTTATCTGGTTTAGATTGGTTGAGGGAAACTTATTTTACGCTGTTTTGAATAAAAGTGACCAATTTAACGTCCGAACACGCTTTCCAGATCTTGACCATTATATTTCATAAGCTAAGATACGACCAATAAAAAATTACAATACCGACAGCGAAAGGATCAATTCCTTTGTTATGAAATGATTAAAGTGTGGTAATTTTGTCATAAATAGGTCTTAAAACTGTCTATTGTTTTAATCTATTAGGAGACAATTTTGAACAAGTGTATTGTCTACTTAATTCTTTTAATAAACAAGATGTGTAATGCTTTACATCATAATCATAGTAAACATTATTAAGCTCGTTAAGCTTGAAATTAAAAACCGTGTTTTAGGTGAAAAAACAGCTCCTGTACAGAAATAGTCATATTTACTTAACGGTATCATCAAATAGCGTGATTTTTTTTCCAGATGGTAGCAAAGAAATGGCGCAATCATTTAAAGTTTTGTTTGCCTTGATTTTGTGGTCAAAAATATTTTCTTCAATTTTTTCAATTAGGGTACACTTTTTTTTGACTCACCCTGTACATTGTTATATAATCATTTCCCTCTTTGCCTAAAGCCATGAACTCGTTATCTCAAGCAAAATCGAGAGTTTACTCAGTTGTAAGTGGCCAAAAAGTAATGGACTATTTATGTATAACTCATTTTGTAAGATACTCCACCAACTTGAAAAAGATTTTCACGCTAATTACTCAAGACCACTTCTTACCTATTTAAATGTCCCTCAAAATTAACCTCAAATCTAGCCCAATAGAAACAAATCTTGGGATCACTCAAGTGTGACGAACTTCTTTTACTCTCCAAATTGAATTAAAATTAAGAATTATTATCATTTGAACAACAATAACTTCAGTTATAGAAATAGAAAGGAACAAAAGATTCTATTATAAGACAAGAGATTACTAGAGAATAATGTTGTTCCTTTCAAACAAGTTTAACACACAAACATCTTTTGCAATTTGTCGAAAACTGTGAACTGAAATCCCTCCGTACAATGGTGTGTATCACGTGTATCAGCTTAAGTTGGATACATCCCATATTCATGATCTAACATTTGTTATTGGAACGGTACATTATGTCAAAGATTATGAAAAAACAACGGACCTAACTTCAAATTGATTTCCATGGTGAAAAAATAGTATACAGTTGGGCAATAAGAGCTAATGACTAGGGGTACTTATCATTTTAAGACAGCCTGTAAAATAAATGACATTATTAAACATAACCATCCCCGTTCAAATGTTCATTTTAATACTTTCCACGCGGCTATAATAATAGTTTTACCAACGATTGTTCAGAAACCTTTCAAACTGTCAAAGTCTATCAAGAAATTCTGAACCAATACTAGGCATGTTTGTATTTATTTGAATGCATTTCTCATGGTGATTCCCAATGTGGTGATTAAATTCAATAATTTTGACATTTTTGAAGAGAAAAAAATGTGTTCAATTTTGGAACTGTCGTCTGCAGACGCCTGCCGCGTGGAAAGCATTAAGCATCAATGTCAAATGAATAGTGACGTGGAGTTATATTCCACCTGTAGCTACATGTGACAAGACTTGGGAACACCCTGGTAACCCCTTCGGCCTAGAACATAGCCATGGAAAAAAGTAGTAGCGGGTCTAGTAGTAGGCGTAACTGCAATTCCAAAAATGCTGTTGGCAAAACATAATCAGTTGTATTTACATTAATTCACTTCAGTGTTTGTGTCTGGTTATGTTTCTGGCGATGTACGTGTTAGACTAAGCAGTATAGCAAATACAAATGGAAAGCAATTTTAATAAGCACTATTGAACAAATTTGTATAGCGCTACAGGCAATGCTGTTATCGATCAAAAATGGAGCGCTGCTTTATTAATAGAAGCTTTTATGTTTTTTTATTAATCGAAATAAAATGATTTTGTATTTTAAAATGAGCTTGGATTTGATTAAAAAGAAAACGTAAGCACACAATCCGGTCTGATTACCCCAAACCAGAGGGGCCCGTACGATGCCGTATACGTGTGTGAAAAACCGTAAAAGCGAGGCAACGCTATTAAGTTAGAACACCACCGATTCGCATAATCAGTTTCTAGAAACACTGGTACTTGGTACTTGTTTAGTTGTTACGCTGCTGCTTTGGAGATATGGTATGTAGTCCAGAAATCATTGGAGTTTAATATGAGGAATCTTTATAATCATGTCGTGATTTAGGATTGATTCATCATGAACCTGTTAACTCACTTTAGAAAACCATGATCGCCAACACAATTGCGTGAGAATTTAATACCAACGTATACATTCCCGGGATACATTCACAGACAACAAGACAGATGGAGATGAGTTTCGTCCCATGGAGACTGTCATCATCATCATCATCGGACAATAATGAGTTGGGGACCAAGATCATCTGCTGCTACATCACGAGCTTCTTCTAATAAGACAGTTGTTAACAAGTAAGATATTATGCTCTGTAAGCCTTTTTTATGCCCATGATATTGTACGGGCCTATATTAGTATGGATGGTAATAAGTAGTTTTAGGCTTTGATTCAAGGCTATAACTAAAATGGTTTATTTATCGCTAGTTTTACATGCATGGGTGGAGCTAAAATGAGATGAAAATGTGTTGGTCTGTATTCTCTGGTATGAAAAATAGCCTTATGCCCTGTATAATGGTATATCATGCTATAATGATATATTAATTTCTCGCTTTGCTACATGTAGGATTCTAGGCCTACATGCTGTTTTGATCTGCGTTACACTGTTGTTTACTGGTATCGATTTGTGAACTGTTTCCTTTTCACAGAGACCTGTATAATGGTCCCGATAATGGTATGTCATATATGGTTTTGTTACGCCAAATGATTGATTGACCTATCGATTGAATGACATATTTGTCATGTATAGGCCTAGGTCTAATCAGGAAAGGTGATAGAATACAGATAAAACATGAATGAATACTATTTTGGACTATGCCTTTTAAACATAGTCCAAATCAAATGAGTAGATTTCTTGTATAGTCAAATAGTGTATACTAAGAATTTATTCTCACCATTTTATAATTTAACGTAAGTATTGTCAACAGAAGTGTTCCTGAAACATCTAAAATAAGAATAAGAACTTCACTTGATGTAGCCCAATTTGCGATGAAAAGAACAAAATATTGCCCCCCCCCCCCAACCCTGCTCACCCCTTGCTCCGACCAGTTATTACGCGACTTTAGGTAGTAAGAAAAATTGCCTTAAAACTCGCATTCACAGCAATATAGGCCTAAGTATTACATTTGTCCCGATTCGATAGAAATTATTAATTACATGAGCTTACATGGAAAAACACAAACACTTGGTCCGTTTTTGAAATGGGATTTTAATCAACCCAATTACACGACTGAATCGTAGGTTTAGCAACAAGGTTAAGTTTAACTTAATAGTATGTTTACGTGTGTTACGGTTCTTGACTTCACTTATAATCTAGTGAAAGTATTTTCACTTTACCATGCTGCATGACGTATCTTCCCTGGAGGTCGGAAACTGGGGCATGAAATGTGTTGATACAAATTTGCTTTGCTGTTCATTTCTATATCTCGTGCTTTGCTGGTGTGACCCGATATAAGGTCATCATAAATTTGATCTCTTAATCAAAATTCTCTCATCTTTCTACTGTATAGACGGTTGACATGGTAACGTAAATTGGCGTCCATAGAAACGAGAGGTAAAGGTGTATCATGGGGTCGAATTTGACGTGATAAGCTGACATTTTTATGATAAATATATCGTTTTTATATTTAATCGGGAAACTTAAAGCAAAGATATCTTTGGTTAATGTGACCAAGTTTAATGAATAGCTGTCCATTAACGGTATGACCTGAATTTCCCCATGAAAAATCATTTTGATAGGAGGCCTATTAGATATTAGCTAACAATATATCATTTAAAAAATTTAACAAATTTATTCATAAATATGTTGGAGTAATTCTGTTATACCCTTCACAGAGATAGTGCATGATTTTTAAGAACGACGCATACTACCGATGTAGGTGTGTGCAGGGTATAACAGAATTATGCCAATATTTTTTCCTTAACACAATCATCTTCACAAATATTCGATCTCCTTTATACAATGTTATATGCTCTAATATAAAATTATGCTGCATTTTCAGAAGTAAATCGGACTTAGAACGTAGTGCAACGAAAGAGCGATTCATTGGCTGGGAGGGCGATGATTATTACTTGCAGTTTGAATCGATAGGTGAGTACAATTATTATTTATTTTATTTTATTTTATTTTTTATTTTTTTTCAATTCTTTTTTATTTATTTTTAATTTTAATATATTTTTAAAAAAATTAAAAAAATGTATTCATTTATTTATTTATTTATTTATTTATTTATTTATTTATTTATTTATTTATTTATTTATTTATTTATTTATTTATTTATTTATTTATTTATTTATTTATTTATCTATTTGCCTATTTATTTATTTTTATAAGCATCTTTATAAGTTTGAATCGATAGGCGAGTACAATTTATTTATTTTATTTTTTAAAAAAAAAATCAATTTTTTTTAATTTCTTTTTTATTTTAATATATTTACAAAAAAATATAAAAAAATGTATTCATTTATTTATTTATTTATTTATTTATTTATTTATTTATTTATTTATTTATTTATTTATTTATTTATTTATTTATTTATTTATTTATTTATTTATTTATTTATTGTATTATTTATTTATTTATTTATTTATTTTTCTATTTGCCTATTTATTTATTTTTATAAGCATCTTTATAAATATAGTAATACTATGTACAATGCCTGGCTCTTTTATTCTCCCGCCTGATTTTATGATAGAATATTTCAATATCAAATTGATATGATGCCAAAACGTCCATCCAGAATATTTTAATTCTACAATAATATCCCCGGGACAATATGCCAATTATATATTCACAACAGTAATTAGCGTGCGTGACTATTTCTTCGTTTTATATAGAATATTATATTGGATACCTATTTTGTTTCTCTAGTCTTGATGATAATGATGCGATTAGGCAATGATGTAATTAGACATGTCTTCAGGTACTAGTAATTGGCAATTGTTTCTTCTGCTTAATCTTTAAATTGTTAATTTTACGCACACAGATATTGAGACATGGGAGAAGCGTCATAATTCGAAACCACTCAAAGGTAAATGAAAATACTTGTGTTAACCTATTAATGCAAATGATGCATGGTTTATCATGTTCATCAAGAGAACAGTGGCAACGTTGAATGTTCTAACTAAATCCAGTAAGGGGATAAAAAACCTGTTCGAAGGGCCCATTATGAATTTGTTTGGAAATTTGTCCGAAAAAACAAATTCAAAAATTATTTCCAACAGATACGTACGCGGCGCTTATGGCGCCTTTTAACCCGCACCTACCCAAAAAGGTTTTTTTAATCACAATATTGGCACTCGTGCACCACCGTTTCATTTCTCCTTTGAGATTAAATTATGTTTGTACAAATGGACTCTGTTTTTATTTCTATCCCATCATAGTTCCGAAAGAAAAAAAGAGCACACTCAAGACAGAAAATGGAGCAGCGATATCGTATCTACCATGGGAGGTATATCTTTGCTGGACATACACTAAATGTGCTACCATCTCAGACTATGACAACTTCGTTGACAACAGTTTGTCTTGGAAGTTTAAACCAGAGGACGAAATCACTTCAACGGCAGATGATCAAGTACTGGAGAAGGACTCATCTGCATCCAAACCAGATACCAAACCAACGCAAGGTGCGGTTAATGAACAATCCGGGAATTATGTCTCGCAAGACACTCAAAATAATACACGTGCAATATCTAATCAACAAATCAATTCAAACAAGGAAGACACGAAAGACAGTGTTATTGAAAAGAACACGGAAGTTGCAGCGAGTCCTATAACATCAGACGCCACTGGTTCGAATCCTGTACTGAGCGTGGTTGATTCAAGACAAAGTTGCATTTCTCATAGCGCGCCAAGCTTTAGGGATTTTAATGGGGTTGAATCTGATCGTAGAGTGTCGTCTGCTAAAGATAAACAAAATAGCGGCGTCAGTAAGCAAACGTGCAAAACAAATGGTTGTCGAGTATCAATCAAACAATTATCTGAGAGAAAACAAGACAAGACATCTGACAGAAAACAAAACAGGACACCCATTCATGCGGAGTTAAGCAAAACATACAAAAACGAATTGTCCATCAACCTCACTGAATCCGAAACCAGACCTAAATCTGAAGGGAGACCTGAATCGAATGCTAGTATTCTAATAAATCCAGAAAGGTTTGGCGTGGACAAATATGTGGGTTTTGAATTACCAAAAACCGCGCATGTTAGTCTTGGGGATTTGTTGACCAATACCCCTAGACTTCACAGACGTTTAGGAACTGCAAGAGGTAGAGATCCTCAGGTTTATGCGGCCTTACATGGAACGGAACCCAGACCACGGACACCAGATGTTATTCCATCGCCATCCAATTCCAGTACGCCCGATGGTAACATATCCAATTCCAATAAGAGTCATGCTTCAGCCCAGCAAGACACAGAGTTGCCACCGTTAAAAGATCATCGAAGTCCTCCGAGGACTCCTCGTAGCGAGAGTGGTTCTAGAAATGGCTCAGCGCTCGTGCCAGGTTCTACAAATGGCTCATCGCCCGTGCCAGGTTCTACCCATGGTTCGGCCATTGGCTCTAGTGGTTCTGCACAAGGGTCCACCGTTATCCCTCGAGAGTTCCCATCCGAGGAATTGTTGCCATCGGTGCAATCTCAGAATGACAGTGGCAGGAAAGGGAAAGTGGCGCTTTTGAGTTACAATCATAAGACATCAGATGGTAATTCCAAGACTGGGGACAATGCTTCCGTGCTAACAAATGGGGATGCCGACTTTAAGACAACTAGTACTGATAGCAGTTCAAGGGTATCTGAGCAAGGAGATAGAAGAGTTAAACAGGTAAGAATTACGTTGCGTGCTTAAAGATTAGAAAAGCAAACGATAACAGGTGGTCATAAGTGGTAGCACCAACGTATTGAGGAAGGACACAAACTAACATGGGAATAATGGAAGTATCAAATTATGTTTTCAGATAATGATGGATGACATCGACAGTAACAAATTATGTATAGGCTACTGTGAAATTATTGTAAAGTTGTCACTGAATGTAGTTACAAAATACGTTATGAGAAAGAATTGAAGACAATGATGGAAGTAATAGATGTAACAACGTATGAGAAAGAACAAACGTTCCCAAATCCGAAATGAGAAATACATGTATCAAACGTTTTGAGAAATGCTGACAGTAACAAAAATGGAAAAAAATGATAGTGACGTAAGAAGCTTATATTATAATATACTATAACTTAGTTGCTGTGATTATTTATTCAAACGTTTCCGATTTCGAATCTTGTAACACACTTTTCTATCTCATACGTCCTTGTTACAAAGTGTGTCGTGATATCCATATCATATAACCTGTAAGTAAAGGAGCACGGTTGGACTTGGTGACAATTATGTGATTATGAGAGAGCGTAACTGTTTTCATTTGCCATTTCATTTACATTATCATTTGGAATCAGGGCAAAGCCGTTTTCTTTTTGCAGGGAACTTCTACAGGTCTCACCCTCTATTCGGGTCCAGTAAGTCAATGCATGTTGGATGAATCGTGCATTCACACCGGCACTCTCATCATGCACGTACACCACGCCCAATAGGCTGATAAGTCACCCGATCTTTCATACAATTCAAGCTATTACAATGCTTTTTATCACCACAGATCTTCAAACCCAAGATCTGTGTTATCACTCACCACTCAATGCCATTCACAATTTGTTAATGCATGCACCTACACCTAGACATATATACATGTACACGACCTCATCAATGACATGATTTAAGTGGTTGGGCCATTTTGGGCACCCTGTAAGTTCACCCTTAATGCAAAATAACTTAGTCAGCTAAACTAGTAAACCTACACTGCAAAAACTACAGAACACATCGACGCGTAGAGAACACGTCAAGAACATGTCAAGAACGCGTTTGGACGTGTTCAAAAAATGTAACAGATTTAAAACATGTTCCTGGCTGTTACATATGTGTTCTTGATGTGTTCTAGAAATGGCTCTTGAACACACGCAGAACGCATGGTGATGCGTCAAAAAATCTAGAACACCTACAGAACACATAAGAACATCTACAGAACACATCTGAACACATGAACGTGTTCTATATCTGTTTCATTTGGACGCTTCCGACATATCCTGAACATGTGTAGAACACGTCGGAATGTGTTCTGTGAAGTGTCTGATGTGTTCTGTAGTTTTTGCAGTGTATAATAAATAACATTGAAGACACACTACTATAATTAGTCCAGTATACTAGTATTATATTAGACAACCCCTTGCATTGCATGCCGGAATTACATGATAGTAACCAACATTTGAGATTCCCAAACAGCTTTAAGCAACACTTTAGATGCTCACCTGTTCGCAATGACACCCAACACCCCTTACCAAAAATATACGATGTCAAGAAAAATGAGATCAACTCCTCAATTCTGCTACTGCGTGGAGTCAAAGGTAAACTCGTACATATTATGCTTATGTGGTGCGATAATGTAAAATTGGTATGTGGGAAACGTCATAGTTGAAGATCATTCTATATCAGCAGGGACTGAAAGTGTGTATGATTTTCTTGTTTAAAATTGCATGCTAATTATGCCTCTCGTAATATAGATAGATCACAGATTATAAGTAAAATGAAGAAAAAAACCAATTGAAAGACCTCCGTTCGATATTGCTTAAACCAAATCAGATATATTTATAAAATGCACTATCATTATGTACAATTTCGGTTCAGAAAACCCTACAAAGTGCAATTGACAAGTGTGACGACGGACCTGAATCATCGTTAGCAGAAATGATCACACCACATCGACTTCACATTCCGCCTCGTCCAAGTGTAATTCAGGTACTACAGCTTCATTGTCTAGCATTCGCAGCATGATCTACTAACCGAAAATCATGATGACATTACCATATCGGTTGTCTGTGAATTTCTCCGTGATTGTGTTTTTCCTCTATAATCATGAACACATTGTACATGTAGATTTCTGGTGACTTTACTATTGTAACGACACACGATTGGGTACCTTCTAATGAACGGGGACGAGGGGCCAATAACTTTATTTCGTTGGTTATGATCACCCGATTACTTTGTAACACCTGTTAAACTATCAGTGGTAAAATATAATATAATACTGATATATGTGGACAACCGATATGGTCATTGAATCAGCCTGAAACATCGACTAAACAATGCTTTTGGAATAGGAACAGAAGTAAACCCATCTATATATTCATATGTATATTGTCGATGCCCGTGTCGATGGTGGCAAGAGCTCCTATAGCTGTACAACTGGATTAGCATACGTAAACTTATTTCTCACAATTATAATAGAAAACAAATGTACATAACCGCCTTTAATCATATTATTAATGCATGTTAGAATACATGAATAAAGTGAAACTACATTTGCCCTGCATTTTTGCATGTCGTACTAAATGCTATCCTGCGAGTTGTAAATTGGCTTAGTTGGCGATTCAGTCCGAGCAAATAATAGATGTGGTGTTGACTTACATGTATTTTCATTTTCATCGTTTCCAATGTTTAGAAAACCTACACGATAGTGTCATGTATACATTTAGCTACATGGAAATTGAGAATAGTTCCAGTTATTTGAATTTAGCGAATGAAATAAAATTATGACTTCTAATAAATAACGCACAACGGAGTCAACAGGAAATGTAACAACTATAACCAATATATGATGATTGAAAGTCGTGAGAAAAGGAGGATCTAATATTAATAAGGTTTGAATCATTCCCATGTTGTACATGATTGTGTTCTCATATAGTTGATTATACTTTTTTATTAGCCTTCATCTAAGGAAGAGTTTATCAGGAAGGCGTATATTGCGTCTCAAGTATTGGGCCAGAAAATAGCACGGGCTCGGGTGAGTTACGTTTATCATTTGGGTTATGCGGATGGCCATCTGGTTTGAGTGGATACATAACTTGCTTGACTATCGGCTCTTTGGCTCTGAAAAGAGCCGTTTAGTCTGGAGGGGTTTTGGTTCCGGGAGGACTGTTCAGACATCTGTGTTCTGCTGTGTTTGCCAGGGGGACGGGCGTAACATCTGCATGACCGGAACACCATCGCCTTAATGTTTAATATTTCGAAAAATGTTATGCGGCTTTTTACTAACACATTGCTAGAGATGGTCTATATATGCAGCAGGTACGCAGATGTGCTGGTTAACATGCTGGTTATTCTAATATCACTAATGTTTTGCATAAACGCTAACATAAAAGCTAATGCTAATTAACTTGTAGATATATATATATTGTTATAGATTAACAAAAATATACAGGAAAAATATGTTCCATATTGTAATGAATTTTGTGTATTTCAATATTGAAGTGGTCGAGCTTATACTGATTTCATCATCAAGTAAAGGCATGTTATGTGAGTTTGGTTAGATATATGTCACCAATATTTCTGCTATTTCCATATTTTACATAATTGTATTGTAAGAAAACATGTCCTGAAAACGAGCGTGTAAGATACCGACCGCGCTATTGACATTCTTTAATTTGGTATGGCTTTATTAGACAAACAAAAAACATAAAATGCTTTTAAGTACGCCTACGCATGGGCATAGACTAATTAGTTAATGTACATGTAAGTAGTGTTTTCCTTCTTTAATAAATGTACATTTGTAATTTGGCTAGTTTGCTTGTTGATAGTTAGCGTGTAACATAAAACATTGATCATGGTATGAATGATATACATCGTACAGGCAATGTGACGTTATATGGAGTGTGACCCAGCCAGGTGATTGCTGATTCCAACTCTGCGGGAAGTAACATCTAATGTTCCTTGAGGAATTGGAATAAAAGGCCACATGGGGCCCGAGGATCACTAACATTTCGAAACATACAGAGATCCATCAGAATTGGTCGTTTTAGGCCTACATTATCATATGAATATGATTGTTTCAGCTTGTCCAGAATGACAATTAACGATGATGGTTCACAGATTCCTTAATCATGAGGGATGGAAACTACTACTTTCGTAGTTCATAATAACTCTAGGCATATATCCTAATTTTGATATCTGGTAGTACGTTGTATTGTATTGCGAATTTAAATGTAGAGGTTATCCATGTAGCCATGCATAACAAAGGGGAATCGCATCGGGTATATTATACATTTAATTGAATCGGTGTATGACTTCCAAAATTGGCCTATATAATATCATGAAACAGGGTCTTCTTTCTGAAAATCTTAAACACGGTTTCAATTCATGAAAAGATGGCAGTACATGTCCATTTGTTTGGATTTGCCTTGGGAAAGTATATTTGACCAAAGACAAATACTTTTGAATCCTATTTTGCTTTGTGAAATAGCATCTTTTAATGAATAATGACGACGGTTTTGCGTGTGATTTTAGTCGCATTTCTTAAAATCTTTCAGTTGTGACCCTCTAGAGAATAGAAAAACCTAAACGAAAGTAATTATGCAATTACCTGGTAACTGGGGCACGCATGTGGTGATCATTTCGATCGGGATTTTAAGACTTAAAGGCATATTATGTGATCTTTTCCAGAGAGCGCCCTCTATTCATTATTTTTTTTAGAAAGTAGATTTCCTTGCAGATTTACATTTCTGATCATAAATCATACATACATTTCAAGTTACAGAGCGACACGATTCCTAATTACCTCAAAATCTTGGTTTTAGAGTGAATTTAGAGTGAAAATATAAACTGTCGGTGTTATCCGACAGTTTATTTTCACTCTAAAATCATGATTTTAAAGTAATTAAGAATCGTATCGCCCTGTAACTTGGAATGTATGTACGATTTATGATCAGAAATGTAAAACTGCAAGTAAATCTTCTTTCAATTTTTTTTTCGAAGTTGAGGGCGTTCCCTGGAAAGATCACATAATAACCCTTTAAAAGCGTGATCCAGTTGACACTTCGTCGAATTACAAGACACGCTGTTGCCATTTTACGTTACTGACTGCAGCGGTGATTACTCAAGATGAATACTGCTTTTACTCCCTTTATCTTTCATCATGGAAGTACTTTCATGGTTTCGTAAAAATATACTTGCATATCTTAATATCCTGGTAAAATCTAAATATGAGATACAATAAATTGCATCTTCAATTCATACACACCACTGGGACACACCCATCGTCATGATTTGCATTGCAACGATGCACTATTAATACATTACATCAGTTCATAAAAAGGCTCATTTAGTGTGTGGTGATGCACATTGACTGTGATTCTGCACGTTTGAAGTGACCCGCACAAAATATAATATTGCATTCAATATCTATTCTATATCTGTATATATTTGTAGAACTAAATCGGCAAGTCAGCATGATGAACGTTAATGAGCGTCTGCCATTTTTAAAATTTCATTAGAATGCACAATATCCTTACAATTGTATTTTCGTGGTAACTGTTGTTATCAAAAACAAACCCGTAAAAAGGTTGTTATCTTCTATACACAATAATTCCCAGTTCATATTAAAGGTAATATAACATCGAAATATTTTTATTTCTGAATTTTTTGAAATATTTGCCAAATAGTTCAAGTTTAATTTATTGATTGTTTACATGAAATGAAAAACTGTCATTTTGATAATTTATAACGATGCTTGTTTTTGCATGAAAGGTGATCAAAATTTCACCTTTCATCTGAGATAAAATACTTATATTCAATAATATGTGTGATATACTGCAAAAATGCCAGAAGAATACATAAAACTATTTTCCCATAACATTTATAGTACGTCCTAATGTGCCTCGTAAAAGGGGCATTGACAGATCCTTAGTGAAGGGAGCCCTCAATGTTTTCAGAATTTTTAAAAAACACATATGTACGTATGTACATGTACTAACTGCCATCTAAAATCATAGAGCTTAATTGCAAACGAAAATGTACATTTCATGAATTTGAACGGAATTTTCTGTGACTTTCGTGAATTAATATATTCCTAATATAATAACGTCTGCGTTATTTCCCGCTCATTTTTAAATTGACTCATACAGACTCGTGGTCCGCCAGGTTTCCGTCCACACGGTCAGAAAACACCGTTACATCGAGCTATGGAGAACACCCACAAGAAGCTCCACGGACAACATTATCATCTATTTTCACAGCAATCGTCATCAAATGGACAATATGGTCAAAAGGTGAGCTGCTACATTATTTGACCCGGCGTAGTAACAAAGTGTGACCCATTTCACCAGGTCCTTGACCACTCCTACACGTAGTAACACAGTGTGTCCCATTTCACCAGGTCCTTGACCACTCCTACATGTAGTGACGAAGTGTGTCCCATTTTACCGTCCTTTACCACTCCTACATGTAGTAAGAAAGTGGGTCCCATTTCACCAGGTCCTTGACCACTCCTACATGTAGTAACAAAGTGTGTCCCATTTCACCAGGTCCTTGACTTCTCCTACATGTAGTAACAAAGTGTGTCCCATTTCACCAGGTCCTTTACCTCTCCTACATGTAGTAACAAAGTGTGTCCCATTTCAACGGTCCTTGAACACTCCTATATGTAGTGACAAAGTGTGTCCCATTTCAACAGGTCCTTCACCTCTCCTACATGTAGTAACAAAGTGTGTCCCATTTCACAGGTCCTTGACCACTCCTACATGTAGTGACGAAGTGTGTCCCATTTTACCGTCCTTTACCACTCCTACATGTAGTAAGAAAGTGGGTCCCATTTCACCAGGTCCTTGACCACTCCTACATGTAGTAACAAAGTGTGTCCCATTGTACCAGGTCCTTGACTACTCCTACATGTAGTAACAAAGTGTGTCCCATTTCACCAGGTCCTTTACCTTTCCTACATGTAGTAACAAAGTGTGTCCCATTTCACCGGTCCTTGAACACTCCTACACGTAGTAACAAAGTGTGTCCGATTTCAACAGGTCCTTTACCTCTTCTACATGTAGTAACAAAGTGTGTCCCATTTCACAGGTCCTTGACCACTCCTACATGTAGTGACGAAGTGTGTCCCATTTTACCGTCCTTTACCACTCCTACATGTAGTAAGAAAGTGGGTCCCATTTCACCAGGTCCTTGACCACTCCTACATGTAGTAACAAAGTGTGTCCCATTTCACCAGGTCCTTGACTTCTCCTACATGTAGTAACAAAGTGTGTCCCATTTCACCAGGTCCTTTACCTCTCCTACATGTAGTAACAAAGTGTGTCCCATTTCAACGGTCCTTGAACACTCCTATATGTAGTGACAAAGTGTGTCCCATTTCAACAGGTCCTTCACCTCTCCTACATGTAGTAACAAAGTGTGTCCCATTTCAACAGGTCCTTTACCTCTCCTACATGTAGTAACAAAGTGTGTCCCATTTCACAGGTCCTTGACCACTCCTACATGTAGTGACAAAGTGTGTCCCATTTCAACAGGTCCATACCTCTCCTACATGTTGTAACAAAGTGTGTCCCATTTCAACAGGTCCTTTACCTCTCCTACATGTAGTAACAAAGTGTGTCCCATTTCACAGGTCCTTGACCACTCCTACATGTAGTGACGAAGTGTGTCCCATTTTACCGTCCTTTACCACTCCTACATGTAGTAAGAAAGTGGGTCCCATTTCACCAGGTCCTTGACCACTCCTACATGTAGTAACAAAGTGTGTCCCATTGTACCAGGTCCTTGACTACTCCTACATGTAGTAACAAAGTGTGTCCCATTTCACCAGGTCCTTTACCTTTCCTACATGTAGTAACAAAGTGTGTCCCATTTCACCGGTCCTTGAACACTCCTACACGTAGTAACAAAGTGTGTCCGATTTCAACAGGTCCTTTACCTCTTCTACATGTAGTAACAAAGTGTGTCCCATTTCACAGGTCCTTGACCACTCCTACATGTAGTGACGAAGTGTGTCCCATTTTACCGTCCTTTACCACTCCTACATGTAGTAACAAAGTGTGTCCCATTTCACCAGGTCCTTGACTATACATGTAGTAACAAAGAGTGTCCCATTTTACCAGGTCCTTTACCTCTCCTACATGTAGTAACAAAGTGTGTCCCATTTCAACGGTCCTTGAACACTCCTATATGTAGTGACAAAGTGTGTCCCATTTCAACAGGTCCTTCACCTCTCCTACATGTAGTAACAAAGTGTGTCCCATCTCACAGGTCCTTGACCACTCCTACATGTAGTGACGAAGTGTGTCCCATTTTACCGTCCTTTACCACTCCTACATGTAGTAAGAAAGTGGGTCCCATTTCACCAGGTCCTTGACCACTCCTACATGTAGTGACAAAGTGTGTCCCATTTCACCAGGTCCTTGACTACTCCTACATGTAGTAACAAAGTGTGTCCCATTTCAACAGGTCCTTTACCTCTCCTACATGTAGTAACAAAGTGTGTCCCATTTCACCGGTCCTTGAACACTCCTACATGTAGTGACGAAGTGTGTCCCATTTTACCGTCCTTTACCACTCCTACATGTAGTAAGAAAGTGGGTCCCATTTCACCAGGTCCTTGACCACTCCTACATGTAGTAACAAAGTGTGTCCCATTTCACTAGGTCCTTGATTACTCCTACATGTAGTAACAAAGTGTGTCCCATTTCGCCGGTCCTTGAACACTCCTACATGTAGTGACAAAGTGTGTCCCATTTTACCGTCCTTTACCACTCCTACATGTAGTAACAAAGTGTGTCGCATTTCACCAGGTCCTTGACTACTCCTACACGTAGTAACAAAGTGTGTCCCATTTCACCAGGTCCTTAACCTCTCCTACATGAAGTAACAAGGTGTGTCCCATTTCACCAGGTCCTTGACCTCTCACAATTCTCCTACATGTAGTAACAAAGTGTGTCCCATTTCACCAGGTCCTTGACTACCCCTACACGTAGTAACAAAGTGTGTCTTATTTCACCAGGTCCTTGACTACTCCTGGGTCCGTGACTATACTCCTACACGTAGTAACAAAGTGTGTACCATTTCACCAGGTCCTTGACTACTCCTACACGTAGTTACAAAGTGTGTCCAATTTCACCAGGTCCTTGACTACTCCTACACGTAGTAACAAAGTGTGTCCCATTTCACCAGGTCCTTGACTACTCCTACACGTTGTAACAAGTGTGTCCCATTTCACCAGGTCCTTGACTACTCCTACACGTAGTAACAAAGTGTGTACCATTTCACCAGGTCCTAGACCTCTCCTACATGTAGTAACCAAGTGTGTCCCATTTCACCAGGCCCTTGAACACTCCTACATGTAGTGACAAAGTGTGTCCCATTTCATCAGATCCTTGACTACTCCTACACGTAATAACAAAGTGTGTCCCATTGCACCAGGTCCTTGACTACTCCTACATGTAGTAACAAAGTGTGTCCCATTTCATCAGATCCTTGACTACTCCTACACGTAATAACAAAGTGTGTCCCATTTCATCAGGTCCTTGACTACTCCTACACGTAGTAACAAAGTGTGTCCCATTTCACCAGGTCCTTGACTACTCCTACATGTAGTAACAAAGTGTGTCCCATTTCATCAGATCCTTGACTACTCCTACACGTAATAACAAAGTGTGTCCCATTTCATCAGGTCCTTGACTACTCCTACACGTAGTAACAAAGTGTGTCCCATTTCACCAGGTCCTTGAACACTCCTACATGTAGTGACAAAGTGTGTCCCATTTCATCAGATCCTTGACTACTCCTACACGTAATAACAAAGTGTGTCCCATTTCATCAGGTCCTTGACTACTCCTACACGTAGTAACAAAGTGTGTCCCATTTCACCAGGTCCTTGAACACTCCTACATGTAGTGACAAAGTGTGTCCCATTTCATCAGATCCTTGACTACTCCTACACGTAATAACAAAGTGTGTCCCATTTCATCAGGTCCTTGACTACTCCTACACGTAGTAACAAAGTGTGTCCCATTTCACCAGGTCCTTGAACACTCCTACATGTAGTGACAAAGTGTGTCCCATTTCATCAGATCCTTGACTACTCCTACACGTAGTAACAAGGTGTGTCCCATTTAACCAGGTCCTTGACCACTCCTACATGAAGCGCAAAGTGTGTCCCATTTCACCAGTTCCTTGATTAACACTGATTTGTTGTATTGAGCCGTTTCGCGCAGAAACGTGATCTTTTCCTATGAACTCATTGATGAAAAGCAATTACGACAGAATAAGTAAACCGCCGTGACCAAAGTGGAGTATTCTTATGTCTGGCTGATAAAGCCTAATAAGAATGTTGACGTCATATCCAATCACAGTTCGCCATGAGTTTGAAATGTTAGTATTTTATCTTTCAGAGTAGGATTCGTAAGTTACGTTATTCTTATATCTCATGAAATGCATGCATTTTCTATAACCCCAGGAGCATCGTCGAGGTAACAGTGCTGTTCCATCCTCCCAGAGAACACAGCAGAATGATTATTATGGAATACCGGACGCAAACACACGACCACAACAAGTACATCAGGAGAATACTATGAGAAGACAACGTTCCACGTAAGCGGATTTAGTTAGATGCATAGAATAAGAAGCTATAGTTGATAAATTAGTATGAAGGCCTTGTATTGTTTACCTAAACCTTTGTTTGCCAATCTCCTAATCACAATCACTTCCACACATGCCAGTTGCCATCCCACTAGAGCTAACAACCTTTATATGTTTACATCATTTCTTTGATTCCTTTAAAACTTGAGCATGAGTAGCGCATGTTTAGAGCATTGCGCCGTCACTGCGCTGTATCAGTAACAAACAATATGTAGACGTTGTGTGTTCGAGTTTCGTAGATTATTAGACTCATTTTGTCATGTTTGTAGCCTACTTTGATTTTGCATGTTTTATATCATTAATCAGAACGACAATGTCGGCACCTACTAGACGCATGCATGCTAGAACTAACGACGAAATAACCGGGGATAACAGACATTCAAGGAACATTGTTACATTTGATTATAATAGCAACTCTATTGGAAAGTGAGTTAAAAAGTAGAAGTATTTGGTGATTATTTTTGATGATACTGGAAGTATTATGTAAGTTAACACTTTCCATGCGGCTATTAGTTTTACCATACAAAACAGATTTTGTATATAAACCTTTTCCAACTTTCAAGTTCTATCTCAAGGATTACTGAACCAATACTAGTCATGTTTGTACTTATTTCAATGCATTTCTCATGGTGATTCCAAATATGATAATGAACTTCAATATTTGTTACATTTTTTAAACATTTTGTGAAATTTTTGAAATGTCTACAGATGCCAGCCGCGTGGAAAGTGTTAACATGGTTAAGCATAGTTGCGAAACCAATACACTAAGCTCCAGAGTGAAAATGCCTTGTACGTTGAAGCCAGGTCAATATTTAGCATTTCCCAGAGAATAAATACTCATGAAATTTGAACGGAAAGAAAGGCAATTGATGCCTTGTCTGAAAATAATCACTAATCAGTCTTCATGTTTTAAAGCTATAGGTCTGCGCTATGGGTGAGGTAAAGTTTTATTCCAATGTTGGTCGTACAAATCCAAACTTTTACTCTGTAGCTCAAAGTAATGATTTTGCCGTTACGCCTCACCAGACGGGTGCTATACTCATAGGCCGAGTCCTATATAGTCTCTCTACACTCTATATGGTCGCTGTCTTTAAATATGGGGCACCAAATTGAGCACCCCTCGCACAGGGGACGTGTTTAAATAGTAAAGATATGAACGATTTATGTCTAGGAACAAGTATCTTTAGAGTTTTTTCTCCATACTACAATTCAACTTTAACTGTGAAGTTATTCGTCTTTGGTTGACATTAATTGATTAGGCGCGACGTTTCTTTTTCATCGTAGGTTATATCCTAAAACTATAACCTTTATGTGTTAATCAGTGTGTAAAAAAAACATCTCATCTACAATTTATTTGCAGAAAGAGTCGTAAAACCTCCGCCAAATCTGATTTTGGAGGTGATGAAAGACGTCGATACCATTCAACCAATGAACTGAATAGCAACTTTACTACTCTCAGGTAAATGGGTTAGGGGTAGACTGATTTATTTGATCGATATTTTGTTTCAAAAAGTGGGTGGGTACTCTGGTTATAATTGTGCGTACAGGTTGGTTCAATGGATGGTACAGAGAAGCAGACATGTATCTGAGCTAGATCTTTTTTATTGAAAACCGAAAAATTGAAGTAATAGTATTTGAGTCGAAGTGACCATTTTAAAGATGGCCAAACCTAGAGTAAAGAATTCTAAATAAATTCCGATGTATAAACTGGTGGTGTATAAGTGCTGCTACTTTAATACGTCAGTCCAGTATTGGCAACTTCCCATAGAGGATAATTGGCGTTTATACAATACAGTCTGTCTTCGGGAAATAAATTTAATTCATGTAATAAAGTTTTTAATGTAAACCTTTTATTATTATTTGTATCAACAGGACCAAGCCCGTACATAGATGACAGATGATCCTATGAATTCCGCCTTTTCCTACATTATTCTTTGCACGGGGCCTTCAAGGATAGGCCCTGCTTGAGTGAAATGTTATAGCCACGGAGAATGGCTATATCCACTATCCAGCAGTGTTGATCTGCAGCTGCTGCAGTAGAACTTTAGTTAGGACATGTAAAGCTGAAGCAGGTTGTTATCGCTCGTTTATCAAGGCCAGTACGACCATCTGCGAGTCCAGTTTTCCAGCTTGCTGCAACCCATTGCGGGGCAACTACCCATTTGGACAATGCCGGATAGCCGAGCGGCGCGGCGGTTGGTATAGCAGTGGCGAACTAGGTTATTGATATTGGGGGCAAGAAATGAAAGTAAACCGACAAGATTGTTGTGAGTAAAGTAATGCGCGCGTCGCGCGAATTTCTTTTTAATTTACACTTATTTTTTGCACGATTGAGTTACATTTTGGCTTTAAAAACCTTGTATCAAAAAATATTGCATTTTTGGGACACACATTTTCATCTGTGTACTCTTGACCATCATAATTCCATGATTCCTCTTGTCAAATGAACCGACAGTGACAATCTCAACCGACACGACGTCGATATTGGGGGTGGGGCGATCATTCCACCCCCTCTGGTTACGCCACTGTGGTATAGGGTACTCATCTCTCTCTCACATAACACTAGTTTCACGGATGCCGGACTGCTTTATAGCTCCGGGCCGGGGGGGGGGGGGGGGGGGGGGGCGGTGGTGGTTAGCTATGGCTCCTTTCACACCGCCGCGGATCCCATGCTTCTCTCTCCAGTGCAACACTTAACATTGTTAATCCATTAATCTAAGAATATGGTGATTATTTGACGAGTTATGCAGAGCCCAATAGGCTATTCCAGTAGAAATCCACAACCCCCTATGGATGGAAGATATTACCTTAATCTTCCATACCGAGAGTGTAGATTTCAAATGGAGTCACCTATATGCGGCTAACCCCATGTGAAATTCATACGCCCGGTGGGGGAGAATATGGTTACGTCTTCCATACGGGTGTATTCCGGGGTGTATGTATTTCAGATGGAAAAGCTCAATGCTTAGAGCTGTACACCGGAACACACTTCTTTGAAAAAACCTTCTAATTTGACCCTCGCTTTCTCTACATGTATCGATTTCATTCGAATGCAGTGGTCTGTAAATGGGAAAAATAAATAGATGAAAATAGTTTATTATATAAAAATCATGTCTTGAGTTTTGTTTTCATTTGTTTAAAAGGTGCTCTTGTTGTAAACTTCTCTAAAATATTGGGAATTTTGTTCCAATTCGCTTGTATTTAGAGGTTTTAACCTGTGTGGCATGCGCTGTTATATCATGCCTCACACATCTCATATCAATACACGGTAATTATCATTACACGTGATTATACGGTTATTCAATTAAAACATTTGAATTTGACTCTCTCTATAATGCACAGGGTGCAAGCTACTAAATAGAGCCCCATAGGGATATGTACAAAATTAGTGATATAAAACCCTATTTTAGACCACTAAATTTTGAAATGGCACCTTTTATAGTGAACTCTAAAAGGTCCCATTTCAAAAATTTAGTGGTCTAAAATATGGTTTTATATCACTAATTTTGTACATATCCTAGGGTAGCCTGTTCGATTTTCCAAACGACCGGCTTGAAGAGACATCATGTCTGACGAGCTAGGAAATGTCACCGTAATCGCCCTTATTTCTAGTAAAAAGACAAATTTGAAAGATCTCTCAAAATTAAAATACCTAGATAACAATCACATTTTATAGTAAGTGTGCATGTGGAGGTGATACCCCATTAATCATAATTAATCAAAATTCTAGGCATTTACATAATTGTTCATACTGTCAAATCTTTTAAATTGAGGATTTTGTCATGCATACTTTCCGATTCTAGTTGTAAACACCTCTTTAAGGGTAGGGGATACCCATTTAGTGTAGTGCACCCTAGACGGTCCTTTTGTGAGATCGTTCGCAGTCATAAAATAGCGCCCTCATAATGCGTAAGATAACATGGCATGATAGAATCAACAGGTGGCGACTTTTATTAATTTACAGAAAGCAGCAGATCCCGCGCGTGTCGGTGGACACTATTTACGTACATTTTGGAATCTTATTGGTGGCTATTTTTGTGGCTAATATAGTAATAAGCAGATTGCATTCAGCTTTTACATTTTTAAATAATCATGATCGCGTATTTCAATAGAACAATAGCGGTCATGCGTAAATGTGATCGTGGATCCACCGTATTTTCCAAATGTGACATTATAATAGTGAGGAATTGAATATTTCATCCCAAATCATTTCGGCCTACCCGGTCATCCGTGCGATCTGGTATACTTTTGACCAACATTTTTATCGAAAATCCACCTCTTCATTTCCAATAAATATTTTGTTTTTTATCAATGCACGAAAGAAGTTGAGCGTATACTGATATATTCTTTATTTAAGTATAGAATGGTCTAAAAGCTCGAACAGGGGGGAGTCTGAGCCCGGAGTCTGAGGGGGAATGTGCCCCCTTCAGAATTTGATTTGTTTTCAATTTTCGAACTCTTTTGGT
The DNA here is from genome assembly GCA_035610835.1 of Ophiura sarsii. Classification (NCBI taxonomy): domain Eukaryota; kingdom Metazoa; phylum Echinodermata; class Ophiuroidea; order Amphilepidida; family Ophiuridae; genus Ophiura; species Ophiura sarsii. The sequence continues at coordinate 111,931,288 of CM069441.1, read as the reverse complement.
GCGATCTGGTGTATACTTTTTAATAACGGTTCCCGGATCATGAATATTTAAAAATATTAAAGCTGGATTCAATCTGCTTATCCACAAAATAGCCACCAATAAGAATTCAAAATGTATGCAGGAGTAATTCTGTTATATACCCTTCACAGAGGTATTCATAGTGCATGGGTTTTAAGAACGACGCATACTACCGATGTTGGTGTGTAGGGGTATAACAGAATTATGCCTGTATGCATGTCGTGTCCATCATGCAGTGGCGTAGCCAGAGGGGGGGGGGGGGGGGGGGGGGGGAGGGGGGATCGCCCCCCCCCCAATATTGACGTCGTGTCGGTTGAGATTGGCACTGTCGGTTCATTTGACCAGAGGAATCATGGAATTATGATGGTCAAAAGTACACATATGAAAAAAATTCTAGCGCGCATAACAGTCACATAAATGCAATATTCGTTGGTACAAGCTTGTTTAGAGCCAAAATGTACCTAAATCGTGCCAAAAATAGGTGTAAAGTCAAAAAGCGCAAAACTTGACTCACAACAATCTTGTCGGGTCATTTTCATTTTCGCCCCCCCCCCCCCCACCCCAATATGAATAACCTGGCTACGCCACTGGTATCATGCAGATCATGTGAATTAATATTAGTCGCCACCTGTTGATTCTACCATGCCATGTTATCTTACGCATTATGAGGGCGCTATTTTGTGTTTACTGGTAAGCATACTCAGGATATGCTTCGAAAAAAGCTATTATAAATCTAAACCATATAGACTTAAAAACCATGTAGGCTAAACTGGGTAATTGATTTATACAATGCATTCAGTTAAACTTGTTATACCACAGGTTGTTGTTACACCTTTTTTGTCTTCTCAGCCATGGACACCTTAATTAGCAACTGTTTTAGGAAAAAGCTGCTAGTTTGTATTTGTATGGGACAATTTGTTTTGAAAGTGACGACATTATTGTAATGCTAATTAGTTATTTAGAGTTTCCCGTCACCACCGCTCTATACAGGGTGGTCCAAAAAAAGTGCCCCATGTGAAACATGATTTTTTTTTTGTGTGCCATGAAAAATATAAAAATTGTTCGCGAAATACTAGTAATGATGTTCAGCAATCTTTAAAGTGCCAGAAGAAAAAAATCTATCCATTTTGGAGCTTAGCTTCCGTTATCAAATTATGGCCAATCTACTCGGGCATGTTCAAATGTGTGAAGAGAGCTCTTTTATTAGAATCGTCATTCAGTGTGTAATTGAACATAATCAATAAAAGTAATAATAATCTACCTACTAAATGTTGATAGTTAGTTAAATTTGATCCAAAAACATATTTTCATCCATATTATTATCCATGATATAGCCTACGTACCTTACAACATTGAATTTTAGACGGTATTTTAAACAATACATTGACATATCCTAAACTCATCATTGGAATCACAAAGACAGTTTTTTCAGTTGAAAGCCATTTTCAAAAGTGGCCAAAGTGGGATTCGCACTCTTGTTACTGAATTGATCATATCTCGGTAGTTCGGTGGTGAAATTCAATGGGATAAAGTGTATTTGATAGGGTACTAATACTAGGGCTTACCAACAGCCCGGTTTTATAAAACAAAAAGACATGAAATGCATTTTTTAATTAATTTTCTTAACTCATAGGGCACCTTTTTATTTTAGACACCCTGTATATAGCGAATCGTTTATTTTCGGCCGCGACCAACAACAAAAAATCTGAAAAGATTCAACAAATCTCTTTTTTGTGTGTGATCCAACACATAATTTAATACTATCTTGCTTGCTTCCAGCTAGCTTGCTTAAAGGGACATTAAGTGGTGTTGAAAATTTTAAATGTTTAAACATTTACTTCAGAATTCAAGATGAACAATAAAAATTGCGATTATTGTTGTTTCTACTAACAAAAACACAGCAAAACTTGATTAAAAACAATATCATCGCTATTTATTGAAAAACGCCCTCTATGCAAATATGGTTCGCGTTATGTATCACGCGTACTGCATGGGGATACTGTCGGACGTAAAATGCTCGTCCCGGCTGTACGAGCATTTTTGAATCGACGTTTTCTTGTACAAAGAGAGCTGATTTTTCTTAATCCTTATAGGTGTGAGTTCATACATGTAATACAATTATAAAAATATACTAATCTCAGTTTTTATCATAATTGAGGGCGCAGCCTCCAACACATCTCTTAGTGCCCCTAATGTGGTTCAAACACATTGCCACCCAATTATCATATTACTATTTACCGTAATTTACGCCGATCCTGATCCATTTTAAACCTTGGTCATTTTAGCGTCCTTGGAGAGACACAGTGTGAAGGTTTGATTTTGAGGATAAATAGAAGAAAACATTTTTCTTTAACACTTTCCACGCGGCAGGCGGCTGCAGACGACATTCCAAAATTTCACAAAATGTTTAAAAAATGTCAAAATTATTGAATTTCATGACCATATTTAGAACCACTATGAGAAATGCATTGACATAAGTACAAACATGCCTAGTTTTGGGTCAGTAATCCTTGAGATAGGCTTTGAAAATTGTGAAAGGTTTCTGAAAAATCTGTTTTGTGTATGGTAAAAATAACAGCCGCATGGAAAGTGTTAAGGTTGTGTTTGAGGGTTGTACATAGTAGCAATCATGTCTGACTAACACATCTTTTGTACATATATCCTTATGTTTAATTCAGATAATTGTCTGTTTGACCTCATACATCATTCCATTTCATCTCAATAAAAGGTAAAATGACATGACTCCTAAAGTTTCCTAATGCACCAGTAGCTTTAAACATCAAATCTTTTTGGAGACCTTAACCTGGCTTAAAAGATCTTTGCACAAGTATTTTGTTTTCAAATTATCGTCTACAATATAGTGTCAAAAATATCACATATATAGCTTATGACTCTATAGGTTAAGAGTTTAACAGGTTCGCCGTCGACAAGTTCACATATCTCTATCACTGATTATTGTAGTTTCGTATATGAAACAACCTTGCCGGTTTTTTAAAGATTGATTTATTGACGTTTATCTCAAATATCTACGATTATTATAAATAAAACAAATTATTTCAATAAATGGAATAAATATATCGCAAACGAGCAGTGAATTATATAGCCTATAATTATGATAATGAATTCCCAGGGAAGTCTTTGTCACACCAGGCATGCCTATAGGTCACTGGTCACATGGAATTCAATTTTCTATATGGCAAAAGTGAAATAAAAATATGTTTTGCGAACTGATTGAAATAATTTAAAAAAAAGTTGCATTCCATTTTTTTAAAGTTCTTAAAAAACATCAAACATAACATGTAGCCAGTTTAAAGCCCGGGGTTTACATACTATTAGGACCTAGGCCTCACTATATCCTACGCATGTCCACAACCGCAATGAAGAAGTGAAACCGGATTTGTGCAGGGCCTTCTGCCTAAAACACTTGTAAATAAGTTAGTTTCCAGAGCATAATATCTCTGATGATTTGATCGATCCACTGCATGATAGCAAATTGTGAAGCGGCAATGTAAAACAAAAGTAAAAAGTGCAGGTTAAAAATTAAATCAAGTGGGAAGGCTGGTACAGATATATTATATACTGTATTTTTATTTTATATTTTAAGGCCTTTGATAACAATTCAGTGAGCTAAAGGAAACCCCGGTACCCATGGTATGTGAAGCGTAACTAACTTTGCCGTGCGAAGACTGCTGCAACAAGCTGTTCTTGACCACCTTTTCAAATGCAGTCAAAAGCTGATACCATAAAATACCTTTAAAATTTCTCACATTTTATTGAAAAGCAATCAATCGAATGGAAAAACAAAAACCGGAAATTCATGGTTCAAGTTCACCTAATTAGGCCTATGGTATTGTAGTCCCACACTTACATCCAGACGGCCATATAAGGTGAACGTCCAACTCTTTTGTTTCATTTTAACCACATTTGTACCTAGTGTCTGCTGTTTACGTGTTTACCGCACTACTTCAAGGCATGCACACGGCAGTTCCGTAAAACCATTTAATAACGAGACATGATTTTACTGAGGAAAAACACCTTCTTAATGTTGGCTTTAGGCTATACACATTATAGCCCATGTATTGTACCAGCATTAATCATGTTAATGATGTATATAATAGTACATAATAGTCTACTCTCTTAAATCCAAAGATTGAAAACTGAAAAGTCAATCTTAAAGATTATGATGAGGGAAAGATCTTTTAGATTGAAAATATTCAATCAATAGAGTGAAATTTCAATATATCGGACTGAAAATTCACTCTAGTATTAGATTGAACATTTTCAATCTTCTAAGATCTTTCCTTCAGCACAATCTTTAAGATTGACTTTTCAATCTTTGGATTTAAGAGAGTAGAATGGAACCTGTTTTGCAAAAATCAATGATAAAAATGATTATTTGATCAATATTAGTGTTATTTTATTGATATATTATTGTCTATAGGCCTATTTGACATTTTAAACAAAATTACTTGGTTTTTGTTTTTGGAATATGAACAAGTCACTTGTCCATTGGGAAGAATCCAAGGACACCCGGTTTCAATATAAAATTCCCCATATTCTGTTCATTTTGTTTTATGCTGCTGGTATAGATTGGGTTCTCGTTTGAAAAAAGTTACTTCACTTTAAAAAAAACCCCACTTTTCACGCGGCAGTCGTCTGCAGAGTGCAGACGACCGTTTCAATATTTCACAATGTTTCATAAATGTCAGAATTATTGAATTTCATCACATATATTAGGAATTACCATGAGAAATGCATTGAAATATGTACAAACATCCTTAGTTTTGGTTTAGTAATTAATGAGATAAGACTTCGAAAGTTGGGAAAGACTTCTGAAAAATCTGTTTTGTAGGCCTACACTGCAAAAACTACAGAACACATCAGACGCTTCACAGAACACATTCCGACGTGTTCTACACACGTTGTGTCGGAAGCGTCCAAATGTAACAGATAATAATAATAATAATAATAATGGCATTTATAATGCGCCGTCAATCTAGGTAAAACTATTCCGAGGCGCAAACATATAAAACAAAAATACAAATTAACATGAAAAATACATAAACAAGGATGATGTGCATATACATGTACATATGTATAATACAAAGAAATCAATTATAAACCACAAGTTTAACAGACAGTAAAAAGTGCTCACTATTAGAGCGCCCCCACAAATCCTTGGTGTTTATATTGGTTCCTTGAGAGAGCCCTACACACCATGCACAAAAGAGCACTGCAATCACCTAAACTTAGCAACTATATCAATCAATTACCAAACAAAGCACCCACTTGAGTGACCAAGTTTGACTCCGCCCCCTGAGTTGCTCTGTATTAAACTAATGGTAGAAATGTTACTATTGGCTACTTGTATATGGTTACTAATTAGATTGTTTTAGAGAATTGACGAATGGTAGAGCTTGTTTGATGACAGGTTTGGCAACCTGAGGCATTGACCCAGGTCTAGGAATATTTAGATTTACCCTGGAGTTCCCATAAACCAACATGGCAGCCCGCTGAACTTTACCTGTAAAATTACAAGAAATAAACTGCTTATTTCTAGCTATTTCTCTATTTTGTTGATGAATATTTGAATTGATTTTTGTTCCTAGAACTTCTCATATTATTTAAGATTAAAATGATACCATATATTTTAAAATCGGTTGAGTAGATTTTCTAAAAATATCTAATTAGTGATGTTAGGTCAATTCCTTGCTAGAACTGTGTTGACCAATTTGACTTGGCTAAATTGTATTTGATTTATTGATTACCTGTGTGGTATTGACTTGGCACGCTTGCGCATAATGAATATAGCATTATTATAGTGTGTGCATCCAACTATTGATAGGGATTTTCTGCATGATAGTTGTGGCTAATATTTTAAAGCTTTAATGAATTAATGGTATGATTTGTAGCGGGGATGTTGATTTGTACATGGGCGTATTTCTTGTTTTGTTTCAAAAATGTTCGAAATTGTTTTTTCTTCTTTTTTCTTGGGGGGGGGGGGGGGGCAGAAGGGGTGGGGTCATTTTGTCTTCTATATTCTCGAAATTATTGTTCAACAACCATTTCACATTTATTTTCCAGAATATTTTTATTTCCACCCCCCCCCCCCCCCCACCAAATAAAATGTGTCCATAATGTTAAAAAAAACCTTGTTGTTGAATGTGAAAACAAATGGGGCGGTCGAATTAAGCAACACAAAATGTACTACAGGAATTTTTTCAAAAATGTGGTGAATTGAAATTAAAAAAAGAGCAAAATAAAATAAAATAAATAAACATTTTACATTTTGTAAAAAAAAAGTTGGTCGGGCGGTAGAACAGGTTTTTTTTGTAGCCTTAAGCAGCACTACCTGTTATCTTATTTATTTATCTTATTTATCTTATTTATCTTATTTATCTTATTTATCTTATTTATCTATCTATCTATTTATCTATTTATCATTTATCTATTTATCTATTTATCTATTTATCTATTCATCAATTTATTTATTTATTTATTTATTTATTTATTTATTTATTTATTTATTTATTTATTTATTTATTTATTTGTATTGACAACCGTTTCTGGTTAGAAATATTTATTTATTTATTTATTTATTTATTTATTTATTTATTTATCCCCCCCCCCCCCCCCACCGAAATAAAAATACACTTCATGTTTGTAATTTCTAAAGAATACTTGTAAACCCTCCTCTATAAAATACACTTAGCCTATTCCATACAGATTAAAACTCAAATTGTGTAGGTAGATTATTGATTTTGTTGACTATGTTCAATTTACTGTTTACATATTATGTAGTACACACTGAATGGTGATTCTTATAAGAGTTAGTCTTATAGAAAGTGGCGGTCAAAGCTGAATTTGAAATGCCTGAATAGATTTGCCATAATTTGATAGTCACAACATGGTTATTACTTATATAATATTTAATATTTCACAAGTACATTTTTATCATGGCCAAATCTCTCACCTTCCCGATATTACTTTTGTCCAGCGGGTCTGTTCTTCATGTTATACTAAAACGAAATTGGGAAGCATATTTAGAAGTTTTTGTCTTAGTATTTTTGTATTGCTATTTTGAAATTTATAATTACATTTTCTTACAATTCTTATTATGATTGCACGATACGAAACACATTTTATTCATCGTGCTTTTATACAACAAGTGTTTTATAACTTGGATACTATGTTTTACTAGTGCATATATTATACTGATTACCCCCTATCAATTTATAATAAAGGCACCTTCTAGTTAAAGTACAATCCCCCCCCCCCCCCCCATTTTTCACAATGACAACAAAAATGTTCACATTATAATAATATTCGGTGTTTTCAACATGCAAATTCACTATAAAATTACTTGTTTTTCAATTTCACAAAATAGAAAACATTTTCTTGACACTGAGATTTTCCACTACATTCACACATTCATGAACTTCACACAAAATGTCTACCTCAAATAAACAGAATTCTTCTTTAAAATTAAGACTTTATTACACTTTATAGTGCAGCAGGGGAATATTATTTAAAAAAAAGAATATGCGCATAAATTATCGTTCTCAGACTAGCATATTATGCATTTGTTTATGAGGAATTTTAATTGTAATGTTTATGAATTCTTAAAATATTATGCAGTAGTGCACGGATTAAAGTGGTACAGATCATGTTTCATAAAACACTCTAAAATGTTATACATTATACTTGTAATATTATGAAGAAAGACCTTACACAAATCTAAATTCATGGTAGACAACATTTGTTTTATAAATGAAAACAAATTATTCTTTAAAAGGTACGATAGTTTAAAAATGTATTCAACATCTAAAACAACTGATCCCCACCATCAAATAAATGTAGTCATAATAAACAAGTAAGGGAAAAAATAGTATTGAATAAAGAACAAGCTGAACTAGTGCAATGGTCAACCATATTTTTAATGACCCCACCCCCCACAAAAAAAAAAATAATAATAATAATAATAATAATAATAATAATAAATAAAAATGAATAAATGAATAAATAAAATAAAATATATTTATCTATGCTGTTTATAAATCACGTGTTTCATAAAACGCTTCTTAAATATACATTTTACCTTTTAAGGTAGGCCCTTACAATATTAATAATATTATTATTATTATATTTAAATTCATGGTAGACAAAATTAAGTTTATAGATGACAACAAACTTGTAAAAGGCTAGGTCAGTTTTAAAATGTTTCAACATTAAAACACAGAAAAAACCTATACCAACTAATAATTATTTTGACCAACAAATGTACTCCTGACAGACAAGTAAGGAATATTATTGAAGAAAGAAGAGAAGCTTTTAATTAACTAGTGGTTATTATGTTATTAATATTTCTGATGACACCACCCCCCCCCCCCCCCCCCCCCCCCTCCCCTTCCACAAAATAAAATATAATATAATGATCTATGCTGATTGCTGAATTTGCTGACGAACCCATTTCATAAAATATACGTGCATGCGGGGTGTGTGTGTGTGTGTATCTCAACAAGGTAAAAATCAATTGAGTTTTACAACTTGTCTACAGTTTATTGACTTTCTATTGTGTCACTGTGCAGTGTACCACATCCTATTGTAAGGTTATATAACCTTAAAGAATCCACTTGACCATGTTGCATCTTACATGTATTATGATCTTGGGACTGGCAACTTAGTACCAAGTGTGTGTCACAGCCAAGAGTGAAGTGAACATATGCTAATTTGACTGTCTGGTTGCCAAGCATTATGGTGTCAATCATTTGTGTGCACTGGAGCCAGTCTCAGTCAGGCAAAATAAAATGAGCGCTTGTTAAACTTGTGAAACTGAGTCAAATAATCTTGTTTTTAACAAGTTCTTAAAAGAGTCAAGTGAATCACAGCATCTTAAATTATAAGGTAGTGAGTTCCAGAGAGTTGGTGCAGCAACCGAAAAAGATTTGGAACATGTTCATGTGTTCAGATGTGTTCTGCAGATGTTCTAATGTGTTCTGTAGGTCTTCTACGCATCACCATGTGTTCTGCATGTGTTCAATGGCCATTTTTAGAACACACCAAGAACACATCTGTAACGGCAAGGAACATGTTCTAAATCTGTTACATTTTTTGAACATGTCTATAGACGCGTTCTTGACATGTTCTTGACGTGTTCTTGACGTGTTCTCTATACGCGTCGATGTGCTGTAGTTTTTGCAGTGTATGGTAATAACCGCGTGGAAAGTGTTAAGAATATAAAGAGCCTGGTTTATCGACCATATTAACATTAACACCAACGAAAGATATCAAATCATCATGATTCATATAACTTTTGTCTGAAAATCCAGTAAGTCACCGAGGCCATCAGAAGTTCGTCATATTCATGTTTGGGGACTCCCTTTTCCAAACACATACGTAATGTTCAGTCATTTTGATGACAGCATGCGTGTATTAATATCCTGACATAGAGTGTGTTTATTTCCTGCTTAAGCTTCATTATAATCGTTATTATCACATCATTATATACAATAAACTTGACAATATGAAACCTTTTCATTTTTCAAATTGACCTATAAAAAATACGCCAATACTATAGTCTTAAATGTTGCTTTTGTTGCAATAGATCTTTCTTACCTGTTTGTTGCAATAGATAATTCTTACCTAAAATATATAACTGTTTTACCCTATGAACACCCATCCAATTACATCATTTCATTACGTCTTGTTTACAATACCACAAACTGATGGTTTATTTTTTTGCCCACTTGTTTCACACGCCCCTTTATAAAACAACACGTGAACAACTTTCGTTATGCACTCCATTTTACCATCGATTATCTATGATTTTACAGGCTAGGTGAGGTTCATCAATTGAGATTAATGCAATATGATACAAGTTAGTTGCTGTTAACTTTATAGTTTCAGTCAAACTTCTGAAGTAGCTGCAGATTTCGTTAAAGTTGATGGTTCTCGCGAGCGAAGGGATCGTTTTCCCTAAATGTCTTTTTACGTCTCGCTCAGAATAAAAATTCATTTAAAAAGGAAAGGGGGCGTTCAAATGGAAATTATAAAATATAGTTGAACGTTTGACGTTATAGTCAAGAAGTCTGTAGTTGCAAGGTGGTGGGGAACGGGTGTAGTTGATTGAAATATAGTGAGAGTTTGAAAGAAATTTTTATGGAAATGAAATCATTGTAAGAGAATTCATTTCAAATACAGATGTGTATACATGTATAAAAAATCATAATGTGTCTTTGGAGTAAAGATCAAAGAGTTGAGTGGAACTTTATTTACTTACAAATAATAATTGGAATTTGGTCCGAAGCGCAGAGACCTCAGAGCATAGCATAATCATCTACTACACAGATGAAGATGATGAGGCAAAGCTATAATATTATGCAACACGGTGTCTTTTTTCTGAATAGTCATTTTCAAAGAGAACTACACCAGGAGTGCTCATCTTTTAAAGGTGAAAGTATTGGAATTGTTTGGCTGTACGCTGAAACAACTAAATCAATTAAGTTTACTCAACACATTTGTGCGCACATTAACATAATCATGTTTTACAGTATCGATTACATTATGGAATGCTGTTTTGACGTGAAGTTGTGCTGCTGTATTAAAATAATATGTGTAGGAGATATATTTTGGATGTAAACTGACAAATGTGTTGCTTTCAGTATTACATTAAGCAAAAAGGCAGATAAAGCACTAACAGTATATAGAATAGCAAAATATTGAACTGCCCTTCAATCTGCCTAAAATGAGAGTTGATTTTGCAAAAGCATTTCACTAGAGTTTAAATATTTTGATCACATCATTTCTAAAGATAGAAGAAAAAAGCCATTTGCACATGGGCTGTTTACAGACATAGGCCTACCCCAAATCCATGATTTATTAAAGCCCTGGCAACTACACGTATGTTCCAACCAAGGAGCTTTTACTATAATCAGCTCCTTATTCCAACAGGTCATATTAAACCTTAGCCTAATGTTGTTGAACATTAAAATGGAAGCAATCAAAAACCACTGATACATCCGACCGTATCCGTCAGTGCAATTACACTCGGAACTAACACGTTCTAGGCTCATTTGCTAATAACATGATTAACCAGGCTGACCCAGTCATCATATCCAGTCACCATTTAACTAAGTTTAACTAAGTACAAGTGTTACACCGGGATTAGTACAACGATACGGATAGTCTTTAATTAAGCCATCCAATTCACACTGTCAAATTGTAATTGAAACATTCCTCTTTTAATTATGACGTTTCATACACTATTGCTGATTGCAACACCTACAACAATCGAAGTTTAGCCATAGAGGTTATAACGGTGGTTTGGATTAGCTGATATCTTGTCTGTGTTTAAGATTAACAGAAAGAAGACTCATGTTTCATGGTACACTGCAAAAACACCGGTGTTAAAAATAACACTGTTGGTGTTGTGAGAGGTCCACACCAACATTATTTAACACCGGTGTACCGGGGTTAAATTCTTGGTGTTATATCAACACCATGTAGTGTCATTTTAACACTGCAAGTGTGACGAATAACACTGTAAGTGTTAATGTAACACCAAGATAGTGTTGAAATAACACTAATTGGTGTGGACCTCTCAGAACACCGAACAGTGTTAATGTTAACACCGGTGTTTTTGCAGTGTATTTATGTCGGTCCATTTGGTATTAGGGGCCTAAACGGTTCATGAATTGGACGTCAGGTGCCGATTCAATTGAATGTAGAGTATGCCGGGTGCGATTCCCCATATAGTCCGTTGCGCATGGTTACATTGGATAACCTATTCTAAATTGGAAGACAACTTTCTACAATAATAACAGGCTCGATATTTGAAATATAAAAACAATTGTGACGAATTTTTTTCTTCTTTCTGCTTAAAGGGTCCAGACAAATTCAATATTACAATCTTAGTTGAATATTTTGGATAATATGACTAGAATCGTTAAATAAGTTTGCATTTTATTATCAGTCACTTAAAAGTGGTCCCAGAAAGGTTTTTTTTAATGTAAGCGATGGATGAACAATGACAATTCTTTAGTATTTCTTAAGGTTTCCATTTCAATATGACATTTAAGGGGTCCATGCAATTGTGATCCTGAACCCTTGGTCAATTTCAAGGTGTAGCTTGATGCATCAAATAAGAATGGAAGGGTCTATGAGGTGCAAACGCGTCAGATGCTGCCCCTGATATAGCCTATGGTATAGAATGGGCCAAGCAAGTGCTAAAACTCTGAATACTTCCATTTTCCCCCGCAAGTTGTCTCAGCCGCCTCGAGCTCCTCTCAATCAACTCTCAATAAAAGAGATAGTACACTGAGCGTGTTGAATAGACACAGGGGCTGAATATTTGTAATTCATCGGAATTCTTTGAAGATTCTGTACAATTTAATATTGCTATATTTTCAAGTGATTGAAGAAAATATGATTTTCACTCGGTTTTGTATACCCGTACCAAAAGCGATTGTGTCCCAAAGAAAGAGTGAATGGTCAATTGTATTTGTTAACTCAATTATATACCAAAAGTACAATGTCCATATCAGGAAAAGGAATATCCATAGAATTATATAGGTACGGGGTAACTTGTGCTCCTTATAATTCATTCATTATACGCCTAATCTATTTACTTTTAAAAGGAAAATCAAGCATAACTTATCCATCATCAATGTTTGGATTTACCTCTATCAAACACTCAGCTTTCTATAGATTTGTTTCATAGGTAAATATTTGGGTCAAGAATCAACTGATCAAGATGCACTGATGCATATATTATGAAATGGATCAAGCTGAAATAGTTCAAGCTATATATAACTTCCGATAGCCACAATCGACCAAGACTATATAAATCAGATTAGATTCATATGCCCGGAGTATATGACCCAATTAAAATCACTTTTCCTCGTCAAAATTGAGATTTTGGCATCAGAAGAAAACCAACATAATTGTATTTCTCATCTGAAAGCTGATTCGTTGGGATGCTACAAAATGCAAGCGAAAAAGTAAATTATCCCGAAATGTGGTATCACATACAATTTGTGTTAACTGCTCTATGAGAAAAATTGAAGTGAATTGCTTTAATCTTTGGAACCTCTGCGGCTCATTTTGTTTTGAATTTGGAATTTTGTAATACTATACTGTTATGGTGCACAACCATGCAGTATCGATCGAAAACACTTTGTAATAAAATCGGTAACACATAATACCAGGTCGTGACTATATTTTCCGATTCGTAAAAAAACCCAGATTTAGCTTTAAATATAGGTTATAGCCGGATTTCTTTAATTTAACAATATTCGCGTATATTCATTCCTTGGTGTCAAAACAACTGTTCCTATTACAAATCTGTATTTACGGAAAAATAAGTCATGATTGAGGTAACATCTACAATAATCAAGTTCAATATAGAGTTCAGACAGGGGTGTTTGTTGTAGCAGGATATTGTTAGCTTCATTCATGTCATTAATCTAAGGTCACGAATTTTCTGTTTTGTAACTGTCGAATTCCGCGTTTCTCCGCTTTTTAAATTTTAAATTTTTCTGTGATGTAATTTTCCCCAAGAAAGCTTAAAATTTACGATCTATAAAACCAAAATTAACACACTTTACAGAAAAAAAACACCATTTTAGATTTTTAGGCTTACCTTATTATTACTGTAGCGGTAGCTGACCCTCTATATCGCGGAGTTTTATATTTAAATATTGTTTGTTTTGTTTTATTACGTATCGTTTTTTAATATTTATATTGTTTTATTCAAGACTATTTATACATTTTGTGTTTTGGACGTTTTTTGTGCATTTTTTCCCCTTCTTTTCATCGAAATGTCGTTTTCCGCGTTTAACCTCAATTCCGCGATGCGGAAAATTCGTGACCTTACATTAATCCCTCTTCTTAACACTTCCACGCGGCTATTGGTTTTAACAATACAAAACAGATTTTTCAGAAACATTTCCCCGCCCCACTTTCAAAGTCTACCTTAAGAATAACTTAACCAAAACTAGGTATGTTTGTACTTATTTCAATGCATTTCTCATGGTGAATCCAAATATGGTAATGAAATTCAATAATTATGGCATTTTTGAAACATTTTGTAATTTTTTGGAATGTCGTCTGCAGATACCTGCCGCGTGGAAAGTATTAAGATAACGTAATCCTTTCAGAGGATCATTGCATATCGAACAAACAACGAACAATAGAGAAATTGAAGATTCTCTGATTTGGTTGTAAAAGGGTGCGTATAAAAAGGCCTATATTTAATTGAAACCATATAAAGTCACCGATTTAGCAGTGAAAAAAAGTAGCTGATCTTCGATCAACTTCAAAAAGACACTGAGCCGAGGAAACCTTTAAATAGATGAGATTTTGAATCATCAGTCATTCAAGCCATCAACTATCACAAGTCTCTAACAATAATTTAGTGAATATTTCAATATGTTAAACATGGGATTAACTTTTGATCCTGACGATTACGTCATAGAATAAGATTTTACTAACTGTAGTGATACGGCTACTTTGGGTAAATTCATTTCAATTTATCCAGCAATACACTGTAAAAAAATGGTGTTCTGGTTAATAACACCAGAAGGTGTTCTATGATTTTAAACTTCAGTCATATTGGAAATATTTACACATATTTTCAGTTTTCTCTTATTTAAACAGTATCCTATATCCACAAATATTTGAAAAACATCAACATCTATGTTATCATTACAGGATTTAGTCAGCTGAAAATTGAACGTGTTCTATTTTGAACACAATGTTAAACAAAGGAACACCTTTCTTAACACCTTTTCTGTAACAGTTTGGGAACACTATTGTGTTCTAGAACGCGTCAGGTGTTCACAGACGTGTTCTAGAACACATGGTGTTCCCAAACTGTTACAAATAAGGTGTTAAGAAAGGTGTAAGAAAGGTGTTCCTTTGTTTAACACGGTGTTCAAAATAGAACACATTCAATTTTCAGCTGACTTAATCCTGTAATGATAATATATATGTTGATGTTTTTCAAATATTTGTGGATATAGGATACTGTTTAAATAAGAGAAAACTGATTATATGTGTAAATATTTCCAATATGAAAGTTTAAAATCATAGAACACCTTCTGGTGTTATTAACCAGAACACCTTTTGAGGCGTCCATTTTTTTTACAGTGAAAGCATATCCAATCATACAATTTGTGAAATGTAGATTAGCATGAGCGCTTATGGAATTGGAAGCATAGCTTACATAATTACGGGAACAAAACATCCCCAATTCATGATATTATTAGGTAATCTCTGTTACATATATTTCTTCCGGTGTCCCTAGCCTAATTTCCTCGATATTGTTTGATTGAATTTGAATGTTTTCATATAACATAGGCCTATATATGCTATACTGTATATTGAATAGTTCATTTGATTTAACCGTATAACATTTGGTCAAACTTGTCGTAGCCCACGATACATTTGTCAGGATTTATTGAAAGCAAAGGTTCATCTCATGTCAACCTAGCCGGTTTTTATTAAAATATTATCATTTTACTAAGTGGTTTTTGATGGTTAGAATGACAGACGATTCAATTATACCGCATTTTTTCAGAGTTTCACTCAGCTGATGGTGTCTTTTTGAAGTTGATTGAAGACCAGTTGCTATTTTTCACGACTGAACAGCGACTCTATGGTTTCAATATACCATTTGGTTGCAGATAGCCATTGAATTGAATTCCTTTTGCGTTATTGTAGATAACTCGTCTTTTATGATAAAGATAAATAGACCTAACTTGTTCATATAGTTACTGTAGCAAAAGCCAAGTAAAGTATGTTAAGTATGGCTCGATTTCGGTTTAATCTTCATCCCTTTTGGTTTTGCTACATTTAATACCATGATTACTAGAATCATTATTTCCATGAAACAGGATTGTTATAACTATAAGACAGTAAAGACAACACACAATTCAATTCAATTTTTGTTATTTTTTTATTGTTTGGCCATCAGACCATTTTTATATTTTATCGTAATATATTGTTTTCATAGTTAATAACATTTCAATAGTGTATATTATACAAAATTGTCAATAATATATCAAATATGAGAACTAATTGGGTGATATAATGATTTCTATTTACAAATAAAATTATTGGCACTCCACCAGGGAGGCCGTCATACTTAATTAACAGTAAATAATTAGTGGAACAAAACAATTAAATAAAACTTGAGTGCATTCATATAAGTGAGACATGAAGCATATTCATGAAAAATCCCGTGCACATAATGATCAGTTACAGGGTGCCCCAAAATTATATATAATCTGTATAATTTTGTTACACCCTGTAAGATAAAATAGTCAAAATTGCGCGGGAATTTTCTCCACCAAACCGATCACTTGTTATTACTACATGTAGATCGTTCTTAAAATGGCAACAATTTAGATATTTTTAAACAGTCACAATGAATAATGTGGATAGTTAAAATAAACACCATATGAACACACGCTATAGTACTGAACGAGTTGTACAAAATTAAATTAATAAGTGGATGCCATGGCGACGAGACAAAAATAAATTGATAAATTATGCCATGATGATATGAGGAAAATAAAATAGAAAAAAAATAGGCGCAACTATTTATAGTTGGCCTTATATATCTCTCTCTCTTCGTGTTTTATAACGAATTTTCAATGACGAGTTTTTTAACACTTCGTCCTATTTTGAGTGGTTACCACAAGTCACGATTGTGCGCGATTTCGCAATAAAAAGAAAGATTCACTGATGCGTGCAACAAGACTACAGAGCTTTGTAAGTCTTAGATGAAGCAGACGCAGGTGTGACAGCGCATTTTTGTACCTGCTTGAAAATATTTCTTACAATACGAAAAAATAAAGCAGAGATGTCGCCAATACCTGACCTTTTGCCTTTTTCTTTTTGATCTTAAGTTTTCACAGGCCAAGGCAAATATATTAAATCACATTCTTTTACGCCAAAGACCATTGTTGTCAATTTGACCGTTATTGAAATGAAAGCATTTCACGGATCAGTCGGTCTTAAGAGTTGCTCTTAAGACATGTCAAAAACATAGATATTAATGACTTTTAACTGTACTGTAATAATACAGGTCAATATGTATGAATAGACATTCTTAACAATAAATTAAACTTCACAATGTAATTTGGGATTTGGTCGCATCAATCGTATCATGTTTTTTTTTGCAGATTCGCAACCACTAAAACAAAATCTTTCAACTTCTCTTTCAACTTTCTCTACCTGAAAAGGCTGGTTCTATTGGATGTTTCAAAACACAGCGCTTTTGAGTTGTGAGCAATGACACAATTCTCCTTACGCAAAACAGCACGGTACTGTAAAAAGATGTTAAAACAATTATTGCGCTTTAAATGGAGAGTTGCAACACATTTCATCTTTGGTACTTTTTGCTGAGGATCACCTCGACCACCCAGCGACCAGCACGAGGCTTCAGAGGCAATCCGGCAAAATTAAACTTGTACTTTAGAAAACACAACGCGGAAGTTTCAAAACTGTGGTATTTTACCAAAAATAACAATAACATAGAGGGTGATAAGTAAATAGAAATGATATCAAATTCACAAAACCCACACAAAATTCATACAAGATTTCAAAAAAGTATAAAAGTTCTTGTGCAAAAGTGTTCTTGGTAATAACAGCCAAAACAAGCCGCAGTTGGTGTACAAAATTCAAATTGTCGCAGACCGCGAGAGGTTCGTCAACAAGTTCATTCACATGTGGCGTTTCATGTGCAGCGAAAGATGGTCTGATCTGGAGAAGGCGCGTTCACACAGGTGACACTGGAATGGTCTATCACCAGTGTGCTTGCGATAATGGCGAGTAAGTTCATCAGATCTTGCGAATTTCCATCCGCATCCCTTCCAGTTGCAGTGATATGGCTTCTCGCCGGTGTGGGTGCGAAGATGGGCTTTGAGATGAGAGCTCTTGGTGTACGTCTTACCGCATCCGGGATGTGAGCACGCGTGAGATGTGGTGCGCTTTCGGCCCCAGGTGCGGCGACCTTTCCTTCTGACTACAGTTGGAGCTGTCGCGGTTGGGACTTGAACACCCGAGGCATCAGCTGGGGTATTACGGAGTAGTTCAAGAAGGGGAGAAGATGGGGGAGTGTTTGGTGGGGTCAACTGATGGAATTGCTGGTGAAGTTGTTGCTGCATGGGGATAAGAAGCTGCTGCTGATGAGGTTGTTGATGGTGAAGATGATAGACTGAGAGTTCTGGGACAGTTTGTGGGGATCCAGGTGGTGACATCTGCTGATGGTGTTGTGCTTGGAGATGATGTTGGTTTGTTGCTGTCATCATACAATGAGTTGGGAATGGTCTCTGCATGGCAGCTTGCGGGTGACCCACAAAGTTTTTATTGTCCACACATGCGAATTCTGGCAAGTTCAAGATATGGTCCATGTCCAAACAACTCAGGTCATTTGGTAAATTGTGCGGATGGGTTGCCGTAGTGTTGGTAAACTGTTGTTGACTGCATTGTTGCGAATGGCAATCTGATTGGGGACTTCCAGGTTCCTCCTTGACCTTGATGGGACAATTGTCAAGGTAGAATTTATCATCGATAGGAGAGGTGTTGTTGAGGATGAAGTCCAGATCAAGAAGATCATCATAAGGAGACATCATCATCATCATGTCAGGTGGCGGCGAATTGCAGGCATTGCCATCGCTTCCTCCACTGCTTGCAATACTTGTTGGTGAATCAGGACCACTCATACTCTGAAGGCAGCCATATTGGTCTGTCATGATGGAGTAGGGGTCAAGCATAAGATTGTCCATCTCGGGCCACACCTGATAAGAAGAAAATATAAGAGAGAAGAATGGTTAGATAAAATTGATATTCTAGGGGAAAATATGCACTGTCATTTATACCTTAGAATTAGATAATTGCCAGTGGTTTCATAATCATCATAAATAGTTCAGATAACAAATGCATGCTCTTCCTAAACAAACATACCGTACCAGAAGACATGCTATGCTTTATGAAAGTGACTTGTTACTGGATAGTTTGATAATTGTCAACTTAGTGTAATTGTGGTGACATAACAAATTTATAACAATATCAATTCAAAATAAAGTTTACCACCGATGCATTTATATTATATTTATGAGCAGCTGATGAGCATGGAGTTATTCGCAATAATATTTGAATATTCAACAATAATTGTTTGTAGCTCTTTCGATTGAAGAAATATATATTCTTAAAGCTTTACAATTGAGCATACCAGATACTAAAACTTGTATAGCTTAAAAATTGATGCAAATAATGATAATATAATAACAATATTGATAGTAGTATGATGAGGGAGCAAAATTCATCACCATCAATAATATTAATATCATTTACTAAAGTATAACCAAAGCTATATTGAAATAAATTAAAATTATTTGCAATAAAGCGAATACCACATATGCCTTAAAATAACAAGTAATAATGTATGCATTTGTTTATGTACTCAAGTAAACAAGTTAACCCACGTGCTGTAAAAGTAAACACTGCATGTATTCATGAACTCGCAACATCCAAGACCCGCATCTCATTACGAATAGAGATGGACAGATCTTTAGCATGTGTGTTTACAAGTGGTATTTACAATAAACAAAGTCATAATATAAAATAAGCAAACATCTCAAGTGTACATACCTCACTGGTGGGTAATTGTAGCTGGTTTTGGTTAAGATCACACATGTCGGTAGCCATTTATTTATCCAATAAACTTTGGAAGATATCTCATGAAAATACGTCTTTTCGCTTTCAGGTTTCTCAATGTTATGATCCTGTACTCGCGCCGTGTTCGTAATATAGTGGAATAGTTGTGTGCTAGCAGTGCTTGACGAGACTGACCAATGAGCGCTTAGTGGAGGTGGTTCTATTAATAGAACAGTATATAAGGCCAGTCTGCTAGCGGAGTAGCTTGCTCATTACGAGCTGACTGCCGTACGGTGCACAGCACACAGTGTAGCAGCCATAGCTCGTTCCCGTGACTATGGGAACCTACAAACAATGAATAAACATATCTATAAACAAAGCCGCTCATTCATATGCAAATATACCTTACACGCTCTGTCACATAACGTGTGACGTAATTATCCCGTCGGCAAATCCACTGCCATGCACTTACTGTACAGTTTATATGCCAGTCATGCTACGCGATCTATGTATAATGGCAATTTCCCTTCCGATTAAAATGGTGAATACGGTAGACAGTTCATAGCACGTGTAAAATATTGTTATGGTGCGACAGTCCGGCGAGCTATTTTTGGTCGGGTATATAAGGCTTCTCGCAGTAGTAATGACTCAGTAATCATTAGGAATACCCCAAAACAGGTCGTGTTGTGAAGGCGCTCTGCTGTCCTACCGTAGATGTTCAATGCAGAGCTTGCTGCTGCATAGGTTTAACAATTGAAGACTTACAACATGTTCAACTTGGGGTTTAACCTTTATCATATGCAGTAAAGATAGATGGGAAAAGTGAAACAGGGGGCAACTTGTATATGAACATGAATATAAATAAATAAAAAAAAATAAAAAAATAAACAACTTGTTACGCGAGGAAGCATTGCGAAGAATTAAATTTTGAACATAAATATAAATAAATAAATAAGTAATACATTTTGTATAAATATTCAATAGCTACAAAAGAGTCAACTTCAATATTCATAGCACAAGTGACATGGCATGGCTACTAGTATTCAATATTTTTGTGCGACCCTGTTCTGACCTTTTTGGACCCCTTAAATAAATTAACAGTTAATACTATATCACGACAATTTAATGCACGGTGCACCACTAGTAAATGTGTGTAGAAGGAGACCGCGGTAGTTCCTCTTCTTGTCCATTACCATGAAATGCTATTACCCGGGGAATAGTGGCATAGGCATGGACCTGGTACCGGACTCCATCCACCCAAAGACATCTCTCTTATCCCACAGAGATGTTGCAGGAATTTATATTAAATCATGAGGCTTGACACCAATCAGCTTCTTTGTTTTTACATTGACTGTAGAAAAAACTTTAGTCTTACAGTTACAGTCCATGTTTGTATAAGTCTTTGCTCCATCCAGGGAGGTGTCAATTGACACCTCCCTGCTCCATCCAAGCACTTTGACAATGTACCAGTTGTACATAGGTTCCTCTAGTCTTGTCCACCATCAAATGCTAGTGCCCGGCTAGGCGGCTAGTGCCCGGGGCATAGTAGCGAGTGGCATAGGCATTGTACCGACAGATAGAGTGGTACCAGTGTGTGGCTGGACTCCAAAGACATCTCTGCAATACTTTCAATCTAGGTATTGCAATGCCTTTGTAATTTTATTTAAATTCTTCAATCATCTGATTAATGTTTAATGCCGTGTTTGAATTGTCAAAATGCAACGTTATCAATGACATTTATAGTCGATAGGCTGACTATGGACTGAAATACTACAGTAGGCCTATACTTGGCTGTCTCTTACGAAATATTTTATGAAGAAAAAATGTTGTTTATTTCGAATTAGGTAAACAATAAGTAATGAGAGCCAGCTACATCAAAAACCTATTAATCACGCATACAAATAATGCAATGTGATTGGAAAATCATCAATAAGCGATCCGATTGATTACATTCATTATAAAGAACAATACCACCAGCAATAGTGTGACATTTTGTTAATTAGGTCTACTGTTGAAAACAATAAAATGCTTTTATAAAAATAGTGACTATTATTTACAACCTGTACCCGGAAAAAACAATTTATTTTAGAAAAATTGAGAAAAATAATAAAATAGAGCAATGGTGAAATTAATTAATAATTTGATCGTCAGATGCAATTGAAACAGGCCCTCGGTTTAGGTCTTCAGGTCTTTCATGCTGAACAAGTATTAGTGATTTCCAATTATTCACAGTCAACAAACCACAGTCAGAAATTCCCACACTAAAACCTTGTCATAAAAAACTTTGGCAAATATAAATAGCGCAATAAATGAATAGGTGTATTTGTAGACAGGTTTGCAAGGAAAAGCTGCCTTCTCATAAATTTAACATCGTATAATTAATTCGATACTGATGATGATATTTAATAATTCGTTTACTATATTTTTAGAATCAATAAATTATTGTTCGATGTTAAATACAATAATCACCATCTATCAAATAGTAGTACTAGCTGAGACGATTATCGTCTCAGGTACTAGTAGTACTGTTTTTTTCTGTACTGTACTGTATATAGATTCGAAAGTCCGGACTCGAAATTTGAAATGTCGACTAAATATATGTGCATTTGTTTTAAGGCAGCTAATAATTATTATCCATTGTGCATATACAATATTTCTATACAGGTAACAATTGCGGTCAGTGGTATACACAGTATAGACCAAGAATCTACAATAAGCTATTGTTAAATATCGCAATGAAAGTACTTATATATTTTACGTAATTTCTAAGCTAAAATAAAACTTGATTTGATGCTCGATTTGATCTTGTTTACCCTGTATACAAATATATGCATACATTTTAATACGGTCACATCGATAATTTTGATGATTAATATATTAAAACGAGTCATAAAGTATCAGATATTGAATGAAGAATTATTTCATTATTTTGTATTCAACAATCCGAAAATGTGTGTTAACGTTATTACCGAAGTGTTACTATGTATTTATTCATATTTTTGAACAGAATTTCATTCTTGTCGATTGTAAAAATGTAAAAATGATTCTGGTTGGAATGGAAAATTAAAATAGCCTCAGTTTTTATTTTAATTAATTAATCGGAATGCTCACGAAAGGAGTTTAACAGATTAGGCCTATTGATCTGAGGCTAAGATATTACAGATTCCGAACTTGAATTCTTTAAGTCCATCTGAGGGGGGTGTCATATTTTTATGAGCAGTTGTTTTGGTATAAAATCATGAATTGAGTGAAATTCTTATGATATGGATTTTTTTTAAATCAACAAAATTGGCAAATATCGAAAGTTACCAATCGCCAAGTATAGTGTCAATAAAATAACCAATGATTGTTCGCTGGTATAAACTCAGTTACCTTTATTTATGTCATCACTTTGAAGTCAAACATCCTGCATAAATAATTAATATGCTTGATGTTTTCATTAATTTTTATATTATCATCTCAATCGCATTATTCTAAACTGAGTAATAAACCCGTTTGGAATGGTATATATATCGGGGTCATGGAATTGAGTATACATTTTACAGTATTTCAAGAATTATTCAGCATTTTTCAGTCACGATTATTCAAATTCCACGACGGTGTCACATCAAGAGTCATATGTTTTACTTTGTTGTATTAATAGTTCACATGAATTAGTACACACCGCGTGAACGCTCGTCAATACAGTGTAAACAAAGCTCGTTTAGTGAAACTTTTTCTGGCCTTTTGGTGAAAACCCTTACTCACGTTACAGACAGTGGCTGTGAATCATTGCACTACAGGTATTTTACAAATTAATGACTCGTGAAACCAAACATCACAGGTAT
The DNA here is from genome assembly GCA_035610835.1 of Ophiura sarsii. Classification (NCBI taxonomy): domain Eukaryota; kingdom Metazoa; phylum Echinodermata; class Ophiuroidea; order Amphilepidida; family Ophiuridae; genus Ophiura; species Ophiura sarsii. The sequence goes on along the minus strand of CM069441.1, from coordinate 111,907,781 downwards.
AAAACGGTTCAGCTTCAGATGGATATTTATCATACGGTAGCTATGTGTTAAAGGCCTATGTCATTCATGATTCAGGTATACGTTCTTCCAGGATTTCAAAACCATGTTCTCTCTGCAGGAACCCAGAATGGTATGAGAGGGGACCGCTCCTGGAGTACTAACTAGATGTCAAGACCGAGAAAATTGAAACAAGCGAACACGGAGAAAGGAGGACTTCACTTGAAGTACGTCTTCAGTCTTCAGGTGTTTCAAACTATACTATAGCTCTAGATAGATCCTCTGTTTACCCCAATCTCTGACTACCCCCAAGTCATCGGGGGCATGGGGGGGGGGGGGGGGGGGGCGGGGCGGGGGGGGGGGGGGGGGGAGCTTGCTGCCTTCACCAACTAACTCTAGGCCCAATGCTTAACATATTATGGTGTACTAGTACAGTATAGGATACAGTATATTGGATGCTTGGATAATGGTCAGGAGGATGTATAAATAGGCCTACAAACTATACGACTGTCTCTCGGGCTTGGAACTGGAACTGGAACTGAAACTTGGAAATACAAACAAAATATATGCTGTGTTATTTATTATTATCAGCAGCAGTAGTGCAATTAATTATCGTAATTTTATTCACAGTATAGGATACAGTATATTGGATGCTTGGATAATGGTCAGGAGGATGTATAAATAGGCCTACAAACTATACGACTGTCTCTCGGGCTTGGAACTGGAACTGGAACTGAAACTTGGAAATACAAACAAAATATATGCTGTGTTATTTATTATTATCAGCAGCAGTAGTGCAATTAATTATCGTAATTTTATTCATATTTCAATATGTTATCAGTACTGTGCTGCTACTGCTGTATGTCTGTCACCGTTTAAGGAATTCCATGTTGACTTATCACACAACCACCAGTTTACTATATCTAAACCGATCGAACCATTGTGTACACCGCCCAAAATAGAATAGCTACAGTTCAAGTAGTTTAGGTTACAAATTCCTGTTAGTGTTATAAATACGCGTTGGAGTATCACCAAAGTATTGATCAGAATTACAGAATTTGGTGCAGAATCGGATCAATGTATATATTCTGTAGAAAATTGTTATGAGCATACGTGAAAAACCACAAATAAAAACCAACAACTAGAGAAAGCGATTTTCGATTCAAATAGGCCTATTAATAATACTATAGGTAGGCCTACTCAATTAACTTCCGAATGCTAGTCCGGATGCCCGATCGGAAGTTATGGTTTTGACAGGGTTCCAAGTCCAGTCCCCAAAAATCGAGATAATGAAAATTCGATCACAAAAATGTTTCAAGTAATGTTTGTGTATATGATATTGTCATAACATGCATGGGTAAGCTTTAAAGTGGTAAAATAATTCGATTGCCACCGGGGATTGCCACTCACTATACGAACCTTGTGATGATGTACATTACATATATCATTGGCATTGCAGTGATGAGGTCGGAGTTCCTTTAATATACCCTAACCACTGCATGTCTTCAATGGGGACTTTTAAAGAACGACCCATACACTTGGTCAATTGACAATATAATTATGTTATCACGTATCCATAGTTACTGTATATTGACATCTATGTAAATATCATCATAATGACATCTGTCACAACCAGCAATTTGGGTATTTCATAATGTGTCAAACGATGGTCATAATTTTTACGCAAAGTTACCGAAATGTCACTGATTTTCGATGGTTTAAAACGTTCAAACTTCAATATCGTTTTGAAAACAAGTTGGGATGGGTGGTTTCTTTGATTTTTAAACCATGTTTGATTACAAGCTATTTGAGTACAAGTACTTAAAATCCCTTTTGAAAAATGTAATTGAAAAATCATGAAATAGTATTGAAAATGATTAATACCTGCAGTTGAAAAAGCTTAATAGACGAAACTGAAAATAAAGATACAGAGCAACGGTAACACATTGATAAGCAATTACATTTGATGTAAAAAAACACTGGGAAGCGCATTGAAGGCTAAATCGATCGATTCGACCGTTTCCTAGAAATCACCAGTTGTTAAATGTTAATCCCTTGCCCTGCATGGCCTTATGACGTGTTAAATACTTAAATTCATTGATCGATGCATTCCGTTGCATTAGGCCTGAGACCATAATAACTATAGTAACTTTAGTTATTATGGTCTCAGATTAGGCTAATGAAATATGATACAAAAATCCCCGTTTCATATTCATATAATTATTCATTATTCATTATTTCACTCAATTTCATTATTGCATCTGTAAGGGTTGTTAACTACTAATTACCTATTGATATTACACCTTAATTGACACTTTAACACTTTGAAAAAGAATTAAGGAAGCATTTGTAGATGTGTTATTGAAAATGTCAACAAATCTGTCTAAAATATTACGTCTGAAATATGAGTAGGTATGCAAACAATTTCATTATTAACCATATACCATGACACCACTGCCCTTAAAATCCCTTAAAAGTATTTTGAGCCACTAAAAGTTTTGATTTTTATTAAAGTTTGTCAGAAAATGGAATTTTTGCAAAAAATAATGAAAGTTTTGGTAAAACTGAAAAGTTGGGTCGGTCGGGAAACGGGAAACTGGAACTTTCATTATTTAGCCTTACTATAGTAACTATAGTATATTGAACTCGAGCATCGACTGTTACTTAAAGTTGGCAATAAACAAAAATCATGTTTAAACAAAGACGGTCTTGGTCTAAATGCCAATGCAAAGAAGATTTCGTGACTGCCAGATGCAGTATAATATTAGCTGAGACTAATATATTAATAAAATTATTTTTAGTCTCAAATATTAGTATGCCCGGTTAGTATGCAACCATGCAATACAAGCATGGTTGACCAGGATTGTATTGCGCTATTTGCTTGTAATCACGTGGGGTTTTCCCTTAAACAATAGACTGCCCGAACATGTGCTGAACGCTTGTTCAAAGCAATGTGGGCGCTCAACTCAACTCATCTCAAATTACCTGTTCATATTTACAGCAGTTTCAAACAGTGGTTTTATGTTACAACAAAAATGAGGTATTTTTATTGCTGGTGTATTGTTATGCGGCGGCGTAGGTCACGGAAGAAGCCCGGGAAGAAGAAGTAAATCAAGAACGAACGACGAAGTTTTATTTTATCCATACTAAAACCGCCTTCAAAGGAAATTTAAATTATTAACTTAAAGCTGCATGCGTATTCATGGTATTGTTCAATTAGGCCAAATAAAAAAAAACATATGTTTCTCGTCCCCGCCCGCTTCCTTTTTTGGGGCCGCCTCCTTTTATCTTTTATTTATTATTCAAAAAAAAAAAAGTCTTCAGACTTTTTTTTACAATTTTTTTTTTTAGAAGTCCAAAAGTACATAAAACATGACCTTAGATGACCTAAATTTGACCCGAAATAATTCACTTAATACCCCATGACCCACACCATAGTTATGGTAATTTATAACTTAAGATCCTACCTTATAAGTACATTGGTATTTCATAATATTCTGATTAAAAGTATGACTTTTGAGAACCGTTTTCAGTGTAAAAAATACCATTATTGTTTTATTGTAACAACATCTAACTAAATTTAGTAAACTACATGTATACATGTACATTTTGCTTGTTATGGCAATAGAAGTGTTGCCTGTAACATGATGCAGCATTAAAAAGATTTATAATGTTTAAATAAATTATTTCAATTTTGTTTAAATTAATTTTTAATTTGAAGTCAAAAAAATTATAACTTTATTTCTTATGCATGTGATCTGGTAAAAAAAGATGTTTCATGTATGTATGATGGAAATAATAACACATATGTTTTGAATGCATGTTAATATCTTTAATACACAGATTTACCATTTTGCATTACCACATCACATGTATAAGAACCACAAAAATAATATGTCTGACTTCAATTTGCAAATATATTTTAATCATTATTTTATTGTTATATCATGTAACATGCAACACTTCTCTTCCCATATTAAATGAAAATATACTAAATTTAGGTATTTTTCAAATGTTAAATAATTTGCTATGTACATGTAGACTTAACCTCTACCGATAGCCCCCTGCCTTGGGGCTATCGGACGTCGGAACTCTGTCCATTTTTTATAGGAAGGCTGTATTTTAAAGAGTACTACCATATGGACCATGTAGTTTCTTCGTACGATGCTTTGTTAAGAAGTTACAAGCAACACTTCTCTTCCCAAGAAGTTACAAGCAACACTTCTCTTCCCAAGAAGTTACAAGCAACACTTCTCTTCCCATATTAAATGTTATTTTACTGAATTTATATATTTTTAGAATGTGTCGTGTGGTATAAGATTAAATGTGCCTTTTCGTTTCGTGTACCTCTGAAATTCCCGAGAAATCTTGACTTTGGCGGATATAAAACTAAAAATGTTGGCGGATAACCTGATTTTATATCATGGTTATCCGCTGGATAACCTGATTTTCCCCCTTAATTCGAACACTGCTCAGAAGTGTAAAACATGGTGCTAAACACTATTAAAACAATGTAAATATGTATTAACATGGTGCTAACACTATACTATTAAAAAAATGTAAATATGTTAAGTTCTTGTTTGTCTAACAATTGTCTCTTTCTCAATTGTCATTTCATTTAATAGGGAAAACACTATAGATTGCCAGAAATCTCAAACGGCGGCCATTTTGAAAAATAATAAATAATAAATAAAAAGCCCCTCATCCTCCTTTTTTTGAAAAACCTGGACGAGAAACATTTTTTTTTTACTTGGCCTTAGTAATACGTTTTGCAATTGATTTGGGATGTTTTTAATTTGAAACTAGACTTCATAGAACCTCTGGCCACAACTGCAACAAGGGATGCTTGCGTGACCAGTGCCCTATTGCATATTTAAAAGCCTAAAGTGATTTTTGAACTCATCTTATAAAGCCTTGTTCGGAAGAGTATAATTAAAGGTGTATGTTCCGATCACCTTTTTTTTGGCTATGATTTTTTTTTTCACATCAAGATATCTTGATATCAGAAGAATCCCCATATTTTTCTCATTATGTTTGTTAAATCTTAGGGGCCAGAAATGTTCCATTTAGAAGTTACAGGCTAAAATGTGGTGAATTACTGCCAAAGGTGGTTAACCACCCGCCAGTTTGTGTACTTCTCAATGGGCAAATTTCTTGTGACATTGTGCTTCTAAGAACCATTGGTGTTATGCAACTCAAACTTTGGAATGTGACAATTTTAAGGATGACCTTTCTTGTAAAATAGAAAACATCAAGTTGAAAATCTGGCCAGCAATCAGAACATCAGGCCAAATGTAACGCTTGGATTTGACTGTCCTAGCATGATTAGGGCCCATCTCCGTGCTCATTATACACAGTGGCTAATTACATAATGATATCTATGAATAGTAGATAATGCTCTTGATTCTCTTGAACACCTATCTTTGTTGTGTAGACTATAATATTATGTAGGCGGTCTGATTTGATTACAATTGATAATAACAAAATAAACACACACACCCAAACAAAACAATTTGACCTAAACAAACAAAATTGTCCGATGATTGCGGGTCTAAAGGTTTTAACGATTTAAATACAGTCAAAACTACATGTACACGTTTTGAAATAATAAATTGTTATGAATCATAAATTCAAATAAATAAATAAATAAATAAATAGATAAAAAAATAAATGAATAAATGAATAAAAAATAAAAAGTAAATGAATAAAAAAAAAATAAAAAAATAAAAAAAAATTATAATAATAATAAAAAATAATAAAAAATACAAATAAAAAATAGAAATGTAACTAATAAATTAATTAATTAATTAATGAATTGATAACTAACTAACTAACTAACTAACTAACTAACTAACTAACTAACTAACTAACTAACGAACTAACGAACTAACGAACTAACTAACTAACTAACTAACTAACTAACTAACTAACTAACTAACTAACTAACTAACTAACTAACTAACTAACTAACTAACTAACTAACTAAATAACTAAATAACTAAATAACTAAATAACTAAATAAATAAATAAATAAATAAATAAATAAATAAATAAATAAATAAATAAATAAATAAATACTAAATAAATACTAAATAAATAAATAAATAAATAAACAAATAAATAAATAAATAAATAAAACATGACGAGATTGAAAATATTATTAGTCACGTCCAGGGAATGCGGATGATATGGACTTCCACCCTCCCTCATTTGCGGCATAGTATCCATCCGATATACCAAATGTCATCCATTCAATTGTTATCGTTACGCATGAGTCAGGGAATACCTTCTCCGCGTTGCTATCCATAGAATAAATAAAACAAACCGAGCGTTAAAATCTCCTAAATAGTTAACACATTGGGCGTAAAATCAGGCATTAAATACGCGTGTAAATAATGCCGATTTAACCCGGCGATTTATAGTGCCAAATTAAAAACAAAAGCTAATAGAACTGAGGGTGGTGGATATTATCATAATACTATAATATAAGGGTAATTTGGAGATTAGCATGGAGGAAAATCTTGAGGAGAAATAGAATCCTGCGACAAATGTGGGGTGATCGGGAATCCCATGATGTTTACAAATGTGTCGCTTGTCAGATAACGATATCAATTTAATGATCGTGATTTCGCCCAAATTCGCCCAAATTCGATCACGATTTGTCGGTATCAAAAGCTAACAAAAAATTACACTGAGTGATGTTTGCGCATCAATTCCCGCAATTGCTATTAAATAATCTAATATTGATAGCGCTGCTCTCATCTTTTATAGTGCGCATGTTCAGAACCTATTTTAAGTCTGCTATATAAAGAGACCGTTCTCACTTAGTCGTCAGATGGTTGGTAATACTGGTACACAACCCTTGACAAAATATGATTTGTCGCTTTGTACATGTACCCGGGAGAGTAAGGGGCTACAATCCCTTGGGACAGCATCAATTTTATGGCCTAGTAACGGGATATAAGACGCGGGAAACTGATAAGAATGAAAAGCCGGGGAGAGACGATATCAGAATGGTATCATCTACAACCATCCATACAACACAATTCCTGATTCGCAATAAAAATGTTAAAAAAACCGATATTTTGTTATCTCTTGAAAATACACTCCCTTTTGCAGTTTCATTTATACTAGTACATGAAAATATGTTTCCAGGGTTTTTTTAACCGTTGGAGTAATGTTTATGTCGAAAATAATGACACTAATAACTAAATAATGTCTCAATTTGAATAGGAGAAATTTAGAAAGATACAGGCACATCGTTTCCACTTGGATCTTTAATAGGACACAAGCATATTTTACAGACATTATTTGAAAATCCAAGTGTTTATGCTCTCTACTTTGCTCCCTTGCCGATCGGATTTGGTAAAAGGTCTTACATATTAGTGCATCGATTTAACGAACATATTAATGAATTTCTAAAAATAATCCTATAAGTCCATTTGTTGGCCCTATTCTATGAAAAATAACCAATGATATCATCTCACCTTTGGCAATTTAACCGTTGTGTTGGTCGCATTGACGTACATCAACAGCTCCCTGTTCATCATTCTTAGTTTTGGGTGTTTTTCCATCTTATTTGGAATTTGTTGACGATTCCAACAATTCAAAACGACCACGGAAAACGACCTCCTGGATTGGAGCATAAATTTACAGAATTGTGTAGTGGTTTCTTTTGGGTTTTTTCGTAACTACTAACTAATCCCATTAGGTAGTATGGTATAAAACGTGAGGACCATTGTTTTATGTTGCATAAGAGCGGGCATAAGAGTGTGTCAAAAAACCCATGAATTATTAATTAAAAATACATCACATGTCTTTTTGTTTTAAAGAAATAAACGGTAGTCCTCTATATCACGTGTGGTGTAGTGGATAGCATGCCGGTCTCACGATGCAAAGGTTGTGAGTTCTAGCCCCACTACAGCCAACTTGTTTGTATCCTTGGGCAAGGTACTTAGTCTCAATTGCTTCGTCGACCCACGCGAGATTGGGGAGCTGTTAGGGGATATTACAATATAAGTGCTGATACTGTGTGTGCGCCATATCGGTAGCCTGGTAAATGAAGCGAAATGATTTGTGACGATTTCCTAATGGCAGCAAAAAACAGTGGTTCGGAAGTCACGTATAAATGGTGGTCCCGTGCATCGGAAGAGCAATACCCGAGCACGTTAAAAGGTTACAGACTCTTTCGTAAAGACGACACCTGTTGTATGGTGTTATGTAGGCCAATGTTGTAACACATTTCATGCAATGATTTGGATGTCATGTACCAATTCAATTTGAATGTAGAATAGGCCTGATGCAATTCCCTTGTACTCCGTTGTGCATAGAATTGCAGATTGACACAGGAGTTTGTTGAGAAAATGGTATTGAATTGAAGATTGACACAGGAGTTTTGAAGGGAGGCGTTGCTATGCTAGCAAAGATGATGTCACACGAAATGGGTTATTTTTGTTATAGTATAATAGTCATAATATGTATGGCACACGTTTAAAACCTTTAAACGTCGTTTTGACCTATGGTAATTGTTTTGTTATTTCCGCAATGCATAAATAGTACAACGCATTGTATGTAGACCTAGCTATTAAGTAAATTCAGACAATACAACATTTTTGACATTTCGATGGTCTTGAGGTCATATGTCGTTATTGGTGTATCAAATATTGTAAATAAGGTGGACTTGTTACACATATCAAAATAATTGTGATTAGATATCAATTTATTTGACCTATTAAATTAAGTACTCTCAGTAAATGTAAAAAAGTGGTTTTCCACTCTTTCAAGGAGTTAAACGCAGGACAACACGATTTTGAGTGGAAAAACACTCTAGAAGGAGTGAAAGGGGATCTTATATGACAATGTTCCACTCTATTGAGAGTGAAAAATTAACTTTCACACTCATTTTAGAGTGGACATTTTCACTCTAAAACGGGTTGTCCTGCGTTTCACTCCCTTCACTCCTTTTCGAGTGAATTTCCACTCTTTCCACTCGTTTTACATTTAGAGAGGTGTCATTTTGTTGTTAATTATGTCCTCTTTTGAATAAAAAAATCCCCAGATCACTACGATAAAAAATTAAGGATGTGCATTTGGAATTTTAAATTGCGGCAATTACGACTCTCATTGTATTGGTTTCCACAGAATTTGGTTTTTTCAAAATGTGTGCAAATTTATAGAAAATGATCATAAATCATAAAATTGGCCATTTAGTTATATTTTTATTGACACCCTGAATAATATAATAAGATGGTATCCAGCTTGATGTTATGATCTGAAATGTATACATACTCTTATTCTTGATTAGGCTAGTCACATTTTCCGTGTCATTTCTTTTTGACACATGTTTGTGTTACACTGATCAATTTATTGGTCGTTATGCGTCTGAAATGAGTTGGAAAAATGTGTCACCTTTTTTTGACACTGAAGTGTATCAAATGGAACAAATATCCGGGTCAAAATGATCATTTGAATAGTATTCCGATTCAGATTTAACAAATAAAATGATCATTTTGACCCGGATATTTGTTACATTTGACACACTTCAGTGTCAAAAGAAGGTGACACATTTGTCCGTGTTATTTTGACTAATAAGTTGTAGTTTCCACGCGGACTAATTTTCTGTGTCAGATTTGACTATTTCCGTGTCAAATTTGACTAATCTAGAATAAGAGTGATATGTAGTCTACTCCAGCACAGCAATCATGCGGTTATCATTATCAACTCCAAAATTATTTATAGACTTTAGAGGTTTCTTCTCTTGGAATTGTCCCACTCTACATTTTGATCACCCTCCTGTGTATTAAATCGTTGTCAGCTAAATTCTGCTATAAATTGTCTTTCTTCATCTAGGTATCTAACCCAATGGTTCAAAACATAATTACTGCCGCAAAACTCAAAATAGAATTAATTTTGTCTCTATAAAAAAAGCATTGTTTCCCATTATTTTATATACATGAAGTTTTGGCCACCCTGTATATTTTAACGGAGGACGATTGGTCGATTTACTTTATTTTATTTTATTGAAAGCCTACTACATACTTGTTTTTAATGTAATACTTTAGCAAAAAAAATCACCTGTATATCAAAACTAGTAAAAAAAAGGTGTTTTTCTTATGTTACACCCTGTATAATTAATGCACACCCTGTATAATATCAATTGGTATTTACATATCTGGTATCCTTGTAGTTTCCAAATATCTTTACTCCGTGTAAATCGGATGTATACAATAAAAGAAATGTGGATTTGAATCAAAATTGGTGAATTTTCTCTCTATTTACAGAGTGTAACTTTTTTTACACCAACTTATGACATACATGACATATGACAATTAGTTTGTTGTGATGATTTTAAAGAAAAAAACTCTTGCACATTTCTTTCTGTTCCTTGCAGCATTGTTAGCAGAGGCGTATCCAGGATTTGTTTATTTGTTTATTCGGGGGTGGGGGGGGGGGGGGGGGGGTTATTACAATTCTAGCGTTGCACCTTTTAATAAAAACAAAACGAAAAACAAAACAGATAACTCAGCTTAAATAATTGTTAGACCGTTTAAATAAAAACGTAGTGCTCCTTTAATTCCCAAAACAAACAGATGTCTCTTCAGGTTTCTACATAATCCTAAGAAACTAAAGTTTCGTTGCGCTTAGAAATATTTAAGAAATTAGAGTTTATCCATGTAACGGATTAGCTCTTGTCGGGAGGTGTTTAAGATTTTCAGAAAGAACACACTTGTTTCATTATAGGCTAATAATTTGATAACACGGTTCATGCAATGAATTGGACGTCAAGCACCAATTCAATTGAATATAGATTAGGCCGGGTGCGATTCCCCCTTTGTAGTCCGTTGCGATGGCGACATGGTTAACCTCTATTGCGAACCAGTTTTGCTCACAATATTAAATAGTGTAAATTGATATTCATCAATCTTCAGGAATATAAATTCCATACAACCTCGGCTGACAAAATGTGTTAACACCAGACAAGCTCGGGGATGATACGCTCTATTTTACCGCGATCTATTTTTGACGAAATACCTTTTTATATAGCATTAACACGTTATAAATGATGCTGCTGTCACTTCAATAGTTTTTTTTATCAATGTGTTTAATAGGATTTTGTTACCATGGTTACACACATAACAGACAATCGATTGTTGGTACACAACTTGATGATATGACAAATACATAATATAATTCTATGGACAGATGGATAAGATTAGTGGGTATATTCACGTAGGCGACTTTTTGGGCAGTTGCATCATTTTGGCTCATTTAAGTTTTTTATATGGTTAAGACCTTTACGGTTTATATAGAGACACGAATTTCAAGAGCTGGTTTTGAACATTGAAAGTAAGACCCGCCATACGCCAATATTACCCCCATCCCGTGTTTCCTAAGTACAGGGTAACACGTGAGTTTGAAAAATGATACCCTCCAGTCAGTCTGGTACTTTTGCATCTTCACCCGCCCCGACGCAAACGTTACCCGCTATGGGCAGGTGGGCGGGTGTTATTTCCAAGCCTGGTAAGAAGATGTTCTGCTTTCCAAAGTAGCTTTCCGTCATTTTCTTCATGTGAAGAATAGTGGATCTGAAAAAGTCTTCCCTGTTATGCAATTCGTGACATTTAAAAATAAGAACAAATAATCTTCTTTTTCCCAACTTTTCAGTATACAACATTTCAGATGACCAACCTCACCCGTTGACGCCAAAAAGTATGTTTAAAACTGCTTCTAAAGAAATAAGGTAACAAGTTAAGGCACCGGGTTTAAGGTTACATAACCACGTTATAGCTTCAAAATACACCCATTACACCTTACACTGTGAAGTTCACAAACCATCAATGTATTCACTATTTAGTTGAAATTAAATAGGATAGGATATAGGATAGGTAATTTGATAGGTTTACAGAAAACATAATTTCTTTCAACTTGACTTAGAATCTACCATTTTTTATATGAACAGTATATGTTAATTCTGTCATCAGCAACATCATTTTTTGACAACATCACAATTCTGAAACGCCAGGGTCCTACAATCTTGTAAGTTAGATTTTTCTTAAGTTAAGAATAACAACTCTTCTTACATGTCTTAGGATAAGAATACTATTATATTACCTTAGAACTCCTTCATGCACCGCTTCTCAGTAAAAGGAACCCATAAGAAGGATATTCTTCTTAAAACCTTAGATCCACTTTGACCAGCCAGATCTGTTCTATTTCATCTGTAAAATGTAAAAAGATGAATCCAACGGAGACCAGAAACAAAACACACCAAGGATCAGAAAACTGATACAAGAGGATATCTCGAAAATATAAAAATGCTAAGAGTAAAAGCAAGATATACCAACAGGGTGTGGGGAAACAGGTAATAACAAGGGAGAATAACGCGATAAAACAGATAAATAACAAAAAAACCAAAAACAAACGGAAATGCACAGGGACAAGCAATGAAAATTGCTGTGCAATAAAACAACAAAGATATATCTGAGACTACTCAGGATATATGGTAACAATAAAGACCGACGTTTCAAGTGGATATACCACCCTTCATCAGGGACAAAATATAAAAAAACAAAAGTGTTAAGAACTATAAATAAGATAATGAACTAGACAAGTCCACCACTGTAATTATAGCACAATGTTAACTTGGATGCCAGGTAACATCTATTACTGGCATTGTGCTATAATTACAGTGGTGGACTTGTCTAGTTCATTATCTTATTTATAGTTCTTAACACTTTTGTTTTTTATATTTTGTCCCTGATGAAGGGTGGTATATCTACTTGAAACGTCGGTCTTTATTGTTAGCATATATCCTGAGTAGTCTCAGATATATCTGTGTTGTTTTATTGCACAGCAATTTTCATTGCTTGTCCCAGTGCATTTCCGTGTTTTTAAAAAAAAAAAATATTTATCTGTTTTATCGCGTTATTCTCCCTTGTTATTACCTGTTTCCCCACACCCTGTTGGTATATCTTGCTTTTACTCTTAGCATCTATTTCATCTGTCACCAAATGAACAGGTGTACATTTGTATGTATGCTAGTTTACACTGGGTGAAAACTAGATCACCTTGGGTCAAAAACTAGTTCACCCTGGGTGAAAACTAGTCCACTGCACCCTGGGTGAACTAGCCTAGCCAAAATGGATCTTTGCCTTTAAGTTGTATTATTAAGAGTTCAGGACATAAGAAGAATTAGTTCTTCTTAAATCTAACTTAGGAAGATCTTAAAGTTGTATGAAATAGGGCCCATTGAATATAAGAAATGGTATCGTATCCACAGAGGAACAATTTAATATTATAACTCGTTCTGTAAAGATTATTTTAGGAAACCTGTAGCAAGTGAGTTACAAGTGTGCAGTGTGCTAATCATGCTAATGTACCGCTTGCATATAACTGTTTGTTTTCGTTGACAAAACAAAAATCGGACAATTTACATTTTAGGGTAATTTTTTTATCCAATTTTGACATTAGCTCTAGACTTAAAATAGGTGTAAGACTACCTTTCTTGATCACTGTTGATATTGGAATGATCCAGAAGAAATTAATATGCAAGGGAAAAGAATTGTAAGAAAACGTAATGCGGATGTTTGTCAATGGGTTAAACTTGTTAATGTTAAATGGGGAAAATGGTTGATTTGGGAATGGGAATAACAATAACACATTATTCTTATTGTTCTTAATACAGGGTAAGTGGCAAAATCCCTTTGAAAACACGAGAGCAAAACCACTCGGCTAATCATTTCCTTGTATTTCGTGACAATTAATAGCCATACGACCATGCTTCCTTTACGAAAATGAATTTGTATACATGAATATGTCTATTAATAAATGTTTTGTTAATTGTATAATAACTGAAAAACATTAACAACATGCAATTTTAATTTTCCCACTTGCATGACTGGACGCTCGATTTCGGAATATTTGTGATACACATTTGACACATTTCAACCCTCATATTATTGATTATGTCCTGCTATTTTGTTATTTTAATTGTTCAAGGTAGACAAATAAAATATTAAGTAAACATTCTCCTGTCTAAAATTGATGCTATCCTGGGTATTGTTAAAAACACAGCGATGATGACAGGTTGATCCGCTCTATTGTCATGATTGTCAAGTTATATATCGGCACAATTTGATAGAATTGTTATGTTAAACATTTAAGCGTAGTGACGTGAATCAGGGGACTTTCACAAAGTCCCTGCGTGAATCAACCTTATAGTTTGAGCAAATTCGGTTTAAAAAGGGATACTATAATATTTTACTTATGACGTCTTTTCCTAGATGATTTCTCTTTCTATGAATGCAAGAAAGTGCAATTGGAAAGATGAATCCTAGAATATTAAGATAAAACAAAATATGATACAATATGAGACATATTGTGATGACAAAAATTCAGTACAACGATCATTAGATTTTCTTTGATCTGATTATGTGTTTTTCATTTTGGGATGGTCAGGTTGCGATTACAGGGGTGTAGTGACTGGTCAGTGTTGGTGGAAGCATGTGGAAGAGATCAGTGAACAGTTTAGGACTGGTGTTGGTAGTAGTGGTCAGCGGTGCGAGTTGTGCTACGGTCATGTTGAGGACCGGCGTTGGTAGTAGTAGTCAGTACTGAAAGTGCGAGTTGTGCTACGGGCCATGTTGAGGACCGGAGTTGGTAGTAGTGGTCAGTATCTGAAAGGGCAAGTTGTGCTACATGTACGGTCATATTGAGGACCGGTGTTGGTAGTAGTGGTCAGTGAGCGACAAGTTGTGCTAATCATTGCTAATGGTCATTAATCATGTTAATAATTGGTCAAAGCGATATGGCCGCGGTAGCAGCTTAATAGAAGTAAGTCAGTGAATGTTTTAACTTCAAAATTATGTACAGTGTGGTATATTTCCCCCTCAGTTTTGTCTGATCATATGGCTCTGAAGTCGACAACATAACTAACGCAATTCATCCTCGTCGATTGCTTTATATAGCGTCATAAAAATAACCTGAATTGCTGAATTGATACGCTCCGTATTCACTGATTAGCAGTAATTGTGCTGTTGTCCCAGCGAATATCCGCATGTATTGCTGCTGCCTGATGCCTGTTGCCTGCTGCCCACTCATTTTAGTTCCGCCAGCCGAACACAAACCATACAAGGATTCCATTTAGCAGGGAATCCCAGCATAACACCGGGGTAGAAAGGTGGGGGAAAACACCTTTTGAGAGCCATCCAGCTACGATATGTAAAAGTCAAGGTTTTCAACTCCTGGAGCTCAAAGAGGACTTGGGAGCAAGGGATGCTTTTTTCTTTTTCGCTAAGAACCTTCCAAATTCTATTTGGAACTGGAAAACCAATTCCCAAAGCAATTTGTGTAGAACATACGGGAACGCGAAGTATGATAACGGAGATAGGGGAATAGGAGGACGCAGCACAACACCCCCCCCCCCCCCCCACACACACACAACACCCCAACATTGAGTGAGTGCCCCCGGGTTCCAACACTTTACTTCAATCTAATTAGAGGATATACACCTTCTACCCATGTATACACCTTATCCATTCATGTGGAAAGCAATCGGCAACGGAGTCATAGGAAAAAGCACACAATCTATTTACGGAAGTATGGCAGTGGTGCGCAAAAAAGCGCGCGACCCGAGGCCCTCATGCTTAATAATGCCTCGGGAAACTTAGCCTGAACGTGACCCGATTCGGTATAGTAAATGGTTATATTGATCATGAAAGAAAACTTAAAAGAGCAAATAAATTGTCAATTGATGTGTAAAGAGCCTTTTCAATTTAATGAACTATGATCTATGAGTAGCCTGAAGATTTCCGGGATGTTTGATACAACTAGCTGGCAAATTGCAATGATCTTGTTCAATACTTTCAATGTTATTGTTATGCTCAGTCTGTCCTTTCGGAAGTATTTGTATTCACTTAAATGCCATGGGTTATACCGGTTATGGTATATACCAATCAGGTACTGAAGACTGATTGGACGAAAGTTTCGTTGCAAGTTGTCCAGTTGGGGTGGTCAGATATGTGCATAAACATGATAAACATGACTAAAGGTATTACGTACAAATGCAAATAGCTAGCCCTGGAATCGACCCAGCTACCAAACTATAGATACCATATATGCACCACCCTATGATACATACAAGCCTCATTCACTATACGTGCTTTGTCATTGGTTGCGAAAGCCAAAAGTTAGCCGAGTGCCGCAACCTGGAGGTATGCTTTGCCAGTGGGCTCAGACCTTGAAGCTCTTCTAGCTTCATGCTCAGACTTTGTCTTCGCCTTGGCTCATAATCGAGATTCACCTTAAAGGGCTCCATCTTTGTAGTGTTTCCTAATCGAGACATCACCTTCACCGTTCGCAACAAACGTACCAGAAACTGGAGCTATTATACAATTAACGATCTCTAAAGCACATGAAGGATCTTAGATATACATGTACATGTACAAGATAATTGAAGATAGCGACCGCCTGATAGTCGATGCCAACTAACAGTGAGAAACCACTTTTTGAGTTCTCTGAAAATACTTGTATTCACTACAAATCGCTCAGGCCGGGCTATAGTATTCCGGAAACTTGGAACCGGTCAGAGGTTAGGTAGGCCAAGCTTTGAAAACGATCATTTCTCATTAACCTTTTGTTCAGCAGATTTGATGCTTGCGACGTCTGTGCCAATATACACTAATTGTTATAAAAAAAAGCGAATAGAGTAAGATTCCAAGTCTTTTTTGGCGAAAACTGAAAACCTATATTTTTAATTAACTAGAATTTCTTGTATACCCTGGACCCACTTGACCCTATGGTATTAGTTACGAAGTCTTGATTGGTTTGATCCGTGATCATGGTTCGATTCCCTCTTATGGTCCTAAGCCAGACCTGTCAAAATGACAACAGCAAATGTCACAATTGCTGCACTGAGAGACATGTAGGCCCAGTGTGCTGACAATCAACATGGTGAACACTCAGGAGGTTCAAGAATTGTCAAAATCTATAGATGAACGCCCCGTTTATATCATGTAAGACGACAAATTAAGACATTTTCAGTCAACACATCCATTTTACATGTTCCTACCAATCTATACATATTGCCGAAATGCTTGGCTACCCCGCGTACGATTTATACGCCCTGAGGTCTTCTACAAAGACTGCCACATCATGGAATCTTACTAAACTCTTAACATGCTTTAACATGCTTAATGCTTATTCTCACTTATACTATATGAAATTAAAGTGATTGTATCGTTCGATTATAGAATTGATTTGAATAGGAATTCTACCTGCAACCAGACATATTTGGCTAGTTGGACCAATATTGTTCAGGTCAAAACTCAATTGTTAATTTGTCAAAATAGTTGCTGTTAACATGGCTTTTGTACGACATACCCTCTGGTGCTTTTACTGCTATAGCTGCCCTAAGTTTTAGATTGTATACAATTAGCTATACAATATGATAAATCTATTAGTATGTATAAGTTATAACTGATGGCAGCCATTGTGTATAGCTACCGGTCTGGTCAATTATTTTGCCAATTAAAGAATTCCAAGTTCAAGAAATTAGTTAATAACATTGTTCGGTTAACACATTTTGAAATTGAGCAATTCCTTAAGGTCAAAAACTTTCTTTCCCCTAAAGCGCAATTGCAACCTTGGAATCATTGGAATAAAAAGTTGAATTTCCTATTGCTCAGCGCGGCCACTGGCTCAGCCACTACTCGGCGATACTACGCGAAAGACCCTGGATAACAGTTATAGCACTGTGACCATCAATCCCTTATAGTTTCATCCCTCATTTATCGCGACGATGTATCCTGCTATTTTGCATGGTTCATCAGAGTTCTGATAATTGTCTTTTAACACTCATTAGTCAAAGACCAGTAAATCAAATAATGCTTCTGTGTTGACAAACCGAATGACAGACAATAGCCAAAGGCAACGTCAGACTTTCAGGAATAGACTCACTTGATGTGCCCGCGCACGCACTTAAGAAGTCTCCTGCGATTCAACATCATAAAGCTGCAAGCCCCAAACAGAAGGACGAGCATCCTGCTAGCCCAGTGCACCATGAACACCCGAAGCATTACAAATCACTAGTTTCTTGCTTGTCTTATCCATCCAGCTGAACATCTGACAGGTGTAAAATGATTTGAGAAGAACACGTTTTGTGTAAAGCAAATGGTTAGCACACCACGTCGCCTTAAACATGTAAACGGCATGTTAAGGTATTACGGAAGAGATTTAGTGCCCCCCCCCCCCCAAAAAAAAGGAATGCACACTTCTCATTGGCATTTCTTTGTTAAACAACTCACGAAGTCACGAACTCGAGCCAAAAGCCAGGCGGTTGTGTTTGCAACGCACGAACTCACGAACTCACGAACTCATGCCAAAAATCAGGCGGTTGTGTTTGCAACGCACGAATTCACGAACTCGTGCCAAAAGCCAGGCGGTTGTGTTTGCAACGCACGAACTCACGAACTCACGAACTCGTGCCAAAAATCAGGCGGTTGTGTTTGCAACGCACGAAGTCACGAACTCGTGCCAAAAGCCAGGCGGTTGTGTTTGCAACGCACGAACTCACGAACTCACGAACTCGTGCCAAAAACCAGGCGGTTGTGTTAGCAACGCACGAAGTCACGAAGTCACGAACTCGTGCTGAAAATTCTGAGGCTTGTGTTGACAACACACGAACGCACGAAGTTACGAACTCGTGCCAAAATCAGGCGGGTGTGTTTGCAGCATATGAACACACGAACTCACGAACACACGATATCCACAAAATCAGGCGGTTGTGTTAGCAGCATACCAACTCACGAACTCACGAACTCAGGATATTTACATGAAAAGAGGCGGTTGGGTTTGATTGCTAATACTAACCAACTCGCTAAATTAAAAATAAATAGGAGTTTCATGAGTTCGTGAGTTGAAGGCAAAATGTCTTTACTATTTCTTTATTTTCAAAGTGTACAAGTCACGAACTCACGAACTCGGGATTGTTGGCACGAGTTCGTGAGTTCGTGTGTTCATTGACCAAACCGCCTGGCACTAAATCTCTTCCGTAAGTTCTAATTCGCGGATGGTTAGTTACTACCTTGTGCCCACATGTATAAAGAAATCTGAAGCAGTTCAACGTTAATTATTGAATCTCTAAAGGTGTAGGCCTATGACAAAATAATGGAAAAGGATACCCTTCTTTCCCTCGTATAAGTCTATACGTTAGTCATTACAAAGTCAGAATAAATGTGGGGAGAGGTACAACCTGCGTGAAAAAAGAGGTTTTCAACATGTTTAATGTCAACATTGCCTGAACATGCTGAAACTAGTTTAATTTGGTCTGAAATATTAAGCTAATTTTAGGTAATTCTGACATGAAAATTCAACATTAGCGATTGTTTTGGGCTTGATCTGACTGGGATGGGGGCAAGTTGGGCCGCTTATACCGGCCATCTGGCTATAGACATCTCGGGGATGGACATTTAACTCATTTGTTTCTAAGATAATCTCATAAGAAGACTGCTCTGTAGATATCTTTGGATCGCGGTTGTCGAAATAATGATTATGCTATAGCCTATCCAATAGCGATACACACACGCCACTCAATATTGCGGCAGACTGGTCACAAATAATATGTGCGATGGGTGGAATGGGAGTATCGATTTCCTGATTACACAGTGACACCGTTACGTCATACTACAATGTACTATAAGCTGGTAATCTATAAACGGTGCGGCGGTGTAGCGATATACCACATGAAGAAGCGTTTGGATTTAGTCCTTAAGCCACAGGTCCACTCTTACCGGCAAAATCCTTTGGGATATCTCAAGGATGAGATTTCTCTATCTAACTCTATTTCATCTGTCACCAATTAAATGAACTGGTGTAAGTTACGCGTACGGTAGACTAGTCAAAGTGGACCTATATATGCCTTGAAGTTATTTTTTGAAAAACGAATAACGGCTTTATTCTTTTATATTGCTTTAATAGAAACTTCCTACATTCTAATATCATATTTAACTTATAGAGTTCAAATATCTAAATTAGGGTTTTTATATTGGCTAGTTTTGTAATCATCAAAACTGTCTTTTAACACTCATTAGTCAGGTTTAGTAAATCAATTTGTTTAGACAATAACAACGACAGACATGATCGCTATGATTGACCAGGTCTATGGACGTGCGTCAAACATGTCAAAGGTTCGTGGCCTTCCCGGGTGGTACTCTAGATGTTAGAAGCTTGCTTTCTTAAAACCAGGTCTGGAATATAATGCAAATTTCTCTTCTGATTTCTATTCTACGTATCTTGTAATTCGACTGGGAATTCGATATATGTGATTCAATCCAACAAAATGGTAAAGGCTTCCAGTCCTGTTAGTTACTAGTTAAGAGTTCATAATGCTGATTGCGAATGTGAACCCCATTGCCAATGATCACAATCATTTGATGGGGAGTAATATAGATGCCTGGAGCTCTGGTTGGTTTGTGACATTCAATGATCAAGTGAGGTGAACACTGTGAAACTTTTCAAAAGGCGTTAATAACTTTTAAAAAGCTCTATATACATACGTAAAAACCTTTTATTATTTGGTGAAAGTTGAAGCCGACGATGTGTTTCGTGATTGTAGAATCTTATCCAGGGTGGGGGTTGACTTTGAAATATCTCGTGCGAGCGCAGGATCCTTCGTGTAGATAAAAATGCAAATGATGCCTAGAGCTACGGAACACAACAATCACAATGCTCTGATTTCAATAGAGCTAGTCATGGGCGATGATAGGTCTGTTAGAGGTCGATTCAAGGACACCAGGGGGAAGCCTAATAAAGACATTGTCTCGCACTTCCAACAGCTAAATGATGTCTGTCACTTTATATTGATGTATTGAAAGACTTGGTTTGGTTAGCGTAGTTAGGTATTATATGATACGTCATTGTGTACATCAGGAAAGTTTACATGTAATATACCATGTTATGCTCAAGGGACGATAGATAACTTGCAATCGATTTCTCAAAATGGGGCTTATAATGCATGTGATTGGCCCGATATGTATGGATATTAACTGCTCAAAAAAAGTTCGGAAATGTGTTTTCAATCTTCATTTCCAATATGTTGTGATATATTCATATTGTTTCATATCAATTAAAAGCTGATGATCAGATACGATACCAACGATACCTCATCAATCACTTGTTTCAGTGCTTGCCACCAGGGGCGGACTGGGACCTGAAAGCGGCCGTGGCAAAATTATTAAAGCGGCCCTTTTTGACCATGTCAGGCAGAAGTATGTCGTCCCGGTAGTAAATTTTCGTAAAAGGTTGCCCCAATTTTTTTCCAAGTCATTCACCTCGTGAATTTCACGTAAGTGGTGGTGGTGGTGGTGGGTGGGTGGGGGGGGGGGGGGGGGGGGGGGGGGGGGGGGGGGGGGGGGGGGGGGGGGAGGGTCAAAAAAAATCGCACGGTCACATCATTTCGCACAGTCACACATTTTCGCACGGTCACAAAATTTCGCACAGTCACGAAATTTCGCACAGTCACAAATTTTCGCACGGCCACAAAATTTGAGTCACCGGCCCTGAGAGCCCCAAAACCAAGCGGCCCATGTGGCGATCGCCACAACGCCACAGTGGCCAGTCCGCCCCTGCTTGCCACCTGATAATGTGGGGAGATCTCGTTCAAAATGAGCAAAATTCAACACTTCGTGCTTAAAAGAACAACTCTGTCGTCTGAGAGCCACGGTGTAAAATCGCTGTTTAAAACTTTACAACTGCTGTTGTTCAAGTACGCTGCTTGATTAAGCAGGGTACATGAAGAACCCCCGTTATTTAAAACTGTTAAACAACATTTTTGCTGTGTTGTATTAGAGATGATCTTTTGACGTTTGAGGACAAAATAGTGATGATTTTGGCACATTCAGATTGAGACCTCCCCATATTCTCAAGCACGTGGCTGAGCTGTGGGACATATTCATATTATGTTGCATATCAATTGAAAGCTGATGTGTTCATCTTCCCAGTGATACCAAATTTGTAGCAATCACGTGTTTAAGAGCTCAGCACGTGTTGTAGAATATCGGGAGCTCTCAATATGAATGCCAAAATCATCAATATTTTGTCCTCAAAAGTCAATAGACCATCTCGCTAACACAAAACATCAAAAATGTTGTTAAACAGTTTTAAACAACGGCGGTTCTTCAAGTGTCAAGTACACAGTCTATTTCAAACAACGCCAAACAGTTATTTAAGCCTGTCACTCTAACAACCGTTGTTAAAACTGTTAATAATTGTTTAAACAACTGCTTTTGTTTTTTAAACAATTAAGCAGTGGTTTAAACAATTGTTTAACAGTTTGAACAATAGTTGTTAGAGTGACAGGCTTAAACAATCAACGCTAGTTGTTTAAATCTTTTAAACAGTGTTTTACAGTGTAGCTGCCAATGTAACACTTCATCGTATTCATTGTATAGAGTTAATCTTTTTGAACACGAAATAGAGGTGAATTTGGCACATTTTGAACGAGACCTCCCCGCATTCGCAAGCAGGTGGCTTAGCACTGACACAAGTGATTGCTACGGATAAGTTATCGTAGGAAAGAAGAACACATCAGATTTTCATAGATATGAAACATAATATGAATAGGCCTATATCACGAAATATTTGAAAAATTGGTGATGGAAAACAATTTTCCGAACATTTTTTGAGCAGCTTATATAGAACCATGGTTGGTCATGTTGGCACTGATGAACCAGTTGTTATGTCAATTTAAGATACTCTTGAAAAATTGAAAGATTGGCTCGATACTTTTCAACAAACATAAAGGGACATGTGTTATTGACATAGCTCGATTGTCTAACTAGGACCTATGAATGAAAGTAATTGACTACAATAATTAATGATGACTACAATAATTAATGATGACTGCAATTTTCTGGTTTGTAACACTAATGTTAATTATACAGGCTGTAGCTGTATCTTTAATTAATAATAGTATGCATATAATTGTTTTGATTGATGTATTCTTTTGACTGAACTTACTATACAGGCCAGGCTTTTCAATATCAACAGTGTTTTCATTATATGTAATGCTTGCGTGTAAATTGAAGTAAAACGGAAACTGACACAGTGAAACGTAAATTTCCCAATGATTTCACCAATGCCGAAAATGTATCAAAACAACACTTTTATCTGTTTAAGTGAAACTTGTAGCGTATCCTGGACATATTTGCGTGCTGTATTCAGCAGTTGCGTGGAATTACTAATTGCTTTACAAGAAAGAAAACAACAAAACTAAGCCTTTCTGAAAGACATGGAAGCCACCATTCCATCGCTTTTTCCCCCGCCCACCTCTTTGTCTTAGTAATCCACGCTCCGCTTTGCACTATCACAAGAACAATTAGAGTAATCGAGATCACTTAATGCCTGACCTATTGTCAGATATCGTTGGTTTTACTGGTAGGTGGTGATAACTGACACCATAAGTATGACACTCTAGAATAACAGTTACACAAATAGACACCTGAGGGTGGGAAGAAACGTGATGATGAAGATGATATTGCTTGCTGTTACCATGACAACAGGATTCTTATGCGATATAAGTGTAGAGATATAGATTGAGACTTTCCTTTCTTAGTGCAAGAAGTTATTAAAGATAACTCTCTTTAAATATTCTTGAAAGACATCGCATTATTTCACATATCCTTAAATATAATATATGACATGTATAATGTTTGTCGTTCCTTTAAACAAAATAAAAATAAAAATAAGAATCTCTTTTTGTAGTGATTATTGGCGTTGTTTTAGAAAAGAGGTTTACGTTAAATATATCCGAACGGTATAACATTATTATGTTGTTGCTAACATATACCTCATTTAATCTCATACGATTTGCAACATAGTTGTAGAGCTATGAACATCATAATTACTATATGATTCCACGTACAAACAATGAATATTATGTATAAAAGTATTAGACATAGACAACTTTTATTCTCTTTTTTTATTTTTTATTTTATTTTATATTTCTCACCCCTGGTGTTAGCGATATGTTTTAGTTTTCTTTTATTCTCTTTTATATATTGTAATAAATTGATGTTCACAAGAATCAGTTGCAGATTTAATATTATGATTATGACACAGACACATCTCGGTAATGTACACTCTGATCTGCATGCGACAACGTTTTAAATTATTTCTAGCTTAAATTTGGCAAAACGAATATTAGCACCAAACCAAATATGTATAAAAAGTTAATGGTTAATATAAATCATATACGCATGTGTATACATTGTCTCCGATGTCTAAATCTGTAATCATGGACGTAAGAAGTATGCATCAAACTTAGTTTAACTCGTGAATCGACCATATACCATAGGTCCTGATTTTCGATCAAATGAATTTCAAAACGATAATTGTCACTTTATTTCAATCAAACATTGAAAAACACCAGAGTGATTGTCCTTTGACAAACATTCCAACTGACTTAAGTGTTAAAATCCTCAATAAGAACACAAACAAGTGTTATTGTTTTACGGAATAATTCCTTATTTCGGTACCAAATTGTATTATCGTGATTAATATAGCGTGGGAAATATTGATTACGTCAATGTAAACAACCGTCTGCGATTTATTCCACGGTACCTGGATATAAAACCATCGAACTCGAAAAGGAACAACAACTTGACGAAAACAAGACAATATTTAAACTCGTCGCTTGGATACTCGGACTTGGTAATACAGACTCTTGACGCTTGGACGATTTGGTGACGTAGTTGTAAGAGTAAATTTTCCCAGGTAGAGAATATCCAATCATTCCGCAAATGTGTTACATACCGTATGCGATGCAACTTTTGATAGATATTTTAACAATTACACTCAACTAAATAATGAACATTAATCAACTGATCAATTTGACGGCCGTGAAGTTTCATTTTTAGAGGAGAATTCCATTTTTACACTTTTCCCCCGATTTTTTCAGGCTAACAAAGAAGCAAAATCATGTTGGATTTATGCTTTTGGCGGTAAAAAGAGAGAAAAACAGGGAGAAAACTTATATGTATTCAGTAAAACCTTTGAATTAACTCAGAACGCCTACGAATTAATCGTAAACTGTAATGTTTTAATTGCTAATTTATACAACTTTTATATGTTATCAATTCCTAACATGGATTTACTACATTGTATAGCCTAATGAAAATAAATATGAAAAATAAAATTAGTACCTATGAAAATAAATTCCGCCTGTATTGGCTACTTTATTAACATGATTGAAGCAGTTTGTTTAATAGCATCGCATCGCAAATAATAATAATTGAAATAACCTTTGATTTTCGACATTATTTCTAAGTTGTTGTGTTTTGTTATAGATTTTGCAATCTTCCTTTTTTTATTGATATCTATTTTTTAAAACTTATTTATATATTTATATATAACTTGCCAATTCAACCATTTAAACCAGGGGTTCTCAACCTGGGGGTCGTGACCCCCATGGGGGTCGTTTGGGGTTTTCCAGGGGTCAAGAAGGGGTCATAAATATAGCTTTATGGGATCCATTTTGATAATTCGTTCTAAAAAAGGCTTAAAAACTCAAAAGAAACGTTCAAATACGGTATGCTAAATTTCCTGCTCGCTACGATCGCATCATATAGCAGTTTCATTGAATAAATCGGGTTGTTTATTTCAATTTTTTTTTTGGGGGGTCACGGTACTGACTAAGAATGTCAACAGGGGTCGTGGGCCGAAAAGGTTGAGAACCACCGATTTAAACCATAATCATTTTTATCAGAGAACATTATTATCAGAGAAACGGACTTATCAATCATCAGCATGGTTATATGAATGATTCGAATTGCTGGGTCAAACTAATGTCAAACAGCTAGTGCTGAAACATTATCCTATGCTCGAAAAATATTATTTACATTGTCTATTCTATAAAAAATATTTAGTCTGAAAGCTTACGGAAACCATCTCCATTACCGCGACTCAATTGACAAAGGATGTTATCTACAGGTGATAAGAGAGAAGGAAAGAATAGGCAATTTACTGACAGGTATCTAGGGTTGACGTCCGTTGTAACACCATCATCACAGAATTGACACAGATTCTTAAGCTTAGGAATGAAATGCTATAGTTTTCGTTCCTCAAAGTAGGATTTTCAATATGCAATCCGTTGGAAATGATTGGTACCGGGTGCAATTCCCCTTCCCTATGCAGTTATTGCATAAGGAATAGAGGTTATGGTTATGGATTTGATGCTATCTTCATGATCTTGTCGGGAATCATAACTGTGTTCAAGATTCAGAAAGAAGACACACCTGTTTCCTTATGTATAGGCCTAGGCCAATTTGGGAACACTATGGTTCATGCAATGAATTGGACGTCATGCATAAATGGATGTAGAATAGGCTGGGTGCGATTCCCCTTTGTAGTCCGTTGTGCATGGCTACATGGATAACCTCTATTTGATTTGATAGTTTTAAATGGTACAGTTACAAGTGGTTCGGAGCTTATTTACCCCATCCTAAGTTTGAAACAAAGAATTTCAAAAACTATTATCTGATCCAATTTGATCCAATTTGCGAGACATTCCCCATGTCGCTGATGGGCACGATGTAGGAAGAACTTTTACAATACTTGTTTTAACATTTTAAAGCGCCCGCCCCTGGCCCTCTCCCTTAGAGATGCAGGTGCCTGATCTAGCGTAAGGTGTAGGACATGCATATATCCTGGACATAGCAACCTCAATTTCAAAATGATTGAACCAATGTAACGAAGAAGATAATCAAGGTGGTTAATATCATCCAACATCTTCTTCTTTTTTTGTGATAGGCACGCTTTTGTCATTTCTCACCCGTTGTGAACAGGTTTAGAAAGTGATATTTGATCACAATTTTGGGGTCGTTATCTCACCCGGCGGCCTTATAATTTGAAAAAGGAGATTTAACAGGTGACTAACTATATAGTTGAGACAGTTTACAATTTCCCTTTTGTTCTGCTAGGTTCTTATGATGATTGGTAGATGTGAGACAATGTTTGTAAAATAACGAATCATAATTGTTGTCGTAAACCAGTTTGTTACTCAATTAAAAATGCTACTAAAAAGGGATGTTTTCATTAGCGGAGGCCAGAGCCTCCTAGCGTAAATAGTATAGATTATGGACCATTTATCCGTGGTTTAACATTTTAAATGGTTATAAAATGTAATGGTCACACAACCCTTTTTTACAAAATTCCCTACGTACAAACCGTTCCACCTCCAATATTGAACGCATTTCAGTGTCACATTTTCCTTGAGATCTCTCCGTGACACGCTACACATTCAAAATATTTGGCAATTTTAAAAAGATATGCTTCATGTGCTTGACGTAAGAATATCATCAATTCAATTATTTTCTAATTTACTTACAGAAAGTACATTGAGCCGTTAAGCAGACAATGCAGTCGTTAGGTATAATCATGATAATTACGCCTACACTCAACAATATTTTGGGTAGGTAAAATAATATGGTTGGGTTTAATACAGGCCATGCAGGTAGGTATTTCAACCAGCTTTTCCCATTTCCCTCCCACACGTGATATGAGTCAATGATCTGATGATGTCGCTATAAAAGTTAGAGAAAACATAATTAACACAGTTAGAGAAAACATCTAATTACTATAATAGTACAGAGCGCGTCAAAAAGTGTCTCATGCATGGAGAACAAAATTAATTAATAATACATCTCATGTTTTTTTAATATATTTTTAAAAAAGACAGTTGGTAAAGCACTGTTAGTCGTCTATCAAGCACACTTTATCCCATTAATTTCACGACTTTAAAAGTTGCAGAGATATGATTAATTCAGTAGCATGAGTGCGAATCCCAATTTGGACACTTTGAACAAGAATTGGACTCTCAACTGAAGAAACTGCATTTGTGATTCCAATGATGATTATAGGATATGTCAAGGTACGGATTAAAATACATCTGAAGTTCAAATTTTCTGTGGTTTATCATGAATACTATGGATGAAAATATGTTTTCTTCTCAAATTCAACTTATTATTAATATTTAGTAAATAGGCTATAGATTATTATTGATTTCATTGATCATGTTCAATTACAAACTGAATATGCTGAATGACGATTGTAATAAAAGGGGTCTCTGCACATGAAAAGTGTCTGACACATTAAAGATTAATGAACCACATGATTATTAGTACTTCACGTCCAATTTTTGTACTTTTCAGGGCTAGAAAAATAATGTTCCACGTGCATGGGACACTTTTTTGACACGCCCTGTAGAGGCTATCCGTGTTTCGGATTTGTCGGAAATTTAACAATGTTTAAAGATTTTCATAAAGAAGACACACCTGTTTCATGATATGTAGTCCCATTTGGTAACACGGTTCATGCAATGCATTGGACGCCGTGCTCCGATTCAACTGAATGTAGAACAGGCCGGGTGCGATTTCCTTTTGGTATAGTCCGATGCGCATGACTATGGATGATATAGTCTATATTGAAAGCATATAGGCCTATACACCAAACGCCTCCATACTCTTATAAAACATTTCAAAATGTTATCGTGGTTATAATTTATTCAGGATACCAATGGTGACAATTCAATTTTTCTACTTTCATCCGCCGCAGTCGGACAGATAGGCCTATATCTATTTCAAAACTTGGCTATATAACAAAATCTGTACAATAATTCGATCAGTTTTATCGGTTGTATTGCAAGTCGAGCAGATAAATACGACTGTCAGTATTATCCGGTAAATTATCTTAGTCGTCAATACCCCGTCAAGACCAATTTATTTCGAATATGTCTATAGAGGAATTCTTTCAGACTAAAAAGAAACTTTTACCAAATATGTCGCCGATATCCGTATTTTCAGAGGTGGTGCTGTCTTAATCTGATAGGGAAAAGTGCTCTTTTGTATTGATTTCATGCACAACATTTTGTTTATAACGATGGAAAGTATAATTGCCTTGAATAATGAATTTGTAATGATTACTAAAAGATAATAGGTTAAAAACCAAGGTGGAACAGTCCTCCAAAAATTTACTCATCAGGTAATAAATATGCTCATGAATCCAGAATATAAAATTGTAAAGATATTTCTTTGACACGTGAAGATTGATTGAATATTATAACAGAGCTATGTGTCAAAAACCAAAACTAAGGTTTTTTCATTTTTACATTTGGTTCTTCTACACGCATTGATAGTAAGATGAGGATTCAATAGAGTCCTTCCGTGTTTTGGATTAGCTGTCAATACAAAAGTGTTTGCAACACGGTTCGGACCCGCAGCCCTCCCGATTCAATACAACCTGGTGAATGACCTCAAAATTAGTAATCTTTAATTGAGATGTTTAAAATAGCTGCGTTCTGACGGGCATCGCTAACTTAAAGTTAACGTCGTAGTTTTAATTTTCGAGAATTAACTCGATAGTTAAATTATAACCACAAGAAGTCTCGTGGTTAGTGCGTTAACTTCGAAAATAAGTGGCCGTCTGGACAGACTCGAAGTTAAAGATAGTACGATGTCCCACGGTAACGAACATCGCGTCCCGTGACGATGTCCTAACGGCGCCATGCCATACACATTGATAGGTACCCTAGCGGAACTCACGGAAACATTTTCTAAGTCAAAATAATTTTGCAAATGGTATGTATTATTAAATGAAATGAACAATGAATATAATGTTTGAATTGATCAAAATTGACTCAAATAATATATTATTTACAATTATTTAAAAAAAAAATTACATTCATAATAAATATTACTTGAAAAAATAATGTGCATTCTAGAGTTACTTGAATAGAGTTTACATGATTGTAGTTTTATCTCCAAGATGGCCATTAATCCCCAAAACGTAAGGTCTCTAGACTCTGACCAATTTGGGCCACGTTACGTGCGTCCGGGCGTGGCACAATTGTTGATATTGATTTATATAAAAAAGTACATATCTATTATCTGTTGTAAAAACTAGCACTTAGGCCTACATCTTAAGAGAAATTTAAAACAATGTGTCGAAATTTCAATCAATAATCGATTATCGATTAGAATATTGAAAACATACATTTTTGACCATATCTCAAGAACCATTTTTTTCTTCTTACGGAAATACGGTATAAGGTAAAATCTGAGTTTCTGATCAAATTTCCTATAAGGATGCATAGACTAATTAACTAAGAAATTAAGTTAACACTGAGTAATATCAATAATTATGCCACGGACGAACGCACGTAACATGGCCCAAAACTCTCTAATGCAGCCCGCACACAAACTTGTCACACCATCGTGCGTGATCAAAACCAAAAGTTTTGAAAATGAAAGTTGCACTCATTCTTTTCGGTGTATCGTTCTTATTTGTTAATCGATCTTCGTGAACTATATCTCAAATTGAAGAAGAGACATTAATCCATAATTTTGTAATTGAATATTTTTATGTTGGAACTAACGGGTGGTTCAAAAAAAAGTTGACCGAAGTTCAAGGTAACTTTTCAACCACATTTATAGTTTCAGAGAATTTGTGTTTACTTAGTGCTGATCATCATGCAGTAAGTTTTAAAATTATCCTGAAAAAATGGTACATTTAGCTTGGTTGGTTCTTCAGATATGGTTCATTACAGAAAGCATGCACAAAACTGCCTTGGCCACGGGAGCGTCCTAGTTTAGAGATGAAATGCACAAAGTAAACTTACACACGATTGGTCAAAAATTGTGAAAAAGGGAGAAAATGAAGAAGAAAAAATGAAATCTGAAACATCTGTCTGGTGCATGACATTACCTACCTATACGTTCCTACGTTCTTTGTTGAATCTGAATGGTACCTATATACGCGTAGTAGATATTGGGATACTTTGTCAGGGCAGGCTTTTCAATTCTGAATCTAGAGCATGCTGTTTTGGTGAAGACAAAAACTAAATGACGCTCCCGTGGACATGTTGGTTTTGTGCATGCTTTCTGTAATGAACAATATCGGAAGGAACAAACAAGCTAAACGTGCCATTTTTTCAGGATAATTTCAAAACCTACTGCTGATCAAGACTAAGTAAACACACATTCTCTGAAACTAAAAATGTGGTTGAAAAATTACTTTGAACTTGGGTCAACTTTTTTTTTAACCACCCGGTATCTTTTTAGAGTTATGAGCGTATTTATTACCTGGTAAGCTACTTTTTTAGTGATCGGGTGGAAGGACGGAAGCTATATAGACATGATAAAGACGGACCTTGCCAGTACTTGTGGTTGGTGGTAAACCGTACTAAGTACAAACAGTGGTATAAATGATGTAAGTGTGGGAGCATAATTATAAACATATGTAAACACTAACAACAAGCAAAATCAAAACAAACGATAGAAATATAGATTTGCTAATATTATACTTAATCAATGTTACATACGAGGGTCGGTCAATATGTAATGAAAGTGATCCTAGTATGGGATGCATGATGAGACACTATGATAAGGGATAGTGTGATCAAAACAAAGTATGAACCTTTGTCTTTCAAACAATACAGTTTTGGAGTTTTAGATACCTTTGGTTATGTAACGTCATTATTACATAAACACAATAGGTTTCAACCACTGACTGAAATCCGTCAATATTTGGCTGGACATAAATTATAAAATGTTGAAACGTGGGTCGCTTGATACATTTGTCAATATCTCGGCAATGCAAGCAGAGAAACAGATAACACTTGGTACACAGTTATATAACACGTACTAATCTTTGTTTGACACTTTTTAGATCTGAAGTCTTTTGACAAGAAGGGACCATCTCAAATACACATTTATTAAGCAGAATCCACAACAATAAACCATGCAAAACAGCACAGGTTAAAGAACAATGGAGGGATAATAATTGATGTAAATTACTGTGGGGTGTAAAGCATTATGAAATTTAAAAAAAATACATAGTAGCTCTATAAAGATAGCAGTAATAAGAGAGGTTGTGGCAGCCATCTTTGATTGATACATCCTTGCATATCTTCATCTTGATTATCAATATAATAATACAAATTGATTTAAGCCTTTTCAATGTTTCTGATTATATTTTGAATGCACAGTAGCTTTTATTTGGACGGTAAAATGTTTTTAGCCGTTTTGCCCTTATTCAAAATGAGTTGACGTCTACGCATGCGCGTACTTTCTGTAGGTTTATTCATATGAATAAGTTCAGATAATTAATTTACTATCCTATTAAATCATCCAAACTGGTTCATTAATCTCAAATTTTTCTAGATGTTTTGATTTTCCGCAAAATTAGCGATTCACTGATTGGGCATTTGAAAATAGGATATTTGTATCCTTTTTATTTAACTGCTTCTCCTTTCTTTTCCCTCTTATACAATCTTTCAAATTACACAGGAATTAAAGTTATATCTCAGGTATCATTACCTGCTTGGTGCCATGCTATTTATGCAATCCTCTTAGCACGTGTTTCAAACAAACAATTCAAATTTCCCGCCAAATAACTGGCAGTGTCCAAAGTGTACTTACTTTAAGCTAATACTTTGACGTCATAGTTCATAGTACTTAGAAATCCAAAAGTGAATTATTTGAAAAGCACAACGATTCATACTTTATAATGATTACACTATCTCTACTAAATAGAATCACCCGTGCATCTCATATTAATAAGATCACTTTCATTACATATTGACCAACCCTCGTATGTACATCGAACGTATGGCGTTACACCTTAAAATATAGAGGTTATCCATGTAACGGATTAGCTGCCATATTGTCGGGCGGGAATAGCAACTGTGTTCAACATTACCAGAAAGAAGACACACCTATTTCATGTATAGGCCAATTTGGTAACACGGTTCATGCAATGAATTGGACGGCGTGCACTGACATGACTGATTCAATTGCATGTAGAATAGGCCGACCGGGTGTGATTTCCCTCTGTATAGTCCGTTGCGCAAGGCTACATGGATAACCTTTATTCTTACATTGATTTGCAACCAAGTCCGGTGATCAGGTGATGAGCACTTTCAATTGACCTTTTTTCTTAGCTTGTATTGAACTGATACCTTTAATAAAAGTACAATAATAACATGTTAACATTCTTTTGAAGTGAGTCACAATTGAAAACAAACTCCAGTATTCCCATGGTAACGTTTTCAATTTGAAACCAATTTCTCGCCAAAGGCACGTGTCTGATATTAGTTACTTGTTAAGAAAGTTTCATAGATGAAAAAGTCTCTTCTTTTGATTTCTTAGACCTCAAGCCAACTGAAATTTTGTATAGGCTAACTTTACCGTAGGTAAGCAATATAACAGCGAGTCGAGTGCGAGTGGCGTCTGATTTTGGGTGTCTGATGTCCCCGAGCCCTAAACCACTATGATCATCTCCGAGGCTGTCCCTGCTGAACATTCTTTCAAGTTTTCAATTTGACGTCGTTTTGACTACTTATTATTAGTCAATATGATATATTATAGGACTAAATTGTGGAAGATTGACTAACTTAATTTTACAGTGAAAAATTATAAGGCTTCATCTTGGGATATAGGCAATCACCCGATGACCATCGTAGAGGTTATTCATAACCATGCGCAACGGAGCCGGCTCTACATTCAATTGAATCGGTGCATGATGTCCAATTCATTGCACGAGCCGTGATACCAAATTTACCTATAGATACGTATCATGAAATAGGTGCGTCTTGTTTCTGAAAATCTTGAAACACAGTTATTATTCCCGAAGATGGTAGCTAATCCATTATATGGACAACCTCTATTATAATACTGGTCGTGTTAACGTTTGTTGATGGCAGACATCTCCACATATCATTTATGGAGTCGTGCATCGCTTTTACATGAAATTTATTACTACTCCCTTCCCCCTCCCCCTCTCCTCAAGCTTTCAAACAAGTGACAACTGGTAATGACCTTGGGTAGGAAATTTGTAGGATATTTGGGTTCATTCAGAGGATAAAACCACGGTTAAGTTTATTTCGTATTTTAGAGCTTTTTTAGCTTATAACTCATTGCAATCACGCCCAAAACCTCAAGTGACATACTATCTCGTTTTCAACATATTTCGATATTGTATGAATTAGAACGTTGACCAAACACGCGAGGTGGAATGGAAAATGATACTCTTTGCATTTTGATGAAACGCGAGGAAACCTGCCTTCGTTTTTAATTTAGTTGGTAAGTATGATCCAATAACTAAGGGTCCGAAATGAAGCCCTTTAGATAAGATATGTATTAAAAATGAAAATACTGTAGATAAACACGCAATACATGTCAAAACGTATAACAATTTGTGTGGAATGCGGCGCCAGATTTTCAGCATGGTCATGGCGTTGTCTGATGTGGATAGGGTTATCGTCATGGACAAAATGTTTATATTTTCCTGGTAATTTAGAAACATGTTATAAACATTATACATGCAATGTGTCATTTTAGTGGTGCTTGCTTACCCTCAGATGTAAAGTGATTTACCTGTAATCTGATACATGTAATGTCTACAAGTATAGAAATTATCCATGTAACGGATCTGCCATCGGGAAATACAAATTGTGTCTGTGTTCAAGGTTTTCAGAAAGAAAATGCTCGTTTTTACGTTTCATGCATGATCATAATGATTATACATAGGCCAATTTGGTAACACGATTGGACATCACGCACCAATTTACTAAAAGGGCCGGGTGCGATTCCCCTTTGTAGTCCACTGAGCATGGCTACATGGATAACCTCTATTGAGTTATTCCAGTTGAAATCCATACCGTCTGCGCGATTTAAATCAGGACCAAGCAGCAGCGCTTGATATTAGTTAAACCGCGTTTACATGAAGTAAAGTTAACTTCGCAGACACGCTCACTGAATGGCCCCAATCATTCAACCGTAATGAAGCGAATCTCAGACCTATGGAAATGCGTTTGAAATTTGACAAGCTGCGAAGTCTTACATTATCATGATTATCAGTGATTAAACCTAGGCCTACTTTAAAAACACCAGGATTATAACGCGTAAAAAGATTAATTCAACGGAACCAGGAACAAAACACACTAAGGATCAGAGAACTGATACAAGAGGATATCTCGAAAAAGTAAAATGCAAAAAATAAAAGCAAGATATACCAACTGGGTGTGGGGAAACAATGAATAACAAGGGAGAATAACGCGATACAACAGGGAAAAATACTTAGGGCACGCTTAACAATAGGAATATTGCTGTGCACTGAAACAATAGCGCACGGTAATTATAACGTAATAATAAGGACCGACGTTTCAAGAGGATATATCACCCTTCATCAGGGACAAAATATAAAAACAAAAGTGGCTCGAACTATAAACAAGATAGTGAAATACACACATTCATCACTAAAGTTATAGCACAAAGTCAGTAGCCTATGATGTTGCTTACTGGATATCCAAGTTTTAAACACTATACGATTGTTTTCATTCATTCATTGTTCATTTCAATCTACCTGTGTATCATTGAATTGCGACACATATACATGTAGTGTCGAAATTCTACGAATGCCATAATTTGAATAGGTCGAACCAATATTAGAAAACGAGTTGATGATAATAGTATTGAGTGAAACTGTCTGATTGGGACACAAGGTGAACGACCAAACACGTAGTGCCCCATTACAGAATTATACTAAATTATAGACACCGTGTTAATAGTCGCACTTACAGGTTATAAAAAAGAGATGGGTAAATAGGTAGGAACCTTCTTTCAATCTCAAAAGAAAGATCAAAGTTGTGTTCTGTTCACTTTACATGTTTAGGTTCTTTGGTGGCTCTGAAAAAGAGCTTTTCTATCTTGAAAATCAAGATATTTTGTGTGTTAATAAATCACCATTGCAATGTGTGTTATGCGACCAATGTTTTCACAGTAATAAAGAACATTAAACGTCCCGCAATAGGCTTAAATTGTCAAGACGTGAAGTTTTAGTTTAAGTATTAATAAAAATCATCATGGAATTAGTGAAAATATTAATGCAAATCAAAAACATCATTTATTTTGTAAATATCAGGGGTTTTTTAAAGTTTGTAAGGGGAACCATCTTATTATGGTTTGGGAACATTATTTGTGTGTACTACATCAGGGTATATAAAAAAACCCGCAACACTTTTTGACGTGAGCTTTCCGATTACGGCAAATTACAAATCACTCTTAAATTTATATATTCTGTTAGGTGTACTTATCATGCTTATTGGCTATCACATAGTCAAATTACAGCGATATCGATTATTGATTCGCTGAGATATCAACACGTTTTACATCGTTTATCCTGTATGCCTGATTTTCTTGTCAGACACTTTAATAACTCATTGTACTTAAATAATTGGAATCAAACTCATCATTCTGAGAAGAAAATGTCATGTTGAAGGTATCAAATGTCTGGCTATTACAGTATCATATCAATATTAATTATATCTGGCAATAAATTAGTTGATAGTTAATGACACAACTTGAAAATCAGATTACAAAGTCTGTTTGCAAATCCTCTCTCTTTTTCTCTCGTTATTGTCATAAATAAAACAGTATGGCACATTATTCAAAAGATAAACAAATGGAATAGTCCATTGAAGGTAGTAATTATCTTGTATGAATCAGTCATTGAATGGGACATTATGATGCTGCTCGACCCTCACAATGCTGTCCTTGTTTTAAGATGCATCGATTATGAACTTTAATTTATGAAAGAACGTATCCATAGACATTATGTGGCGATCATAGCAATCGGTGGTTCGGAACTTGAAACGGGTTATTGACGTATTCAAATGGTCATATGATTATCAGATTACACGATTCAATGATTTTATGTACCACCTTACTCAAACAAAGGAAATTAAGATAAACCATTCCAGACATTAAGGTTACATAGTTATTAAACTGTTAACCCTTATCGGGCAGGAAAATCCAAGTTTTTAGAACGAACGATGTAAAACGTGTTTTGCACTTCTCTACTTATACCTTAAATATCTCAGCGAATAAATAATCGATATCGTTGCATTTTGACTATGTGATAGCCAATAAGTAGACCTAACAGAATATATAAGTTCTAGAGTCATTTGTCTTTTACTGTGACCGTACAGCTCTCGACAAAAAGTGTTTGCGTTCTTTTTAATACACGCTGTACACTGAGTGGTTTAGGATTTTTAAAACTCTTTTAAGAAGTTGAGGTGGCTCTGAAAAGAGTTGGATAGCATAAGGTATAAAAGATTTCAGTTTACTTTGCAATTCTTGTTTTGTAGTCATTTCTCTTTTTGAATAGGTCGAACCAATATTAGAAAACGAGTTGATGATAATTAGTATTGAGTGAAACTGTCTGATTGGGACACAAGGTGAACGACCAAACACGTAGTGCCCCATTACAGAATTACAAATATAGTGTAGACACCGTGTTAATAGTCGCACTTACAGGTAATAAACCATTAACAGATTAACTTCGTTAATGACTGGGTTATTAAATACCCCGATCCAGACTCAAAATTCCTGTCTCGTTATTTTCGGTCCATCCCCTCTTATTTGATGAAATTTGGTATCCTTCCTCCCCGAAACTGTCTATGACATTGTATTTTACTATGATTTTTTATGATATTGATTTGATTCATAATTACGGGTATCGTATATAAATGACCTCGTACCGACCCCGATTGCCCAGACATGACACAATCGTCTTTCCGTTAAAAATTAGATATCACTTTATTGGTAAAACATGGGAGTCATGTACGTAAACAAAGTTCGGTCATCACGTCACATAACTCAGTTTTGAGCTATAAAATGAATATAGACAAGGATGTCTTGTGTTTAATACAGTGCCTGAAGTGGGTGAATCTCAATCACTTTCAAACTCCTTCCTTGTGTTAGAAGCCTTTTTTTGCTTGACCAGGAAATTATTGGTTACCATTTTGAACCCCACATTTCACCCTATGTGCCAGGTGGTGCCATCACAAAGTATAACCTACTTGAACGGTCCTGAATCTAGGATGTCCTAATGGATTAAACATTTAGTGCGTATAGAACTAAAATGAGCAATTCCATTTGAAAACCATACACCCAATGGAAGACATTACCTTTATCTTCCCCGGTGAATTCCAAATGTGGTTACCTGAATGAAAAACTGTATTTGAAATCTTTACTCCCTATGTCGTGTGGGTCTTCCACATTCAGCGATCGCATGATATTTATAAACAAGATGGTGTTGAAAAAATCTTGAAATCGCAATAATTTGTATATAAAATACAAAAACATAGACACAATCCAATTTGTAGAGCTATTTGTAACGGGGCATCTTTTGCATTCGATTAAAAACCATGGTAAAACATTCTTGACTCAATCTTTGGAGAGTATGTCATATATATATGTTGGTTCAAAAGTATTTGGCTAGTGATAGGGCTTATACCCGGCGCTCGGGACAAACCTGCTTTCTCTTAATATGTAATTAGTCCTATAGAATTATGTTAGCTTATGTTATAGGTAAACATGCCATTCATTTATGTGCTTTTATATATAGCTATACTGCACCACTACAGTGAAAAATGTTCATATAATATTGTATATTAGGCCAACAACCTCTGACCATGAAGCTAGAATTGGCAAATATTGGATGTTGTATTGACGATTGTTTGTTGTATAAAGCTTAAATAGGATGCATTGTTACCGAGGTTGCAGACAATTGATCAATTGACATTAGAATGTGAATAATGAACCATAAGTTTAATGAGGCAAATTTTAAATTTGTCTAAGCCATGTTTAAACAACTTACACAGGAAACAGTAGATATGTAATCCAATGCTTTTCTATATGGTTTATTCTAATAAATACTTTTCTTTTGCTGTAAAATAGGACAGGGTATAGCTGGAGAGACAGAAAATCAATTTCTTTCGGAACAGTTGGGAACCGGGAATAACACCGCGCAAACGATTCAACAGCACTTGACTGTGCCCGTAAAATTTAAAAAAATGATAGATTAGCCTAACTACAAAATGTGCTATGTGGAACGGGAAAGTTTTCCAGGTAAAATGGACAATCATATAGAAAGAAGGAATCGACGATTCGACATTTTTCTTAATTGTTTTAAGCCCTTAGGTCTACTCTTACCAGCCAGGTCCTTTGGAAATTTCTCAAGGTTGAGATTTCTCCATCTTAACTCTATTTCATCTGCAACTGGGTGAACTAGCCAGAGTGGACCTTTGCCTTTAACCACGTTAAAGAGATATTTTAGCTGTGTTAAATAAAAGAGGGTTTTGTGGGTGGGGGTGGGGGTGGGGGGGGGGGGGGGGGGGGGGGGGGGGGGGGGAGGAGAGTTATAAATTGCCTCTAATCCCCCTTTAACCATCCAGCAGAGACCAGTATCTGGTTATTGCACACCTTTTCGCAATGGGCAGACAAACTGGTTGTAATATAAATGAGATCATGTCTCTATTTTGCCACAGGATGTTTAAGAGAAATACTATTATGTCTCTTGTGACCTTGAATATGTTTGGAATTGTTCACCGTAGC
This sequence comes from Ophiura sarsii, assembly GCA_035610835.1. NCBI lineage: Eukaryota > Metazoa > Echinodermata > Ophiuroidea > Amphilepidida > Ophiuridae > Ophiura > Ophiura sarsii. The sequence goes on along the minus strand of CM069441.1, from coordinate 111,868,338 downwards.
AACAGTGATGTCATGATCTTGAAACTCATATGAGTTTAACCTGAAAATAGAGTAATCTATCACCAAAAACTAAGAAATATGACTCGTTTCGTACAGCTATCACGTTTGTGGTATGCTTGGAGAATTTTAAGGTAATATACACATCACATAGGGCCTAGGCCCAGTTTTTAAATGTTCAAACCCAAATGGGTCAACCCATGTATTGCTGTACAAAACTACGATTTTGGATTGCCATCAACAATTGACCACAATGATTATTGTATACTTTGATTACTAAAAAAGTGATGGAAATAATTGAATGTAATGACTATAAGTACATTTGATCATGTTGATGTGATATAGTTTTTAACTATAAAATGAATATAGACAAGGATATCTTGTTTTTAATACAGTGCCTGAAGTGGGTGAATCTCAATCACTCTCAAACTCCTTCTTCCTTGTGTTAAAATCCTTTTTTGCTGGACCAGGAAATTATCGGTTACCATTTTAAACCCCACATTTCACCCTATGTGCCAGGGGTGCCATCACAAAGTATAACCTACTTTATAACGGTCCTGAATCGTAGAGAATTATCTAGGCTGTCCTAATGGATTAACATTAAGTGCGTATAGAACTAAAATGAGCAATTCCATTTGAAATCCATATACCCAATGGAAGACATTACCTTAATCTTCCACACAGGGATTAGTGCGAATTCCCGGTGAATTCCCCGGTGAATTCCAAATGTGGTTACCTGAATGAATAACTCTATTTGAAATCTTTATTCCCTGTGTTATGTGGGTCTTCCCAATCAGCGGTCGCCCCAGGTTTATTTTTTAAAGTACAGGACCTTTATAAAGCAAGATTGGTGTTGTCAAATCCTGAAATTGCGATAATTTGTATATAAAATACAAAAACATAGACACAATCCAATTTGTAGAGCTTTTTGGAAGGGGGCACCTTTTGCAGTCGAAAAAAAAAAGGTCAAACATCTTGACTTAATCCTTGTAGAGAGTCATGTGTTACTTCACAAGTATTTGGCTAGTGATAGGGCTTACCCTGCGCTCGGGACAAGCCTGCTTTCTCTTATGTAATTAGTCCTATAGAATTATGTTAGCTTATGTTATATGTAAACATGCCATTTATTTATGTGCTTATAGCTATGATACTGACATATAAAGTGAAAAATGATTATATAATATTGTATATTAGGCCAACAACCTCTGACCATGAAGCTAGAATTGGCAAATATTGCATGTTGTATTGACGATTGTTTGTTGTATAAAGCTTACACAGGATGCATTGTTACCGAGGTTGCAGACAACTGATCAATTGACATTAGAATAATGAACCATAAGTTGAATGAGGCAATTTTTAAATTATTCTAAGCCATGTTTAAATAACTTACCATGCATACAGTTACATAGGAAACAGTAGATGTAATCCAATGCTTTATCATGTTTATATACCGTAGTTTATCTTCTAAAATTTATATACTTTTCTTTTGCTGTAAAATGGGACTGGATATAGCTGGAGAGACAAAAAAATCAATTTCATTCGGAACAGGTGGGAAACGGGAATGACATCGAACAATTCAACAGCACTTGACTACAATTTTTTCTCTCCAGTATTTATGACTTGACCATGCTCGAAAAATAAAAATTAATAGATATAGCCTAACTAAAAATGTGTTATGTGGAACGGGAAAGTTTTCCAGGCAAAATGGAATAGCAAATTGAAGAAGAAGAAAAAGAATCAACGATTCGACATTTTTCTTAATATCTTTGCTTTAACCAAGAAGGGGGAGTTAAAAATTGCCTCTAACCAGCAGCAGAGACCATTATCTGTTTATTGCACACCTTTTGGCAATAAGCAGACAAACTGGTTGGATTGAAATATAAATAAGATCATGTCTCTATGTTTGCCACAGGATGTTTAAGAATAAGACTATGTCTCTTGTGACCTTGAATATGTTTGGAATTGTTCACCGTAGCAACAGAATTGTTCACCGTAGCAACAGTGATGTCATGATCTTGAAACCCATTAGGCCTATGAGTCTAACGTGAAAATAGAGCAATCTATCACCAAAAATTAATAGAAAGATGACTCGTTTCGTACAACTATCACGTTTTTGGTATGCTTGTAGAATTTTAAGGTAAAATACACATCACGTAGGCCTAGCTTTCAATGTTCAAACCCAAATGGGGTCAACCCATGTATTGCTGTACAAAACTACGATTTTGGATTGCCGTCATCAATTTACCACAATGATTATTGTATACCTCAGATTACTTAAAAAGTGATAGATATAATTGAATATAATGACTATAGATATCTTTGATGTAATATTTATTTTAGTTATGGTACTTATTAAACAAAGTTTTTCAGCATTCTTTGATTTGAGTTGAGTTTAATTTTATGTGCAATTTTTACAAAGCCGACAGAAATCTCGCAGATTTGAGCAACTTGTTCCATTGTAGTTATTCTTTGAGTAATTGGTATTTATAATTAGGCCTATCACACTTATTGGGCTTTAAGAAGACGCCTGATTGTTAGTGACTTTGCAAAGCTTTGTCGAAAAAGTCCACATAAACTCTATTTATGGTAACTTGGTAACTAAATTCCACTCAAACAATTTTGCATTAAGGTGAATGTATATATTGAAACGCATGTATTACCGATCAATTACCGGTTTAATTTCAGAAAAGTTCGACGTACTCTAACAGGTCCTTTACATACATGACATACAGTAGTGAACATTCAAAACCATGGCTGAGTTTAATATCAAATTGTAGAACACGAGAAGTTACAAGAGTATTTGTAATTTCAACAACTACGTTCTTGTATTTGTATCAAATTGGAACATTTTCTAAAGGATATTTTTCTGTTTATCATCGAGTTAGGGTGGGGTGTGTATGGTATATAGTGAACATCCCAAATGAAATGTTGTGTTTAATGGGTTAGGTTATACGAAGTAGCTAATTGTACTATATTTATGCCTAAGCACAAAAGACATGCTACTCCACTAATTGTGAAGCGCTATATAGCTAGTTTATACGCCGCTTGACGTTTAGGCGCAACAGCCATTTGTTGCCGCTTTAGCGCATCGACGCTACAAGCACCGATAATTAGCTCACAGCACACACAATACTGCTGGACTTTGCGATGCCACAAGTATTTGTATCTTTTGTGTCAGCACAAAACCCTTTGTTGCCTTCCTATTTATAGAGGATTACATAATATTCAAAACAGCAAAGTGCCTCACAGATGAGCGGCGCCGAATACGCGCGCCGCAACATCTGTATTTGTTACAAACATAGACAATTTATTGTCATAACACTTGTGTTTACAATTTCAAACACTAACCAATGGCAGCCACAGTAATGGGAATTAAAGCGTCATAAGCCGCGACATTTTTATGTTTAGTCCCTGGAGTATTTATTTTATAGGATATTAGTATGGAAATGCGTTGCCGCATCACTCCTATTGTATATCAGGGCCGTCTCAGAGAGAGCGGGGTTGTGGAAGTTTAGCCTAAAATAGCTGTTCACCAATTGTTGACCCAATAATTATAGCAATTTTATTAATGAATATTTTAAATTATGTATCAGATAAGTACCAAGTTCATTAATTAGTGTCTGTAGTGGTTCGTAGCGTTATGCCACGATCCGACTGAAGCATGAACGTTAAAAACCTTTTCACGTGAATGGTGTCCTAAACAACTGTAAAGTGCACACCGCCAAATAATATTTTGCATTCTGGCAATACCCGGCAGTGTTTGAAAAAGTCTAAATTTAACGTCCTAGAAAGGTAAAAAGTGCTGTAAATGTGCCTAAATGTGTCATCATTTGTCATTTGTAGGTTATTTCCTTCACATTAGGCCCAAAATCTCTAGCTTTTCTTGACTTGGTATCATTTATTTATTATTAATAATGTTTCCACCAATTTGGAGCTAAAAACCCTGATCTTTGAATCTAGGCAACCTGTCGTAGGCCTACCTAAGATAAAATATCATTGGCCCGTAGTGGAAGAATTCAGGTCAACCCCCACAATAGTTATTATTTTTAAGCAGAAGACATCTTGATCTTCAATAAAAACAATGATTTGAATGAAACAGATTGCTCTAAAGGTGAAAAAATTAACATGAACTTGACTCTTAACCACACAAACAAATTGATAAATTATTTGGTGGTGTGGGACCAGAAGGGGCAGTATTGTATTCACTGCTGCGTTCTCGAAAAAACCATCCGCACGTTCATTTATTGCCATTGAATGATGAAACTAAAGAAACGATCCTGCACCTTAATACTCTAATAAACCACGACATCAGAACCACGTGGACCATTCATTTGAACAACCTCTCTATTGCCAGTGAATGTGAAGAATAAGAAACAAACAAGGCTAACCATGCTTACGCTATTAAGAACTTTTAGGGTTTTGGGAGGGTTCCTCTTGTAGTATAGGCTTTACGAGCATATTCAAGAAGTGTTACAATTTTCCAAATTTAGACACCCTGCCCCACCGACCCAATCCTGCCAGTTCTGCTAGTTGCTCACACCAGCAAGCTCATCTGCCGGTGACATATTAGGAGAACGTGACGCTTGTATCCGCTGACACTAACCCGTCTAGACTAGCAAACCACATTACCCGTTGCACTACCCCGAACTAAACATGCTAAAGGAAAACGCACGTTTCGAAATGTTTTCTCAAGATGATTTAAAGAAGCAGGAGATATGCTTTGTAAATATTGTATTGCCACCGTTTGGCGTAATAGATAAAACATTGTAGGATATTGTATAAACAGAGATCTTTTTCTAAATCTTGCGTATAGAACATTCAGATATGACACAATCCGTTATAAAACGTATGGAACTTGGGAATGGGCCTTTAGCATGTTTAGTCATGTAAGGCTGTAGGTTATTCTCGGTTGTTTTGGTACGAATTTGACGTATTTCGGCCGGCAAAGCTAATGCATCGTTTGCAATTTGCAGACCACCAAATACGCTGGCAACATGTTTTAACGTCAATCCTATGTTTTTTGTCCGTAAGGTCTTCTTGAATTTGTTTGCCAGATGGCAGCAGATGCACACTTTCTTTATGAAAAACATTTGCCAAATGGATGCCATCCCACGACCATCATCACGTGCACCGAAGACTTAGGCAAAAAAAAAAAAGGTGTTTGTTTGTCCATAGAGGGTCCTCAAAAGGTAGGGTCGGTAGGTCGGATTTTTTTTTTTTTTTTAATATTTTTTAATACGGATATTGTATTTGGGAATATAAATTCGGCATGTACATGTATACTGTGAATTAAAGTCCAAACACACACCAAAACACCTCACTTTTTATAAGTTTGCGACATTTTAGTTGCTTTACTCTTCACACTGCTGATTTTGATCTCTTTCTCCTGCTGGGGCAGATTGTCAATTTAAAGTTCCAATACTGTCGCATTGGTTGCAACACTACAAACTCGATCAAATATTATTTTTGTACTGAGTTTGCATTGCGCGCAGATACCGTAGAACGCCGCCATTGTGACTGAATGTTACACAATGTGAAATAACGTTGTGTTGAAGTTTTGCTAGAAATATATACGTGAAAGCATTGCTAAACCTATTTCCCCGTACTAACTACCCCAAAAATTGTTATATACTATGTTGAAATAAATATTCATGCCGTTGAGGGAACATTTTGGGAACAAATATTAACCGTAACTAGATTTTTCATATTTTCTCACACTGCGTTTTTAGTATAAAAATGACATCACTTGCACGTGCGATCACAACTTTTCATTTAGTCCTTTTAATAGTCCCCGCGGGCCGCGAGTGCCAAGTTCATGCAGTAAACATCATGTTACACGGGATTGCGAATTGGGGATGGTGTTGCAAATACCAGATTGACGATATCATACGAAATAAGGAATAAAACGGTCCGTTTGGCCATTCAAATTGCTCAAAAATTTGTTTTAAAAAAATTATCGAAAATAAAAAGTAATACGGTCGGCACCTAGGTACACGGTCGGTCGGACGTGGACAAACAAACAACTTTTTTTTTGTGGCCTTATGAGAGCAACACGTCTCGTCACACCAGAAGACTCGTGTGCAAGTCAAGCCTGCTCAGCATTACATCATGGACTGTATACAGTCCATGATTACATATGTAGTGTTAGTGCCCAAAAGGGGCTTTCACAAAACAAACAATAGCAACAGTATGTGCTAAAGTAATTAGCAGCTGAATGTTGTCTGACCTCCACCTTCCAATTATAATACATGGTATCAGATGGCTCGACTCCACAGTCGGAAGAAGTTGAATTCCAAATAAAACTTGCATAATGTGCCATACAAAAAATCAAGGGATCTTAAAGAAAAGCAAGAGAGGACTGGATTGAAGTCACATCAACAATGACAGGATTTTCTTAAAGACGCTCATTATAGTAACGTTATAAGCCCTTTATTGCCAGCAATGTGATGTCAATGTGAGCCAGTTAGACACATGAGACAGATAAGCATTAGTCATGTGATGAAAGTGACGCATGCTGGTGTAGCTCAAGAAAACTCCTTTGCGTCACACCTATCTTGGGAGGGTGGCTCATATTTTATTTTAAAGTGAGCGTGTTGACAGGGGTTTCCTGGAACTGACCAACAAAATTGTTAAGTGTTTCAAATAAAATCTGAAGAAAAACAATATTTTTTCCAATTTTTCAATTTTTGAGGAAAATACAAACATAAGAGCTTAATCCTGGAGACGTTGGTTATAGGTCAAGCGCAGCACATTGTCATCGTCCTTCAACGATATTGTCTCGCAGTAAGCTATATATCACTTGATCTAAATTATTTAGATATTTTACTTAAGCTCTGTAACAAAATAGGTGATTAGACTAGAAATTTATTTACAAATTTAGCTATACCCGTATGAACATGATGAATGGAATGTGGAGCGTATAAATAATAATAGTGCAAATGTTACGTAATTGCTCTTATATGCAATATTTTCCATTAGTTTTAAGCCAATTACAAGATTGTTTCATTGGCTATCATCAAATGCAGCTGTTTCATTTTATTGACTTTTGTCAATGTAACACTCAATTTTATGAGATTGGTATTGGTATTTTATGAACTATAAAGCGAAAACAGTGTAAAGTCAGATTTGTATTTATATCACATTTTAACATACTGCAACGTGTTATCTTTTCTGGTGATGAAAATATTTGGGTCAAAGACATACCGTATCTAAAAAAGAACAAATACGTATGATATACCAACCAAAGACAATGAAAGAATGCAAAGTATTAATGTATATAATAATGGAAAAGTCTAAAAGAATGGTAGAAAATAGACGATGAGGGGGCGAGAGGAGGGTGTATGAACATGATGAATATGGTCAGACTGCAATACTTCACAAAGAAAAACAAGAGAGGACTGGATTGAAGTCACATCAACAATAATCAACTGTACTATATACTTGCAGTACAGCAACGTCATAATCCCTTTATTGCAATGCAATGTGATGTCAATGTGAACCAGTAGACACATGAGACAGAAAAGCATTTGTCATGTGATGAAAGTGACGCATGCTGGTGTTGCTCAAGAAAACCGCTTTGCGTCACACCTATGAATCTAAAATCTGAAGAAAAACAATATTTTCCCCCAATTTTTAAAGAAAATACAAACATAAGAGCTTAATCCTGGAGACGTTGGTAGGGCTAGCGCAGCACATTATCATCGTCCTTCAATGATATTGTCTCTCAGTAGGCTATTATATCATTTGATCTATATTATTTAGATATTTTACCATGTTTACGTATAAGCTCTGTAACAAAATAGGTGATTAGACTAGAAATTTAGTAAAAGATGTAGCTATACCTGTACCTGTATGAACATGATGAATGGAATGTGGAGCGTAATACAAAATAGTGCAAAAGTTACGTGTAATTGCTCTTATTAAAATATATGCATTATTTCCCATCAGTTTTAACCGAATTACAAGATAGTTTCATTGGCTATCATCATTATCATCAAATGCAGCTGTTTCATTTGTATTTACTTTTGTCAATGTAACAGTCTCCAAAGAGCACTCTGAATCGGAGGTGAGTGATACGTGGATTTGATGATTATGTGAGTTTTTGTATGGCATTTGTTTTACTGTTAGTTTCTTTAAATTAACATTAAAAATAAATGATTACTTTTGAATGAACACACATGTTCCAGAAACCTTGCAGAAACACAAAGTTTTTTCCTAAACCGTCACATCCATTTGAAGTGCTCGTGGATGATTAACACGACCAGGAACATCTGCGAATTGGTGGTAAAGTCTATGACATACTACCCAATCGCTCGGAGCGATTTGCCGCTGACGCTCCTTATTTGGTAAATTGCACTCTTTATAAGGAGCGTAAGCGGCAAATCGCGTCGCGCGTTTGTGTAGTATAGTATGTCATGGTCTAAGAGAGGCGACGAAAACAGTTATGAAAAAGTTATTGGACTTATCTTGACGGCTCATACAAATACTAATTTGCAAATACTAATAAATATCTAGTGACGGTCAACGGGAACGGCACGTTCACCATGTTCACGTTTAACACCCAATATTATGAGATTGGTATTAATTGATTTCGTTGGAAGAGATAAAATCATAAAAGAGCATCTTCAACACAAAAACTATGCGTATTTATATGGGTCATCTTATTCAGAGTGTATAGTCAAATTGTTATTATCACATAAACACACTACAACGTTTTATCTATTCTGGTAATGAAAAATATTTGGATCAAAGACATATCTAAAAAACAAATACATTGTATACCAATCAAAGTATTATATATATACCAATGGAAAAGTCAAAAAGAATGACGAAATGGTAGAAGATGAGAGGGCGAGAGGAGGGTTTATGAATATGGTATATGACTGTGCAATACTTGACATGGGAAAACCAGTGAAAGAAGGATCATGTGCTACGGACGCTGTAAGACTCTGCATCTGCAACCATGGTAACGAATTTACCGCGGATTGCGGTAACTTTGGGCGAGATGCCTGAAATACTGAAATGAAAGATTGTCCAATTGAGGTGCGAGTTGATGGGATTCGAAGGAGTGGAAGATCATCGTGTAAGGATTGGACATGGATAAACAATCCCGGAAGTGATCCTGGTGATAGTGGATGGGTGGGGTTATGATAGAGAGAATGATAAGATGAGAAAAGCGAAATATTTCCAGGTCCATTTGAACCCTATTCTGATATAAAACACTTATATTTGGTTCGATTCTAGAACACCTCGCTGATCACATTTTAATATTAACCTACGCAGATATTTAATAGGTTCGAAACATAGCAACATTTTTAGGGGGAAAAATGTTAACAATCACGACCAACTCGTACGATAGATCATGTAGATAGAGAGTGCAACAACAACAAAGATCTGTTAAAATTTCGGTAGACATTCAGAAAACCAAAAATATTTCAGTAAGGTACAACTGATGGAACACCGCAGTTAAAAGTGTTTCCTTCCCACCCACAATTCATGTATACATGTATCTCGTTTTTAAAGCCTAGTTGTAGTATTATACATGTGTCAGCCATGCTCACTTAATTATCCTTCCTGAATAATTCCCCAATGTCATGAATGTTATTGATTTTACAGAAACACTAAAGGCAATGTTCTCATACCCGGTTTTGATATCGAAGTTTACCATGTGTAGCGGGTCGGTGCCTCGATACCACCAAGTGATATGCAACTTTCCCTACTTCTCTCCAGGGACATGACTCCCCGTATATCCACGCATGCGTACAGCTAGGCACTTGCGCCCGGGGCTTTCAAACGCCTGGTGACCCCTGGTGCAAGAGGACACATCAGGACGAGCGGACGTCCGTTGTCTGGCTGAGACGTTCACCACTTAGCACCAAATGTTGTATAGTTGCAGCTAGATAGGAGGAACTTACAATAAATTTGTATAATACATGTATTTTTTTTGCAAACATGTCTGCTTGAAATTGCCAGCGGCTGTCATGGGGTGAAGTTTTAAACTTTTTTAGAATCACAACAATCTCTATTTCTTATCTTTGTTTTGATGTGGGGACAAACAGACTATAAAATTATAAAACATCCTTTTATCACCACTATGCACAAAATGAAATGAACTCCAAGTGCGATTTGTCAGCAATTACATTATCACGAACTATAGCAGACGACTGCTTGAAAATGAGAGAAAGAAGCGGGAAACACATGATCAGACTAAATATGACGTCATATTTGAAGACAGCAATAATTTCCCTTTGGCTTCCTTTGGGTGCATTCAGTTACACTTTTGGCTCTTGACGTGACTTTTCTAGGCGCCCTGGTGGCGAGAAACACACACCAATTACGGATATGATATCCTAATGTGATTTGTAAAAACTATAACGGTTAATTAAAAGCGACAAAATCAGCAGAATTAAACAACGATGTCAAATTAGGGAGAGTAAATAATTGGCTGTAAGTAAACACAGTAAATAACCGAAAACCGGACGGTGCTATTTTGAACAAGTTAAGGGTATTTCCAAGGAAAATTGTCAGTCATTTAACGGTTTTAGAAAACTTCAAAGGTAACCGCCTGTTAAGATTAATTAATTACTTGTCAATAACCTTATTGGGCCAATTACCAGGTCATCGATTTAATTTATTCATTAGCACATTGAGCAATCGCGAAAGTGATATATATATATATATATATATATCTGTTGTGATCTTTGTAAATCTTGTACGAAATCAGTTTATTCTAACAGAATAGAAATAATGATTTGATAAACACATCATTTCATTAAACATTAGTATATAAAAAAACTCGGTAAACTATTTTGTCTCAGTTTCAGTAAGATAAATATGCAGAGATCGTGTAATTCAATTCTGGACACTGAATGTTAATACAATTTAATGGACTTGATATAAAAAGAGAAATGAATCTGAAATAATGATTGCCCTAAAATCAACACAAAAGTAGAATACAGGAATGATAAATGAAAAAAATGTAATGAAGAAGTAAAGGTGAAATTCAAATTAGAAATAAGTGTGTAAAATAAATCTTCTAATAACATATCACGTATTCATGTTTCTTGTAAAGAAACTCATTTGACTAGTGTACCAAACTGCAGCATTTTGATACCATGAATAGTTCAGATATTGTTATGATTTCTAAATTATCGAAAAAAAGATACATTGATATGGTGATCGAGGCTAACCCGTGGCATTATAAGTCAACCACATTCCTGAGCCTACATAGCACCCATGCAATTAACCAGGTCACCTTTTCATCAGCAGCTGGTATTAAAACATTCCAAGAGTCACATTCATACCAGGTGCGTTACAATATTGATAATCAATAACTGGCAAGCAGTAAGTGGTGGTGCAACCATCAGAAAGGGGCGACGGGGGACAATTTAGGGGACCGAGACCGGGACATATTTAATAGTTTTCTATCCTGGGGTGCGTGGCAAGTTTTAGGGGTTGGGGTGGGAAAAGTTCTTGTGACCTTGTGCTTCTAAAATAAGAACCATTGGAGTTATGCAACAAACTTTGGAACGTGACAATTTTAAGAATGACCTTTCATACAAATAGAAAACATCGAGTTGAAAATTGGCCCAGCAATCAGAACATCTACCTTTAACTTCAGGTTTTATAGACCTGAATGTTGCAATATTTTCAATAGTCCGTTTTCAATAGTTCGATTTGTATATAAAATTCTAAAATGTTGATATTTATTTATTTTAATAAGATACAGGTAGGTCAAAGACGATTGATTGCATTTGCTCATTTCTGTATAACGAATAATAATTGGAGTACCGTTTATGCGCAATGGTCCTAAGGAATCTTGTGACCAATTATGACAATCATCCGGTCATTTCGTTTTGGACAACAACAAAAATGTGAGTAAACAATGACATTTAGACCTTTAGTGACCCTTTCTTGACTCGGATGTAATGATAGAATTTTGTTCTGGTCTATATGTCAAATAACATCGGAGTATTTCTTAAAATGTTGGTCAAGTAGCCTATATTTACTGATCTCTATTGACATACATTTGTTTGACCTCTTGCCACTCACGCTTTAACACCCTGATTAGTGGTTCACCTAAGGTTACTTCTGCCCAATTTTGTTCAAAAATCAGTCCAATGTTTACGAAGTTATCATGTTGTAGGTCTGTTGCCAGAATAGAAGGACAAAACGACAGCAATACTAAGAAGGTAAGAATGTGTCAGACGTCTACTGTCAGCTATTACCCCAAGGCCATTGGACAGTGACTGGTCATGCTACATATATTTAACCCTCAGGTCACAAACCTTACGGGCAAGTTCTAGGCCACTTACCTCCACCATAACTATAAATCTTTTTGCCATGTAGGATCATGGAATTCCCTTTTTGCCATGTAGGATCATGGAATTCAAGTCCGGGATTCAAGTACTTCCATAACATATTTCTAAGTCATAACATTTAGCAAAAGTGTAAATATTATGTTACCAAAAATGTACATAGTAATAAATAATGTTGTCGGTAGGATTAGGAAGTACTTGATGTAGTCACTGTAAAAAAAACCTTCGCCCGTCCGAACTCCGAATATTTAAGGCAACGACTTAAGGGTCGTTAACCCCAACGTACACATGATAACAACATTATCTCACCGTACCATCTGACCATATGGACATTGATACCAATGTGTTAGCAAGACCCGACAAGATCAAGACCAGTATTCCGGCTCTCTGTCTGAAATACTTCAACAGATGGGCTTAGGGTGTAACGAGTGTCCTTCAACCATGTCAACATCATTGCGATGAATATGAATTGTTTATTAAATACTATGAAAGGCTAGGGTCTTGGAATCTTTTTCCTAAGAAAGAACCCTCGGCAATAGAATACTTATTCTTATTTCTTATGTCATCAGACGATTAATCGTTTGGAGGATATCTTATACAGTATGAATTGCCCAAGAAGAAAAAGAAGAAAAAAATCCATTAAAAGGCGCACAAAGGACGGCCGGCCATCGACAAACAAACGTGATGTGGAGTTGAATGAATCAAGACGCCACGTCCAACGATAATTATCGTCTTTAAATTTCCTCTTCTTCAGTCATTGGCGGGTAAAACCGGCTTTTTAATGCTCAAACATTCAAAAGTCAAAACCAACCCCATTCCCTGGCAATTCCTGCGGAGGTGGTATCAACTCCATCTATCTGAACTGAATACCTTTAACGTTTTTTGCCAGATGATGTAACTTGCTCGCAGGGCTGTTTGAATCTGATGTCCATCTTCAAGATATGTTTTTTCTCCCACTTGACCAAGTAGGTCAAGCACTTACTGAAACTGATATATATGTTGGACTAGTGATGAATCCATCATGATTGCAGTGTTATCTTTGTTAATGCTTGTATCTCACTCCTTACCTTTCCTGGATCATTCTTGCATAAGAATGACATCAGCGCTTCTTTATTTTGTTATTTGAAAAAGTAATTCATAAATACAGTTGTTTAACGTGTCAAAGTATACAAGTGGCTCAAAGAAATGGGGTGTAACGCGTGTGTCCCTCCACATTATTGCTATGAAGATGACACTGAACACTATGGGCGATGATTTGAAATGTATATTAATTACATGATAGGGTTTTGGAAAGTTTTGATGACATATGAAATAAGAATAGGTCATCAAACGAATCGTTTGGAGGATAACCTTCTTTATGCAATATGAATTTCTCAAGAAAAATAAGGTTAATAAGATGCATGGTCTCTTTCCTTTTCTTCAGTCATTGATGGGTAAACCTGCTTTGTGAACGCTCAACCGACCCCATCCCCCGCCCCATCCCCTGGCATTCCCTTGGAGGTGGTATTAACTCCATTTTTCTGAATACATTTGTGTTTTTGCCAGATGATGTAACTTGCTCGCAGGGCTGTTTAAATGTTGTGTCCATGTCCAAGATAGTAGGTTTCCTTTTCTCACTTGACCAAGGAGGTCAGCATGGTCAGGCACTTTCTGAATGTGGTATTGCATTCCTCTATATGTGTTGGACTAGTGATGAATCCATCATGATCATGGTGATTGTGTTATCTTTGTTAATATTTGTATCTCACACCTTCTCTCTCTTGGATCATTCTTGCATAAGAACGATATCAGATTTTCTTTTATTTTCCTAAACGTTCTACCATCCACTATGTTATTTTGCTTCAATTCTGTTTATCATAAACCTTTAACAAGTTAAAGATGTTTGTTTGCTAAATTGAATAATGTCGTCAAGTTTCTTTCATTGTCACAACATTAATCCCTATACATGTCATACATATAATTGATAAATTCCAAATATGTAATAAAGCTTAATGTAATAATGTCCAGGGCGCTAGTTCACTTAACTAATGTGTGACATGGTATTAGCATTAACGGAAATGGATTCATAAACATGTCTTTAAAGTGATGCCATATTATTGCCGCGCTTTCCATTTTAATCCAGCGTTGAAACCGGCGACTATTCTAAGGATAAAGAAAATCAATCTTGCGGTACGTTGAATTCCGGTCATTGGGAGCGTACAAACTCCTTCAAGTGTTCATGGTGTTTCTATTCTTAATCAGTTTAAAACACCTTTTATACTTTGGATGATTCCTCAATATATTAGGTCTCTCAAGAAAAAAGTAATACATCAGATAAAACCTCTTAGTTTTCGGAATAATATCTTATGTCATAAAACTAACGAAATTCAATATAGGCCAAATAAAATAGACAACGATGTACGTGTATTTTCATGAATCAAAAACACCAATCCTCGTCTGTCACCGACTTGACACTAATGAGGCTTGGCTCCTGGTGGTTTAAACTGACAGGAACCGTAAGATATCGGGAATTTAAACAGTCAAAGCTGACAGCTACTACTTCCGGCGCGGTTTATCCATATTGATGATGCAATAATGAGCCTGGGCCGGTGCACTACAACTATTAACGCTATGATGTGGATAATTACTCTTGCTATCGGAAACTTCTTATTGAGTGCGATAATAGACAATCGGTTTGGTTGAGACTGTAGTTAGTTTCTTGACTGGATCGTGGTTGGTTTTATGGTCTCGTGGCAAAGTTGTCTCTCTAAATACTTCCTATTATTTACATGTCAAATTGTTGACAATGTATACTATACGGTCAACATTCGGTCAAATCCATAGTAAACATTCAAAAGTGTGGCAACTATCAACATCAAAGGTTTTTCAGCTGGTTTGCATCGTAACTTCAAGTCAGCTAAGAATGTTGACTAAGCATGGTAAGACTAATAGGATGCACAGAAGGTGGCACCATAGCACGACCTATACGGGCGTAGCTCTAAATAGATCACAGTTAATGGAGGACATTGTTGACTCTTTTTTTACAATTGGAGGGTAATGTTGCTTTCATTAAACTAATAATTCCGCCAACAAAATGATAAAAATAACAGAGTCAATGACAGGAAGAATACATTTCGACCATTGCTTTGGAGAAAAATATGTTATAATGTAATCTTTAATAATGACGCTGCTGTACTAAAAAGGAAATAATTCTGAAAGCTCTTCTTATCCATTGCACACACAATGGGCTATTCCATTTGAAATCCATACCCCCCCTGTGGAACACATATCCTTAATCTTCTACAAAGGGAGTGTATATATTTCAAATGGAGTCACCCATGCAGGTAATCCCATTTTTAAATTCACACTCCCTTTGGGGAAGATTGAGACAGCGTCTATCATAGGGGGTGTATGGATTTCAAATTGAATAGTCCATTCTTTAATGCCACACTGAAAACCTAAACTGGTTAACCTGGCTTACTAAAAGCTAGTCCAGATGGTGCCTATCTTGACTAGCTTTAGCCTAGTCCAGCATAATTTGCTGGACTAGCTTTACGTTAGTTGCTCGACTAGCTTGATGTTAGTCCGTCTTAAGCTGGACTAGTTTAGGCTAATCGCTGGACTAGTTTAGGCTAGTCGCTCGACTAGCTTTAAGTTAGTCCAGATGGTGTCCATCTTGACTAACGTAAGGTTAGTCCGGCTTGGCCCGACTAACGTAAGGTTAGTCCAGCTCAAACCATATAGTAGATTCCGCCTGATTCAAATTGTTCACGTTGCGTACCAGTACTTGGTTTCGCCACGGGGGATTGCTCTGCTGTCTGTTCAATAGCACTCGTATTGACCATGTTGTTGGCGGGGTTGCTGGCTACAGTGTTAGCTGTACGTGGACTGGTCAGCCATGGCTGACTCGTTATAGCGTTCGAAATGCCCGCGCTACCGTCGTTCTTTACAGTTATTTTTTTCCTACTCCGAGTCGTCATTCCAAACAAAATTGAGCATAAATAGTCTACAGATGCTGGCAAACACTATGATGTACACAATATGGTCACACAATGAAATAACTACGGCTAATTACGTCTGGATTGGCTAGCAAAACTGGACCGGCGATGACGTACGTCTTATCTGCATGCCGCCATTGATATTTTGTCTCAGTGCCTTGACTAACCTAAAGCTAGTCCAGCCAGCTTAACTAACCCAAAGCTAAACGTAAACATAAGCTAGTCCAGCCACAGACTAGTCCAGCAGAACAAATCAAGCTAGTCAGGCTGAGCCGGACTAACCTTAAGCTAGTCAAGTCGGCCATAAACTATCCAGCAGGCTTGACTAACCTGCTCGACTAGTTTAAAGTTAGTTCAGCCTGTGTCTGACTAGTTTAAGTTTTTCAGTGCAGCATAGCTTCATAATTTGCATATTTATACCTTTATTAAGTTCATCAGCTCGTATCTTCTTGTAACACGTGGGCCGATTATGCTTATTTCTTCTTACACTTTCCACTTTACTTGGGTCAAGGGTCATAGATCCACTTCTGATTTTCTGCTGATATGTAGATGAGGTCCCCAGGACCACCACCCTCCCTCCAATCCGGAAAACGTTAAAGAGGATATGCAATTGACAATAGATTTATAACAATTTGAAATTGGTATATGCAATGCATTACTCGTGGGTTCTGGCTATGTTAATTGTAACATTATAATACTGCTATTGGTTATATGTTGCCTATAAGAATAATTCTTCAGTGGAGTAACAAACCAACACGATGATATTTTTTTAAGGACCAGTACCCAACGTTATACCAGAGATAACCAAAAGAATGGATTATCGTCTCTATTTAAATTTGATAGAAAATGTGTGCTATGTCTGTCTAACTCGCACCTGTATCGGACTCGCATGTTTGAAAAGACGGTATTCAGCAAGGGGTACTAGTAGTCTGTTGCGACAACATATTGTCTCTCATTCTATTTGTTATGCTATATTAAACAATCTTTAAAAAAAACGGCGTCGGTGGAAATTCCAATCCTTCGAACATTTTGAACAACTAAAATTATTGCATGAATTCACCGACGCGATTTACGTAACAATGTTTAAAAAGTATTTTATACAACTGTTTCACTCGGTGTTTTATTACACCTAAACTCGAACCCACAGTTTAGGTTCGAGTTTAGGTCTAACAAAACACTGATTGAAACAATTGTATAAAATACTTTTAAAATATTGTTATGTAAATCGCGTCGGTGAATTCATGCAATAATTCTAGTTGTTCAAAATGTTTGACGGATTTGAATTTCCAATGACGCATTTTTTTCTAAAGATAGTTTAATACATCATATCAAAATACAATGAATACAATGAGAGACAATTTGTTGTCGCAACAGACAGGCGAAACAGACATAGCACACGTTTTCTACACAATTTCAATAGAGACGATCATCCCTTCTTTTCACTGTCTCTGGTAATACCCAGCTCAGTGCGGGTTTATTGCAGGATTTTTGCAAATTTCTATAAAACTATGCTCTAAATAAAGGTAACACGTTAAAACAGCTAGAATCCAGCCCAAATCACCAATATCCTCGCAGCTTTGTTAAATGGTTATATGCTTAACACACTCAAACAAAAGGTTAAAACCAACTGCACGTGTTAGCTGTCATGTGATGTAATCTAAATCTCACTTCAATCATTGTGATCCGTGACAAATAATTGGTATCCTAATCTTGATCTAAATCCAGTGTCAATCAATATAATCCCGGCAAAATTATTTGTATCCGAGTCCAAGATTTTCTTTTATTTTCAAGATTGGATTTTAATAAACTTAAATTTATAGAGTACAACCTCGTATGTATGATACAATCGGAGACGCAAATTTAAATACTAAGTGATGCTTAGTTGCACGAGATCCTTTCACGCACTAGATTTTTTAATAACACTGTTTTTCTGGATCCAATTATTTTATTTTTATAAGTATCAGGATCTGAATATGCAAACCCATTGTAAATTCTGTTATTGCCATATGTGTAGTGTGACCATCAATATGTAATGTTAATGTACGATATTAAGTAAACAACAAAGCGAGAAATACAGTGTAAATGTTTCGAGAAAAGTAAGTTTTAAATATTATATATACATCTAAAGACAAAAAGTCCCGTACCAGGTGCTTTGATGTTGCCTTTATTCAAAATCAATAATCGGTTCCAAAATCTGGGACATAGGCCCAGTGGCGTAACTAGACTTTTTCATTTGGGGGGGCAAGAAGGGGCAGTGACTTGAAACGGGGGGGCTCCTAAGACTTGTTGAATAATGAGATGCGCGCGTAGCGCGCGAAGATTTTCGACTTTACAGCTATTTTTTGGACGATTGAGCTACATTTTGGCTCTAAACAAGCTTGTACCAAAGAATATTAAATTTTGGGAAGACATATGCGCGCGTCGCGCGAAAATTTTTCATATGTGTACTTTTGACCATCATAATTCCATGATTCCTTTCGTCAAATGAACCGACAGTGCCAATCTCAACCGACACGATGTCATTTTTGGGGGGATTTAGTGTGTACTTTGTTTGTAAATTTCATTTACAGCCGTACTTGATTTCATTTGGGGGGGGGGCAAGCGGGGGGGGGGGGGGGCAAGGGTTCCAAGTGGGGGGCTCCTGCCCCCCCGCTGGTTACGCCACTGCATAGGCCTACATTTTAAAAATGAGCAAACTTCTTCTCCGCAGTTTGATACATCATTCATAAAAATCGAATGGATATTTTGAACGTTATGATTTCAATAACCATAACTACGACTTAATGAAAACAAAGTTGCAACATAATTGGTTTTCTATGGGATATTATTGATTTGTATTGTTCACTGCTGTTTGAACCAGTCAGGTATCTGGATGAATGGGTATAACCAGTAACAGAGATCGGATTATATGAGTGTGAGTAGCGGTGACGATCCAAGTCTTTTGCTTTCAAAAATCACTGATGGGTTAAACAAAAGACTAAATAAATTGATAAGCTGAGGATCATCATAGAAAAGGGCAAGTCAAAAAGTTACATTAATGATAACATGAACAAGCAATGGCTCCATACAAGCAACATGAAAGGCGAAAATTAATAGGATGCTTAGAATGAGGACTTTCTGTTAGCGAAACTGCAATACCGTACTGTGAAAAGGTGGGGGGATAGGTTCCTGCTTACAGGAGACGCTCA
Source organism: Ophiura sarsii (assembly GCA_035610835.1). Taxonomy (NCBI): domain Eukaryota; kingdom Metazoa; phylum Echinodermata; class Ophiuroidea; order Amphilepidida; family Ophiuridae; genus Ophiura; species Ophiura sarsii. Next base: position 111,848,859 of record CM069441.1, on the reverse strand, counting down.
AGATCAACCAAGAACAGGAAGACCAAGAGTTACGTCCGCAAATCAAGACGCATCAATTTGCAACAAATTAGCTGCAACCAAATTCACCAGACCTAAACCCTCTTGAAAACTAGTGCATGTCAAAGGGATGGTGAACAAGAAGAAAGTACTAGAGATGCTACTTTAGCAGAGCTAAGTGGAATTCTAACCAAGCAGTGGAGAAATTTGAATCAGAATAGGATCAGATACAAGGGTCCAATTATCAGGCGTAAAGAATAAATGCCAACGGTTCAATTGATAACTTAATGATGATAAGCTGTGGGTCTTTTCATACACACTTTCACTGTAAAATCACTAAAAGCAGTGATATCACATAGAATTTTAATTTGAGTGCAATTTATGTTTGTTAGTTGTGGTCATTTTAAACAATCATAACTTGAAAACTATCCACTCGATTTTTATGAATGAGGTATCTTACTAAATGTACTGCGGAGAAGCAATTTGCTCATTTGATGTGCATCTCAAATTGTTGGTACCGATTATTGATTTTGGATTAGCCAACATCAAAGCGCCTGGTCTGACACTTATGTATTAGGTGTACATGTATATTGACCTATAAATCTGCAGACATTGACTAGCAAAATTCAATTAAATCCACACGAAAATCATGCAAAGGATACAAGCCAGGTAAGTGAAATGAATAAATAATATAAAGACTCGGAAAAACTGGTGTGAATGAAATGAACACACCCCTACACAGCCTCGAACCCGGTCCCTCTCGCTATCGCGATTAACCACTGGACCACAGAGGCTGTGTTTGTGGGCACCAGAATTACGAGCGCTAACGTATCGGTTTTGTTCTCCTGATCACAGGCCTGGCACCGTCTTGCCACCCCTCCCCCAATTGAAGACCGTAGTTACGCCATTCATAGCGGCTGGGTTCGACACCTTGTACGGTCTTTGTTAATTTCATTCATGCCATGCCAGTTTCCCCCCGTCTTTATATTATTTTTAAACAGTTTTGGAAGAAATCTTTTTAAATTTATAATACTGAGAACGTCCTGTAACTTTAAGAAAGCTAATGATGTAGCCTAACTGGTAACGATGTTTGTAGAAGCTTTCCATTACTTCAACTTGTAAAATCGTCCTCTATATCCTTTGTAAAACGTAATAGGTTACAATAACTTCTATCCCTTGAGACCAGACCAATGGAAATTTAATAAAATTAGAAACGTCCACAAACAAATCACGAAGTGTCACTTACTATCTTCAATCCTTAGGAAATGCCACATGGCGCCTCCAGTAGTTCGTCCTCGGGAAATGGCGTTAACTGGTTTTAATGGAGTAAATCGCTAATATATCTCCAATAGAATTAATTAACACGCCAATAGAATTGGGTGACATTGTTTTGAAGTTTCTTGTAAAAGTAAATAGTTTCACCTCATACATTTCCCGTTAACATTGTGATCAAACGTTATCATCATGATCATGCCTCAGTAAAAAGTGTTAATTTGTTCGGCGAATTTCAAGTTAAAACCCGTGCAAAAATAATTTGCTGCGTAAACTTTAATAATAAAATTGTTATCCAATATATTGGTGTAAATTTGTTGACAGCGTAAACACGGGAAGCTGTGATATAAACACAATGTAATCCTCATCGTCGACTACTTTCTGCTTAGCTAAGCCAGGGACGATTGAGGGGATGATGAAGAGGGCAGGAACCTAACTGTCATCCAATCATCCCATATGTAATATAATAATAATATAAAATACTTATAGAGCGCCTTACAACAAGTTCTCAAAGCGCTATACAAAGAGAAAAAGAGAAATACATAAAATACAAAAATATATGAGAGACATAACAGAGGGCCTGCACAATAAACTAGACACTATATATGGACTTAAAGATATAAGTATTGAGACACTTCTTAAATTGGCCAAGAGATGACATATATAGTACGAAGAAAACAAACAGAAAATATAATATCATTAATTATCGTATGACATTTAGATGTAATTGGTCAACGTATACACGGAATAGTTTTGCTTCATCTCACTTGCATTATCCCTTGCCGTGTCTTATATTTTGTGGATCCTAGTGGCCTATATATTGAAGCAAAGGCGTTCTTTGATTGAAGACAAGGCACCTGGTGATTTGGGAATCTCAAGTATGATCAAAGTTGAAAGCAACATTTACATTTATAGTTGCTCTACTGATATATCGGTATCGATGTGCATACTGAAGTCAGAGTGCGAGAACAAATGCTCCTGTTGGTCATGTTGATTGAAGAAGACTTGTAATATTTAGAGGTCTTCAAACTGTAAAATGCTTTTAAAAACACGTTAACAAGTTTGTTAACGATGTATTCCAATTCGATCAAACTTGAGTATCAGAAAAAAACCACCCAGAAATCCTCAAATTTTATATAATTCTTATTTCAAAATATTCGCCTAAGAGATATTTCCTTTCGATGCTTTGAATGAAAAGGTTGAGCATTATATACCTTCCTACACCGCACCGGAAGTAAATAGCGTAAACATTTGTGTTATTTTTTTGCATTGTTATGCACTGGTGATGTCAAATACAATTTTTTGGAATAAGGCAGTAGGCCTATATAGTGTCTATATTTCATTTAAAATGAAGAAAAAACCCAATCTGGACAAAGTTTTGAGAGAATTACTGCATGCATAACATCCCAGGATTTAGATATTTTCAAGACGTGTTCAATTTTTGTTGTTGATTTGATTGGTTGTTGATGATGACATCACTCTCAAACCCTTCCAAATCTATAAAAGCCGACGTATTTTATATTAAAATGATTATTAATTTTTTATACACATGATTATTCTTCGAGTTATTGCCCTTTTTCAAATGTATATTAGGCCTATTAGTCAATGAGAATTATTTAAGATGTTATCTAGTTGTGTTACTCATACAATCCACGCTTTACTATTAAATTCTGTGAAATCGTCAAATCTGATCACAAACTGGATTAATAATATAGCGTGTAACCCTCTTTGCACGCACAATTATGATTTACCACGGAAAAAGCTTTCAATGACAATGTATTAATTGGGCTATTCCATTAGAAATCCATACACACCCTCAGTCAGTACGCAACAGGCCGCTTTCAATGCGTGACCTTGCCGATTTCTAACCCGCGCAAAGATCGATTTCAGGATGTCAACCTTGCGCTAAAATCTTACGAGAAGTTTGTTTTCCCTGAATTAATTGAGGTAGGGTTAGCTGGCAGCCATGATGGCGAAGTAGGTGGATTGTTCGTAATTTTCTCTATAATATGATGCCAAATCTGACATATTTGGTCCACAAACAGTGATTTTATCGCTAATTTTAGAATTTAACAACTTTCGTGACTTTGCTTCTTGTAACTATTCACTTGACTGGACTAAAATTCGTACGATATTTTAAGAGCAATTTCCGTACTAACGGAATCTTAAGCTTTAATTTCATATCAAAAACATTGATGCCCGACTTCTTTTTTGATAAGAAAAACCGAGTTTGATTTTCACCGATTTTCGGTCAGAAAACGAAACTTACGATCCCCCGTTAGGCCTCGCCAACTTGATTTTTAGTTTCCTATAACCCGCCCGCGCTTCATTTTCATGCCCGCGTTTGAATTCATTAGAAATTTTGGGAAAAAATACCGTTTTTGCAATGAAAACGTCCGAATTTATGCATTTTGTGTGATGAAATTGTGAAAAATGATTTTGACGAGAAAAAAAATATCATATGAAATTGTGCAGAGCAGAAGGATCGATTTCGAACCCCGGACCTCTCGCTCTTCAGTCTAACGCCCTACCATCTGAGCTATCAAGCGAAACTAATTATATTCGTGAGATTTAAACACTTCATCAACAACCCAACGACGGTACGAAATGAATATAGCTCGAGCCAGATTCGGACACCCATTTTATTAACTATTCACTTGACTGGACTAAATAATTTCATAATATTTTAAGCATGTTTCTAGTTACAAAAGACTATGAATATTATGATACCATCAATACAATTGGTGCCTAATTCTTCAAAAAGGGAATATTTACTGTTAATTTGGCTTTAGTTTCGTCAAGTTTTTCTCGAATTCGGCTGTGTGTGATGACAATAATTTGCACCGAAAATGCAACATGTCATGAAGTCACAGCTAATATTAGATAATATTATTCGCATAATATGCCTTTTTATTTTACAATTTCATGGCAAATGTGTTTGAAATGTGTGATTATAATCATGAAAAGAGCTCATTTACATCGTGCTATTACGAGGTCAACTATGACTGCGAAGCAGTATCGTTACGGGTGAATACTTCCGGGTCGCTTTGCTGGGTTAGAAAAGGAACGACTTTTCGTGTGGTTGCATACTGGCTGCCCTGTGGAAGATATAACCTTAAAGGCATATTATGTGATCTTTTCCAAGTAGCGCCCTCTATCATTGATTTTTACTATGAAAGCAGATTTTCTTGCAGATTTGCATTTTTGATCATAAATCATAAATATCTTCTAAGTTACAGATCGATACGATTCCTAATTCAAAATCATGGTTTGAAAATAGATTTTACCGAGCGGTACAAATTTTACTCTAAATTCACTCTAAAACTATGATTTTGAGGTTATTAGGAATCGTATCGCTCTGTAACTTGGAATATATTTATGATTTATGATCAGAAAAGTAAATCTGCAAGAAAATCTGCTTCCAATTTTTTTTCGAGGATCAAGGGCGTCCCCTGGAAAAGATCCCATAATATACCTTTAATCCAATGGGTGAAGTGACTCCATTTGAAATCTACACTCCCTGTGTGGAAATTAAGGTAATGTTTCCCCATGGAAGTAACAGAAATTACTTCCATGGTTTCCCATAGTGGGCCGGTCACATGGATTTCACATGAAATAGCCCATTTTAATAGACGCATTCCATCAAGTTACCTAAGCAAGAATTCCAGTGATAATCTCGACTTCGATCTGAATTCTTAATCATGGCATAAAACGAGCAAGCATTTGCTAGAACAATGGCGCTGAATGTACAACAAAATACCGATACTGTTACGTATATCACGTTATGCTAAAAAGTTAATTGGGGTTTTTAAAAACAAAATTCTATGTTAATTATAAGAGATTTAGCGTGCCGATTAAGAAATTGCAAACAGATAATTTCAGAAATAATTTGTGACATATTTTGCTGTTTTAACAAAAAACGCCAATTATGATAAAATCTTAAAGACTTGTTGCGAGTCTGGGGTAAAAGAATATGTGTCGGGTAAGTCTTCACACCACAATTGTTATAACCATATAGTACCCATAATAAAACACCGATAAGTTCAAAGTACAAAGGAACTCCAATTGTTGCGGTTTTATATTCAATCAGCAAACACCTAAAATAACCATAGTCAAAATAATGGTAAAACGCCGCAAACTTTCTCCATTCTCCTTAGGACTTTCAGTAACACACTGTTATTCTTGTAACTTTTGTATCGTTGAAAGGAAACAGTGTAACCTTTAATTGGTGATCCGAATAAAGTAATTGGGGTCGTTTATGATCTGATTGATTAGAAAACAAATTAGTGTAAAACTAAAGCGAGAAACTTTTATAACATGCCGTAACCACTTATATGGACGTGAACAATAGTGGTATAATGGGTTTTGTTATTGAAAGTTCAACAAGTTCAATCTTGTATTTAACACTTCCACGCGGCTATTAGTTTTACCCTATACAAAACAAATTTTTCAGAAACCTTTTCCAACTTTCAAGGTCTATCTCAAGAATAACAGAACCAAGAATAAGCATGTTTGTACTTATTTGAATGCATTTCTCATCGTGATTCCAAATATCATAATGAAATTCAATACTTTTGACGTTTTTGAAACATTATGTGAAGTTTTGGAATGAGGTCTGCAGACGTTAAGAAATACATGTACTTCTGTAAGTATATTACCCATGTCTTCATTCCTGTTAGTGTTATTCTTTCCTTTTACATTATTTGTTTGTTGGGTTGTTTTGAAGTTTGTTTGTTTGCTTGTTTGTTTATTCATTTGCTCTCTTGTTTGTTTGTTAGTTGGGGTGTTTGCTTGTTTGTTTACACGGTCGGTCTATACAGAAACACCCCTGGGTTGAAGAAACTATCGGCAACCTGCTATCATGGTTATATATCAAAGAACTTATAGAACAATCATGATCATGTCCTTTTGTATCTCATTTTTGTATTAGTTTTGGTACTCACTGTATTACTTCACAGATCATGATTAATATGGGCACTTAATGCTGGCTTAAAATGACAGTTGTGTCATTAAGCAAATTACTGTTTGATTGTATGAAGGACTCATCCTGGGATTAACTAATATTAACACCTTTTTGGGAAGTATGAATTATCATAATCCAAAACATCCAGGATCTAAAAGTAACTAAAGCCAGGAGTACTAAGATAAACTCACTAAATTTAAACAAAAAATCTAAAGCCTTTGCCTACAACTTCATTTTGTCGGGTGAATCACGGTTTGTTCCATTCAATGTGTCGTCATTGGCCACATAAACATCATTCATGTCATTCGACGCATCGCTCGAACATTTGTCGAATGCTCGAAGTATAGCCTACTATCTTGCAAAGAGAGTATTGTCCCTGGTTAAAGCAAGATATATATACTGACTGTGTGTGGGGAAACGTGCAATGACAAGGGAGAATAACGCGATAAAACAGAGAAATAACAAATAACAATAACACACGGAAATGCACTGGGCAAGCAATAACAATGGCTGTGCAATAAAACAACAAAAATATAACGTAACAATAAAGACCGACGTTTTAAAACATAAAAACAAAAGTTGTAAGAACTTATAAAGAAGATCTATATCTACACAAGTATACTTGAACAATTTTACTTGAACAATTTTCCTAAGTTACTATACTTGAACAATTTTCCTAAGTTACTATACTTGATCAATTTTCCTAAGTTACTATACTTGATCAATTTTCCTAAGTTAATATACTTGATCAATTTTCCTAAGTTACTATACTTGATCAATTTTCCTAAGTTATTATACTTGATCAATTTTCCTAAGTTACTATACTTGATCAATTTTCCTAAGTTACTATACTTGATCAATTTTCCTAAGTTACTATACTTGATCAATTTTCCTAAGTTACTATACTTAATCAATTTTCCTAAGTTACTATACTTAATCAATTTTTCTAAGTTACTATACTTGATCAATTTTCCTAAGTTACTATACTTGATCAATTTTCCTAAGTTACTATACTTAATCAATTTTTCTAAGTTACTATACTTGATCAATTTTCCTAAGCTACTATACTTGATCAATTTTCCTACTATACTTAATCAATTTTTCTAAGTTACTATACTTGATCAATTTTCCTAAGTAACTATACTTGATCAATTTTCCTAAGTTACTATACTTGATCAATTTTCCTAAGTTACTATACTTGATCAATTTTCCTCAATTTTTCCTCGGTTGTTGTTCTGGTCATTCGGAATTGTCCCTCAGGGGCGCAGCCTCAGGGGCTGCGCCCCTTCGGGACAATTCCTCAGACCAGAACAACAACCTCTGATTTCTGAACAAATTCACAAAAACAGTTGTTACGCAGTCATTATTCTCTAATCAATTTTCCTAAGTTACTATACCTAATCAATTTTCCTAAGTTACTATACTTGATCAATTTTCCTAAGTTACTATACTTGATCAATTTTCCTAAGTTACAATACTTGATCAATTGGCCTAAGTTACTATACTTGATCAATTTTCCTACGTTACTATACTTGTTCAATTTTCCTACTATACCTAATCAATTTTCCTAAGTTACTATACTTGATCAATTTTCCTAAGTTACTATACTTGATCAATTTTCCTAAGTTACAATACTTGATCAATTTTCCTAAGTTACTATACTTGATCAATTTTCCTTAAGTTACTATACTTGATCAATTTTCCTTAAGTTACTATACTTGATCAATTTTCCTTAAGTTACTATACTTGATCAATTTTCCTAAGTTACTATACCTAATCAATTTTCCTAAGTTACTATACTTGATCAATTTTCCTAAGTTACTATACTTGATCAATTTTACTAAGTTACAATACTTGATCAATTGGCCTAAGTTACTATACTTGATCAATTTTCCTACGTTACTATACTTGTTCAATTTTCCTACTATACCTAATCAATTTTCCTAAGTTACTATACTTGATCAATTTTCCTAAGTTACTATACTTGATCAATTTTCCTAAGTTACAATACTTGATCAATTTTCCTAAGTTACTATACTTGATCAATTTTCCTTAAGTTACTATACTTGATCAATTTTCCTTAAGTTACTATACTTGATCAATTTTCCTTAAGTTACTATACTTGATCAATTTTCCTAAGTTACTATACTTAATCAATTTTGCTAAGTTACTATACTTAATCAATTTTTCTAAGTTACTATACTTGATCAATTTTCCTAAGTTACTATACTTGATCAATTTTCCTAAGTTACTATACTTAATCAATTTTTCTAAGTTACTATACTTGATCAATTTTCCTAAGCTACTATACTTGATCAATTTTCCTACTATACTTAATCAATTTTTCTAAGTTACTATACTTGATCAATTTTCCTAAGTAACTATACTTGATCAATTTTCCTAAGTTACTATACTTGATCAATTTTCCTAAGTTACTATACTTGATCAATTTTCCTAAGTTACTATACTTGATCAATTTTCCTAAGTTACTATACTTGATCAATTTTCCTAAGTTACAATACTTGATCAATTTTCCTAAGTTACTATACTTGATCAATTGGCCTAAGTTACTATACTTGATCAATTTTCCTACGTTACTATACTTGTTCAATTTTCCTACTATACCTAATCAATTTTCCTAAGTTACTATACTTGATCAATTTTCCTAAGTTACTATACTTGATCAATTTTCCTAAGTTACAATACTTGATCAATTTTCCTAAGTTACTATACTTGATCAATTTTCCTTAAGTTACTATACTTGATCAATTTTCCTTAAGTTACTATACTTGATCAATTTTCCTTAAGTTACTATACTTGATCAATTTTCCTAAGTTACTATACTTAATCAATTTTCCTAAGTTACTATACTTAATCAATTTTTCTAAGTTACTATACTTGATCAATTTTCCTAAGTTACTATACTTGATCAATTTTCCTAAGTTACTATACTTAATCAATTTTTCTAAGTTACTATACTTGATCAATTTTCCTAAGCTACTATACTTGATCAATTTTCCTACTATACTTAATCAATTTTTCTAAGTTACTATACTTGATCAATTTTCCTAAGTAACTATACTTGATCAATTTTCCTAAGTTACTATACTTGATCAATTTTCCTAAGTTACTATACTTGATCAATTTTCCTAAGTTACTATACTTGATCAATTTTCCTCAATTTTTCCTCGGTTGTTGTTCTGGTCATTCGGAATTGTCCCTCAGGGGCTGCGCCCCTTCGGGACAATTCCTCAGACCAGAACAACAACCTCTGATTTCTGAACAAATTCACAAAAACAGTTGTTACGCAGTCATTATTCTCTAATCAATTTTCCTAAGTTACTATACCTAATCAATTTTCCTAAGTTACTATACTTGATCAATTTTCCTAAGTTACTATACTTGATCAATTTTCCTAAGTTACAATACTTGATCAATTTTCCTAAGTTACTATACTTGATCAATTGGCCTAAGTTACTATACTTGATCAATTTTCCTACGTTACTATACTTGTTCAATTTTCCTACTATACCTAATCAATTTTCCTAAGTTACTATACTTGATCAATTTTCCTAAGTTACTATACTTGATCAATTTTCCTAAGTTACAATACTTGATCAATTTTCCTAAGTTACTATACTTGATCAATTTTCCTTAAGTTACTATACTTGATCAATTTTCCTTAAGTTACTATACTTGATCAATTTTCCTTAAGTTACTATACTTGATCAATTTTCCTAAGTTACTATACTTAATCAATTTTCCTAAGTTACTATACTTAATCAATTTTTCTAAGTTACTATACTTGATCAATTTTCCTAAGTTACTATACTTGATCAATTTTCCTAAGTTACTATACTTAATCAATTTTTCTAAGTTACTATACTTGATCAATTTTCCTAAGCTACTATACTTGATCAATTTTCCTACTATACTTAATCAATTTTTCTAAGTTACTATACTTGATCAATTTTCCTAAGTAACTATACTTGATCAATTTTCCTAAGTTACTATACTTGATCAATTTTCCTAAGTTACTATACTTGATCAATTTTCCTAAGTTACTATACTTGATCAATTTTCCTAAGTTACTATACTTGATCAATTTTCCTAAGTTACAATACTTGATCAATTTTCCTAAGTTACTATACTTGATCAATTGGCCTAAGTTACTATACTTGATCAATTTTCCTACGTTACTATACTTGTTCAATTTTCCTACTATACCTAATCAATTTTCCTAAGTTACTATACTTGATCAATTTTCCTAAGTTACTATACTTGATCAATTTTCCTAAGTTACAATACTTGATCAATTTTCCTAAGTTACTATACTTGATCAATTTTCCTTAAGTTACTATACTTGATCAATTTTCCTTAAGTTACTATACTTGATCAATTTTCCTTAAGTTACTATACTTGATCAATTTTCCTAAGTTACTATACTTAATCAATTTTCCTAAGTTACTATACTTAATCAATTTTTCTAAGTTACTATACTTGATCAATTTTCCTAAGTTACTATACTTGATCAATTTTCCTAAGTTACTATACTTAATCAATTTTTCTAAGTTACTATACTTGATCAATTTTCCTAAGCTACTATACTTGATCAATTTTCCTACTATACTTAATCAATTTTTCTAAGTTACTATACTTGATCAATTTTCCTAAGTAACTATACTTGATCAATTTTCCTAAGTTACTATACTTGATCAATTTTCCTAAGTTACTATACTTGATCAATTTTCCTAAGTTACTATACTTGATCAATTTTCCTCAATTTTTCCTCGGTTGTTGTTCTGGTCATTCGGAATTGTCCCTCAGGGGCTGCGCCCCTTCGGGACAATTCCTCAGACCAGAACAACAACCTCTGATTTCTGAACAAATTCACAAAAACAGTTGTTACGCAGTCATTATTCTCTAATCAATTTTCCTAAGTTACTATACCTAATCAATTTTCCTAAGTTACTATACTTGATCAATTTTCCTAAGTTACTATACTTGATCAATTTTCCTAAGTTACAATACTTGATCAATTTTCCTAAGTTACTATACTTGATCAATTGGCCTAAGTTACTATACTTGATCAATTTTCCTACGTTACTATACTTGTTTAATTTTCCTACTATACCTAATCAATTTTCCTAAGTTACTATACTTGATCAATTTTCCTAAGTTACTATACTTGATCAATTTTCCTAAGTTACAATACTTGATCAATTTTCCTAAGTTACTATACTTGATCAATTTTCCTTAAGTTACTATACTTGATCAATTTTCCTTAAGTTACTATACTTGATCAATTTTCCTTAAGTTACTATACTTGATCAATTTTCCTAAGTTACTATACTTAATCAATTTTCCTAAGTTACTATACTTAATCAATTTTTCTAAGTTACTATACTTGATCAATTTTCCTAAGTTACTATACTTGATCAATTTTCCTAAGTTACTATACTTAATCAATTTTTCTAAGTTACTATACTTGATCAATTTTCCTAAGCTACTATACTTGATCAATTTTCCTACTATACTTAATCAATTTTTCTAAGTTACTATACTTGATCAATTTTCCTAAGTAACTATACTTGATCAATTTTCCTAAGTTACTATACTTGATCAATTTTCCTAAGTTACTATACTTGATCAATTTTCCTAAGTTACTATACTTGATCAATTTTCCTCAATTTTTCCTCGGTTGTTGTTCTGGTCATTCGGAATTGTCCCTCAGGGGCTGCGCCCCTTCGGGACAATTCCTCAGACCAGAACAACAACCTCTGATTTCTGAACAAATTCACAAAAACAGTTGTTACGCAGTCATTATTCTCTAATCAATTTTCCTAAGTTACTATACCTAATCAATTTTCCTAAGTTACTATACTTGATCAATTTTCCTAAGTTACTATACTTGATCAATTTTCCTAAGTTACAATACTTGATCAATTTTCCTAAGTTACTATACTTGATCAATTGGCCTAAGTTACTATACTTGATCAATTTTCCTACGTTACTATACTTGTTCAATTTTCCTACTATACCTAATCAATTTTCCTAAGTTACTATACTTGATCAATTTTCCTAAGTTACTATACTTGATCAATTTTCCTAAGTTACAATACTTGATCAATTTTCCTAAGTTACTATACTTGATCAATTTTCCTTAAGTTACTATACTTGATCAATTTTCCTTAAGTTACTATACTTGATCAATTTTCCTTAAGTTACTATACTTGATCAATTTTCCTAAGTTACTATACTTAATCAATTTTCCTAAGTTACTATACTTAATCAATTTTTCTAAGTTACTATACTTGATCAATTTTCCTAAGTTACTATACTTGATCAATTTTCCTAAGTTACTATACTTAATCAATTTTTCTAAGTTACTATACTTGATCAATTTTCCTAAGCTACTATACTTGATCAATTTTCCTACTATACTTAATCAATTTTTCTAAGTTACTATACTTGATCAATTTTCCTAAGTAACTATACTTGATCAATTTTCCTAAGTTACTATACTTGATCAATTTTCCTAAGTTACTATACTTGATCAATTTTCCTAAGTTACTATACTTGATCAATTTTCCTAAGTTACTATACTTGATCAATTTTCCTAAGTTACAATACTTGATCAATTTTCCTAAGTTACTATACTTGATCAATTGGCCTAAGTTACTATACTTGATCAATTTTCCTACGTTACTATACTTGTTCAATTTTCCTACTATACCTAATCAATTTTCCTAAGTTACTATACTTGATCAATTTTCCTAAGTTACTATACTTGATCAATTTTCCTAAGTTACAATACTTGATCAATTTTCCTAAGTTACTATACTTGATCAATTTTCCTTAAGTTACTATACTTGATCAATTTTCCTTAAGTTACTATACTTGATCAATTTTCCTTAAGTTACTATACTTGATCAATTTTCCTAAGTTACTATACTTAATCAATTTTCCTAAGTTACTATACTTAATCAATTTTTCTAAGTTACTATACTTGATCAATTTTCCTAAGTTACTATACTTGATCAATTTTCCTAAGTTACTATACTTAATCAATTTTTCTAAGTTACTATACTTGATCAATTTTCCTAAGCTACTATACTTGATCAATTTTCCTACTATACTTAATCAATTTTTCTAAGTTACTATACTTGATCAATTTTCCTAAGTAACTATACTTGATCAATTTTCCTAAGTTACTATACTTGATCAATTTTCCTAAGTTACTATACTTGATCAATTTTCCTAAGTTACTATACTTGATCAATTTTCCTCAATTTTTCCTCGGTTGTTGTTCTGGTCATTCGGAATTGTCCCTCAGGGGCTGCGCCCCTTCGGGACAATTCCTCAGACCAGAACAACAACCTCTGATTTCTGAACAAATTCACAAAAACAGTTGTTACGCAGTCATTATTCTCTAATCAATTTTCCTAAGTTACTATACCTAATCAATTTTCCTAAGTTACTATACTTGATCAATTTTCCTAAGTTACTATACTTGATCAATTTTCCTAAGTTACAATACTTGATCAATTTTCCTAAGTTACTATACTTGATCAATTGGCCTAAGTTACTATACTTGATCAATTTTCCTACGTTACTATACTTGTTCAATTTTCCTACTATACCTAATCAATTTTCCTAAGTTACTATACTTGATCAATTTTCCTAAGTTACTATACTTGATCAATTTTCCTAAGTTACAATACTTGATCAATTTTCCTAAGTTACTATACTTGATCAATTTTCCTTAAGTTACTATACTTGATCAATTTTCCTTAAGTTACTATACTTGATCAATTTTCCTTAAGTTACTATACTTGATCAATTTTCCTAAGTTACTATACTTAATCAATTTTCCTAAGTTACTATACTTAATCAATTTTTCTAAGTTACTATACTTGATCAATTTTCCTAAGTTACTATACTTGATCAATTTTCCTAAGTTACTATACTTAATCAATTTTTCTAAGTTACTATACTTGATCAATTTTCCTAAGCTACTATACTTGATCAATTTTCCTACTATACTTAATCAATTTTTCTAAGTTACTATACTTGATCAATTTTCCTAAGTAACTATACTTGATCAATTTTCCTAAGTTACTATACTTGATCAATTTTCCTAAGTTACTATACTTGATCAATTTTCCTAAGTTACTATACTTGATCAATTTTCCTAAGTTACTATACTTGATCAATTTTCCTAAGTTACAATACTTGATCAATTTTCCTAAGTTACTATACTTGATCAATTGGCCTAAGTTACTATACTTGATCAATTTTCCTACGTTACTATACTTGTTCAATTTTCCTACTATACCTAATCAATTTTCCTAAGTTACTATACTTGATCAATTTTCCTAAGTTACTATACTTGATCAATTTTCCTAAGTTACAATACTTGATCAATTTTCCTAAGTTACTATACTTGATCAATTTTCCTTAAGTTACTATACTTGATCAATTTTCCTTAAGTTACTATACTTGATCAATTTTCCTTAAGTTACTATACTTGATCAATTTTCCTAAGTTACTATACTTAATCAATTTTCCTAAGTTACTATACTTAATCAATTTTTCTAAGTTACTATACTTGATCAATTTTCCTAAGTTACTATACTTGATCAATTTTCCTAAGTTACTATACTTAATCAATTTTTCTAAGTTACTATACTTGATCAATTTTCCTAAGCTACTATACTTGATCAATTTTCCTACTATACTTAATCAATTTTTCTAAGTTACTATACTTGATCAATTTTCCTAAGTAACTATACTTGATCAATTTTCCTAAGTTACTATACTTGATCAATTTTCCTAAGTTACTATACTTGATCAATTTTCCTAAGTTACTATACTTGATCAATTTTCCTCAATTTTTCCTCGGTTGTTGTTCTGGTCATTCGGAATTGTCCCTCAGGGGCTGCGCCCCTTCGGGACAATTCCTCAGACCAGAACAACAACCTCTGATTTCTGAACAAATTCACAAAAACAGTTGTTACGCAGTCATTATTCTCTAATCAATTTTCCTAAGTTACTATACCTAATCAATTTTCCTAAGTTACTATACTTGATCAATTTTCCTAAGTTACTATACTTGATCAATTTTCCTAAGTTACAATACTTGATCAATTTTCCTAAGTTACTATACTTGATCAATTGGCCTAAGTTACTATACTTGATCAATTTTCCTACGTTACTATACTTGTTCAATTTTCCTACTATACCTAATCAATTTTCCTAAGTTACTATACTTGATCAATTTTCCTAAGTTACTATACTTGATCAATTTTCCTAAGTTACAATACTTGATCAATTTTCCTAAGTTACTATACTTGATCAATTTTCCTTAAGTTACTATACTTGATCAATTTTCCTTAAGTTACTATACTTGATCAATTTTCCTTAAGTTACTATACTTGATCAATTTTCCTAAGTTACTATACTTAATCAATTTTCCTAAGTTACTATACTTAATCAATTTTTCTAAGTTACTATACTTGATCAATTTTCCTAAGTTACTATACTTGATCAATTTTCCTAAGTTACTATACTTAATCAATTTTTCTAAGTTACTATACTTGATCAATTTTCCTAAGCTACTATACTTGATCAATTTTCCTACTATACTTAATCAATTTTTCTAAGTTACTATACTTGATCAATTTTCCTAAGTAACTATACTTGATCAATTTTCCTAAGTTACTATACTTGATCAATTTTCCTAAGTTACTATACTTGATCAATTTTCCTAAGTTACTATACTTGATCAATTTTCCTAAGTTACTATACTTGATCAATTTTCCTAAGTTACTATACTTGATCAATTTTCCTAAGTTACAATACTTGATCAATTTTCCTAAGTTACTATACTTGATCAATTGGCCTAAGTTACTATACTTGATCAATTTTCCTACGTTACTATACTTGTTCAATTTTCCTACTATACCTAATCAATTTTCCTAAGTTACTATACTTGATCAATTTTCCTAAGTTACTATACTTGATCAATTTTCCTAAGTTACAATACTTGATCAATTTTCCTAAGTTACTATACTTGATCAATTTTCCTTAAGTTACTATACTTGATCAATTTTCCTTAAGTTACTATACTTGATCAATTTTCCTTAAGTTACTATACTTGATCAATTTTCCTAAGTTACTATACTTAATCAATTTTCCTAAGTTACTATACTTAATCAATTTTTCTAAGTTACTATACTTGATCAATTTTCCTAAGTTACTATACTTGATCAATTTTCCTAAGTTACTATACTTAATCAATTTTTCTAAGTTACTATACTTGATCAATTTTCCTAAGCTACTATACTTGATCAATTTTCCTACTATACTTAATCAATTTTTCTAAGTTACTATACTTGATCAATTTTCCTAAGTAACTATACTTGATCAATTTTCCTAAGTTACTATACTTGATCAATTTTCCTAAGTTACTATACTTGATCAATTTTCCTAAGTTACTATACTTGATCAATTTTCCTCAATTTTTCCTCGGTTGTTGTTCTGGTCATTCGGAATTGTCCCTCAGGGGCTGCGCCCCTTCGGGACAATTCCTCAGACCAGAACAACAACCTCTGATTTCTGAACAAATTCACAAAAACAGTTGTTACGCAGTCATTATTCTCTAATCAATTTCCCTAAGTTACTATACCTAATCAATTTTCCTAAGTTACTATACTTGATCAATTTTCCTAAGTTACTATACTTGATCAATTTTCCTAAGTTACAATACTTGATCAATTTTCCTAAGTTACTATACTTGATCAATTGGCCTAAGTTACTATACTTGATCAATTTTCCTACGTTACTATACTTGTTCAATTTTCCTACTATACCTAATCAATTTTCCTAAGTTACTATACTTGATCAATTTTCCTAAGTTACTATACTTGATCAATTTTCCTAAGTTACAATACTTGATCAATTTTCCTAAGTTACTATACTTGATCAATTTTCCTTAAGTTACTATACTTGATCAATTTTCCTTAAGTTACTATACTTGATCAATTTTCCTTAAGTTACTATACTTGATCAATTTTCCTAAGTTACTATACTTAATCAATTTTCCTAAGTTACTATACTTAATCAATTTTTCTAAGTTACTATACTTGATCAATTTTCCTAAGTTACTATACTTGATCAATTTTCCTAAGTTACTATACTTAATCAATTTTTCTAAGTTACTATACTTGATCAATTTTCCTAAGCTACTATACTTGATCAATTTTCCTACTATACTTAATCAATTTTTCTAAGTTACTATACTTGATCAATTTTCCTAAGTAACTATACTTGATCAATTTTCCTAAGTTACTATACTTGATCAATTTTCCTAAGTTACTATACTTGATCAATTTTCCTAAGTTACTATACTTGATCAATTTTCCTCAATTTTTCCTCGGTTGTTGTTCTGGTCATTCGGAATTGTCCCTCAGGGGCTGCGCCCCTTCGGGACAATTCCTCAGACCAGAACAACAACCTCTGATTTCTGAACAAATTCACAAAAACAGTTGTTACGCAGTCATTATTCTCTAATCAATTTTCCTAAGTTACTATACCTAATCAATTTTCCTAAGTTACTATACTTGATCAATTTTCCTTAGTTACTATACTTGATCAATTTTCCTAAGTTACAATACTTGATCAATTTTCCTAAGTTACTATACTTGATCAATTGGCCTAAGTTACTATACTTGATCAATTTTCCTACGTTACTATACTTGTTCAATTTTCCTACTATACCTAATCAATTTTCCTAAGTTACTATACTTGATCAATTTTCCTAAGTTACTATACTTGATCAATTTTCCTAAGTTACAATACTTGATCAATTTTCCTAAGTTACTATACTTGATCAATTTTTCTAAGTTACTATACTTGATCAATTTTCCTTAAGTTACTATACTTGATCAATTTTCCTACGTTACTATACTTGTTCAATTTTCCTACTATACCTAATCAATTTTCCTAAGTTACTATACTTGATCAATTTTCCTAAGTTACTATACTTGATCAATTTTCCTAAGTTACTATACTTGATCAATTTTCCTTAAGTTACTATACTTGATCAATTTTCCTACTATACTTGATCAATTTTCCTAAGTTACTATACTTGATCAATTTTCCTTAAGTTACTATACTTGATCAATTTTCCTTAAGTTACTATACTTGATCAATTTTCCTATAACGGTGTATCTGTATGAAGAAACTTTGTTGCTTTTTCTCAAAAAGGAGAGATTCTAAATAAACCTTTTTTTTTTTTTTGGGGGGGGGGGGTATTATTCAAATGTTGATGCTCATATTTATTTCATAACAACAAAATCAATAGCGGCATTCTCGAGATAATGTCTGTTAGGACAACATAGGATCACAAGAGCTGTATAAACATAGTAGTCCCCAAAGCCCCCGATGTATATCATTACATTCTGCATGTTACTCATAAGATGATACCTCAATAATGTCTTCAAACAGACATGTTTTAAGCATCGAGTACTCGTCATTTTGATGACAAATGCACTTCCGAAATGTTTTAAGTCCCGGTTTAGCACCGATTTCTTACAGTGCACCTGCAGGTATGAATAAGCAATATTTTTATCACGAATCCCTGATAAGTCAAAAATATCACCATTGGCTTTGCCGTAAAGGCGATGATCAATGCTGAGTGAGTCTATTGCTCCCCGGTACGTTTCCTCTGCTTATGCATCAGCCACCGCTAGTACTTAGACTCTAAGTCAACATCAATGTATAATTTATATTCAAAATAAATTAGGTATCACGGTTAAATAACAATAATAGCTATTATAAGTCAATCGGAGAGAAGTATCTGGGTTAGCCCAAACATGTGTGGATCCAATGCACAACACTAATCTATTTTCCCTAATGTAACACATTTCCAAAACAACACTATCTGACAGATTTGAGCCACCGAAAGAAGAAACATGGTGCATACATTTGTTCGGCATCTTTTCAAAACTTTGGCATCTTTTATGCCAACTCGTTTTATCGTTAATTCGCTATTAGAGCTTGTGGCTTTTATGGAAAAAAGGAGTCACTAGTGCTACCCCTACCACATCCCTCCCTTCTGAAAGTTAAAAATCGATTGTAAATTGTCGACTGGTTTTAACGACTACTTGAAACTCTCTTGGTTAATAATATTAGACAAGGGACAAGGCTAGGCACAAGTTCGCTTCAGTCAGGGACCTCCCATGATCAAGTCAAGAGTTGCGGATCGGTTCCAAATATTGGCAGAATTATAAATAAAGGTCGCAAATCATCATATATGGTTCACATGGTTAATACAAATCGAGAATTTGATTGCAAGACGTGATTTTCGTTACTTTATCTTTATGGATGCCGGATAGGTGGGTATTTTGCTTACTTTCCCAAACATCGTCCGTTTCAAAGGATAGAACAGCATTCAGCATGATCAGACCCGTTCTGTTATAAATGTAACCAAATAATGCTTCATAAGAGTGCCAAACATGACCTATATTTGCTAAACTCTTTTCTCTTTCCATTAGCCTGATCAACAAAGGCATTCGGAACCACCTATAACATGTATAACCGCTATACATGTATTTAAACTATCATGATTAATAGTAGTTGGGTTTAGGGCTGGAAACTCCACTTAAGAACTCCCTCTCATGGTTTTACAAACTGTACCCAACGTTAAAATCAATTTTATATAATCTAAAATAATAAGGTTTGAATAAACTTGCGTTTCGGGAACCTTTTGATTTATAGGCTTAGGCCTATATCAAAAATAAACAAGACAAACATTCAGCCATTTTAATCACCGATTGTCGTCATACAGTAGATTTTCTACTCCCGGGTCTACCAGTGATTGGGTGGATTAGATTAGGAAGGACAATGACTGAGTTATAGACCAACAAATAGTTTACCGATTGACGTACAAAGTTTGATACAATACGCAAAATATAAGGAATGAATAGAGAACCCAAAAGTCAAACTAGATAATAACACAACACAGCTATCTCTTACTGCTTACGTTTTGCACCTTTCAACACTGCTGCGTTAAATGCGGATAATTATCATTACCGTGTAAGTTGATTGGCTTAGATGATGAATGCTGAGTTGTTTATAAAGGCTATCCGATGGATATTCTTCAGTGTTAATGAATCCATGATAATAAGCACTGGATTACTGTCATAATCTTGTTTTGCTGATATTATTCAGCAAAGTGGAAATTAAAAAGTTGTACACATCACTATACATAGAGAACTACAGTACTCATACTTAGTCATGATGGTAACAGTTTGGGACGCTTTTCTGGTCTTTCGTGGTGCTTGTTGTTGTTGGGGTTTTTTTAGAAGAAAGAAAGATATGTCTTTATCTTTCCTTTATTCTCACCTCTCAATTGAACAGCTGAAGGCAACCAAGTCCTGCTTGGTAACATTAGGTATGCCTGTGACATACTGAATGTATAACAACACGATATCAATTACAAATTTCCATCGTTCAAGACCGTAAATTGAGTTTAATTTTTTTAATTTTAAATACGAGTAGGCCTACATGTTTAAAAACATGATCGCAATGAGATGATTGTATCTGACATGTATTATTTTTCAGAATTGCTATAGTGTCAAATTTGATTTTGGAAATGAAAAATTATGAATGAAGGCAAGAGTGAGTGCAAAAAGCTCAGCACCAACAACCCTCGAGCCCGTGGATATCCTTAGCGGGATGCATGGGTATCTCTGTCCTAGAAACATTGCCGTGTACATTTCAGGGCAATGTTGTACAACTGTTGTCAGGTTGCCAGGAAGAACAGGTGTTTTTTCAGCTTGGGTATGTATACCTAGTATGAAGCCTTATTGGCCTGGTGTGTACGTGCCCTGTGCGATACATCGGGTCACACCTTGTGCTGTTTTCCTGTGCTCTCCACGAGAACACTTGTATAGTTGACGACTTCAAAGTCGCAAATTCTTTATTTTGAATGAATGAATAGTTCTCTTGGGTTGGGTTTTTAGTCAACTTATCCGCTGGTCCATTTATTAATCAAACAATTTCTAACTGAGGTTTTCTATGTTTAAGAAGGTTATGTACTTGCGCATTGCCTTAACTTTCAGATACACAGAAAGAAAAAAAGTGAGTCATCATCGAAAAATGAGTCATTTTGTCCGTGTAGTGACACACTATGGCTCAAAATGAGTCATTTTGTCCATGTAGTGACTCATTTTACGATAATGACTCACTTATTTTTTTCTGTGAAGCAGTTAAATGTCGGACAAAATCAAAAACATTTGTCTACTACATGCACTGACATGTATAATAAATACTAACTATCATATTTCTATAACACTGTGATTTTCCTCTGTCTTTTTTTACTTGAATCCTTATCCTCCTCTTTGAGTTGAGAATAATATCTGTGAATATCTGTTATGAGCTCTCAACTGGTGCAAAATTTGTCTGAAAAGCTGTTTACAAATTGCTTTGCCGGAAAGCTTGGTATCACTCTCCTAGAAATATATTCGTAAAGATTTTAGAGCAACCAGGAAGGACAGGTGTTTACCAGCTGAGATATGTATAGTCTAGTCTTGTATTTTAAATGAATAACCCTCTTGGATTTGGCTTTCAGAGGGTTCTTCTATATCGACTAAAACATTTCGTACTGATGTTTTCCTCTGTTTGAAAAAAGTTATGAAATTACCTTATCTTGCATTTCAATATTAGTCCTACCACAGGACTACCCTATATCACGTATATCTGATCCTGAAAAATGCTCTTAATCCCAGAACCTTTATCAACCCGAGAACCGCCCCATTGAGAACCGCTATCAACCCGAGAACCGGCCAATCGGACGGACACTGGATTGGGGTAGTCAGAGGATCTATAATTAGATATAATTAGATCTATTCAATATCGGGCAAAATCAAAACAAGATACATTTTTCTAATATAAATACTATCCTATTTATATGACACAGTGATGTTCCGCTTTCTTAAAATCCTCCTCTCCTCAACTGGTACAAAATGTGTCTGCAAAAGCTGTTTACAAATTAATTTGCCGGGAATCTTGGTATCGCTGTGTCTCCTAGAAATACGGTAAAGACATCAGAGCAATCAGGAAGGACAGGTGTTTCCAGCTGAGATATGTGTAGCTAGTTAGCCTGGTGTGTATACGTGCTCTCTTCAATACAGCTGGTCACACTTGTGCTCTCTTATCCGATGTTCTACACCAGAAAACCTCTTGACGTCTTCACGATACTTCCAAGGTCACAAGTTGAGTATTTTGTATGAATACATCGGTATAGAGTTGGGTTTTAAGCCAAGTTTTCTGAGGGTTCATATCGACTAACACATGTCTTACTTATGTTTCCGTTATTTGAAGACGGTTATGAACTTGCCTTATCATTCTAACCAGTGCAATTGCTGGCAATATCAGACCAAATTAAAATTAGACACATATTTTACCACTTTAAAGATAGTATGCAATACTCCGTTAATATACTACATGTATGTCTTCATTTGAATGCCGCCCAAGATGGTTTCACGGAACAATATGATTTGATTAGTTCCGAGCACATGGAGCGGGAAATTCAATTGTCATTTTGAAGTCGTGACTATACTGTTTCCACGATCATGATGATTGCGGCCCAATATATCGTTTCTGTTACCATGGTTACGGCTTCTTTGGTTTTCTTACAAACACTCTATAAATATTTCATTTTCTACGACACAGTCATTTTTTTATTTTCTTATAGGAGCTTATAATTCTTCCTCTTTGAGAATAATGTCTGCGAACACGGAACATCTATTATCAGATCAACTGGTATAACATTTGTCTGGAAAAGCTGTTACAATTTTACTTTCCCATCGTCACAACTAGCAAGACCACGAACAAAATGTACTCTGTATTAGAATTCCAGATATTATTCTTGCTAAATGGCGTAGAGTGACCTTGGATTTAGTGAGGCTTCCCTTACACTCTTCTAAGAATGTTGAAGTTCATTAATATTAAATATGAAAGCTGAACAGTCAATGGTCAATCAGGAAATTAAAAGTACGTTGAGTGTAATACTTGGAAACTGTAGGATGCCATGGCATGTCCGCGTAAGTGTGCCTGGCGCAAAACGATTAGTTCGAGAATTGTAAGAGCATACTTTAATCATGCTTTAACCAAGATCTTATCCTGAGACTAATATACCATACAAGTCTCAGATCTTATCCATGCGTGGATTTGAGTAATCAACATGATGATCATTGCGCACGTCTACCCACCAGGTGAAGCAGCATTGTAAGCGTATCAATATCAGCGCGTGTGAATGGACTTTTCTCAACTTCTCTTATAACACAACACAATTTATTGTAAACATAATCTTTACACCTAACAAGTAATCTGGAACTTGTCAAAACAATCAATGGAGTCACTAAAAACCACTGAAAGCCTAATAATAGCGCATCACCTGTGCGCCTCCTAAATACTTTCTTTTTGTTCGAACCGCATATTGTCTATTTATACGAAGTTTTCAAACAAGTTGTCATTACTCAGATCAATTTGCGTGCTTAACGTAAATTTGCCAAGAAAAATTGATTGTGATAGCTATTTCCCATATATATTTGGATGCTAAATCCTCTGACCATTGCGTACTTGGAACGTAGTATGCCGAGTTGTTAGATCGGCTGCACGCGATGGCAGTAATCCCAGTCCTGGCCCTCTCGCGTCAGTCCCGGGTTTCTCTTATCAACTCATGTAACGCACGACAGTGGCAAATTGGTGAGGGGATCAATGATTGTACCGCCTTCGCTTCCTTTACTATAATCCTTTCCACAACAATTCTAAATCTATGATTTCCCGTCAAGCTCAAACTGTCTTTTCTTGTGCCTTATTTGACTTTAATCCCCAGAACAAATTCTTGGGGCCATGAGGGCCAAATTTGACATGGCTCTTCAGCTCATTGGGATAAGCCCCATTTCCGTTTAGCTGTGCTTCATATCATGATAATACTAATCAATAGTTTCCCCTTAGAAGGCATACATGACACGGCTAATTACGTACGTATGTATGACTTGGTCGCCGAATAGTTAACCTCTAAAGAGAGCCGAATGTCCTGATCTGTCACTCGTTCGAAAAATAATAGTGATTAATTTAAGGTTTCCAATTCTAATTGGCTGAAAGGATGGTGATATTGGGGTGAATCACAAATTCCAGAATGGTACTACTATATAAAGTGAACACCTGCGGGACAGTTACACAGATGGTACGGAATCGACTTCCTTGTTAATTTACGCACAATAAATAAGTAAATGTATCTAAAAATGGAATACCAAATACACGATTCACAAAGTACTACTAGTTACACGACATTCAAAATGAACTTCATGAAAATTTAGAAATAGATATATTATTCTACGAAATATCGTGCCTATTCTTAATTCCAAATAAACGGGATGTTTGTCTTTGCATGAGAATAAAAAGACGCAAATGTAATCATGATATTTAATAGAATTGAACATAAAACTATATACGGAACGGAAGTCATATTTGTGCAATATTTCCCCATTGTTTGGCCGTGTGGGGCTGGCAGGCAATGTGACGACATTCCAACAGGTGGTCTTGTTTATTGCACGATGTTAAAGTTGAGCAAAAGTAATTATAAAACCACAAAAGTTTAATTAAATAATTATTACAAATCGAATCCTATTTTTTTCTGTAAATTTGATATGCACGAATCCAGAAATGAATGGAGCATTTCGTATCATAGCCAATGAATTTAGAAAATTAGTGTTGTTGCCTAAAACATATTAATCGGCCGAGTGCACCAATGGCAAGTAACTGAAGAATAGCGCTACCTCGCTAGTATCTGAAGCGTAACCCAAAATGTTGAGAGCACCAAACCTGAGTAAGCTACTAGTAGGCTACATGTAGTAAATTGCGAATAATATACGCTAAATCTTACACCTGACCGGACCCAAGAGTAAGTTGTAAGCGTAACAGTTTCTGCTGTAACAATATCTTATTTGCCCGATTGCCAAAATACATAGATGTGATGATCAATGGGAGATTTTTTTATCATGCAATTTATTATCAACTTGCGTATAATAATTACACTCAATGAAACATTTAAGACCAATTTAAATAAATAAACGAATACATAAAAAATAGAAAATACATGCCTATTGAATGAATATTATGAATAAATTAATAAATAGGGGCCCTACATTAAAAGTAAATAAAAAAGATGAGTACTTGGTACTTGGTACTTGGTACTTGGTTGGATATCCTCCGTAGTACTCCGCAGGGAAGTTTTAACAGGAGGTGGGTGGTCACAGGGGGGATTAAGGTTGGGGGATGCTCTGTTTGAAGGAGGTTTTTGAGGGCAGGTTGATGGTGGATTGGGAGAGTTTGTTCCAGTCGGTGATTGTACGCGGAAAGAAGGAGTTGGTAAATGGAGCCAGTCTGGTGTTGTAGAGTTTGAATTGTTGGTCGTGTCCTCTTCGTTCGTGGTCTGTGTTCGGGGCGATGTACGTCTTGGAAATGTCGAGCTGGTCGTGGTTGATCTTGTACAGACAAGTCAGTCTATGTGCTCTTCTGCGGTCTTGTAGGCTGGTCCAGTTAAGGCTGTTTAGCATGTCTGTAACACTAGCTTCATGTGAGTAGTTTTTTGTGGTGAAGCGTGCTGCTCTACGTTGGACTTTTTCCAGCATGTTGACATTTTTGGCGCTGTATGGGTCCCAAGCTGCTACACCATATTCCAGATGTGGTCGTACTAAGGTGTTGTACAGTTTCACCTTGACGTTTGTTGAGGCCCGATGGAAGTTTCTTTGAAGGAAGCCGAGCACTCGGGATGCCTTTGAAGTTGCGTGTTGGCTTTGTGCATTCCATTTTAGGTTATCTTGGATATGGACGCCGAGGTACTTAACTGGCAGGTCTTCGTAGTCTTTAGTGTAGTCCCTGTCATAGTGTAGTCGTGTGCGTCTTAGTTTCGTCGATTGGTGACTCTCATAATGTTGCACTTAGCAGCGTTGAATCGCATGCCCCATGCTTCCGTCCATTTGACCAGGTTGTCCAAGTCGGTCTGTAGGTGAGTTATATCATTTGGACCATCTATGGCTCTGTAGACTAAGCAGTCGTCAGCATATAGTCTTATTTTGCTGGAGACAGCTTCACTGATGTAATTTATGAATAGCAGGAATAGATGGGGGCCGAGGACTGTTCCTTGGGGGACTCCGCTGTGAACTTTAGTCCAGCTGGATGGGGATCCATTTACAGGGTGTCCCAGAAAACCTGCAACTTATTTTGGCGGGGCTCTAGTTTCACCTTTGAACATCGGAATGCAGCGATGTTTGCACTTTTTGAAATCTGTAGAATGTTTTCTGTTTATCTGTGAAAAAATAATTACGATTGCTAGTTTTGTTTTCAAATAAGATGTGGTCAAAGGAAGGTATGTGTGGAACACGTTCAACCGATTTGGCGATAATCGATGACAAATCCAATAATGTCCTAAATATTGTGCGTGAAGTCTTAGGGAACGTACATTGTTTTCACATGCTAATGATTAATGTTATAAAACGTTATTGCTATGAAGAAATAAAAATAAACATACATGTGTATTGCCTAAATAAAAATGTTAAAACGATGGCAGTTTTCTTCTCGCTGATGAAAGAGTTGTGACATACTGTGCGTCTGAAAGCTCGAACCAAGTTCAGAAAGCTTTCCAAATAAAATACCCGAGGAGAAAAATCTCATACCGTTCAATTATTTAGAGGAAATGTTAACAAATATTAACATTTGGACTTTATAGCAACTATAGACTGATGGATAGTTCAGGTCGCCGTCGAACAGCTAGTGAGAACCATTTCGAAGAAAACTGAGGTTTGCCACGCTCTGAAAAATGAACCGATTATATCAGCACAGATATCAAGTCCTGATCCAATGTTACGATTTCTACAACCAGTCTTTTTATTTCATTAATTTTAATA
Source organism: Ophiura sarsii (assembly GCA_035610835.1). Classification (NCBI taxonomy): domain Eukaryota; kingdom Metazoa; phylum Echinodermata; class Ophiuroidea; order Amphilepidida; family Ophiuridae; genus Ophiura; species Ophiura sarsii. Next base: position 111,821,646 of record CM069441.1, on the reverse strand, counting down.
AACGTTGATTGTTAAATTTTAGGAGAATGTAATTTTAATTAACAAACCAAATGATGAAAGAGAGTGCGCTCCAAAGTGATTCACCCCGGGGATTCACCGGGCTCCGTAGCGGTAACATCGGTTTTATCCAAATCGGTTGAACGTGTTCCAGGCATACCTGCCTTTGATCGCGTCTCATTTGAAAACCAAATAAGCAATCGTAATTATTTTTTCAAAGGTAAGCGGAGAACATTCCACAGACTTCAAAAAGTGCAAATATCGCTGCAATCTGATGTTTAAAAGAGAAACTAGAGCCCTGCCAAAATAAGTTGCAAGTTTTCTGGGACACCCTGTATGGTCACTCTCTGCTGTCGTTTGGTTAGGAAGTTCTCGATCCAGCGTTTGGTGGTTCCTCTGACTCCATAGTGGTCAAGCTTGACGAGGAGTCTTTGATGGGGTACAACGTCAAAAGCTTTTGAGAAGTCTAAAATGGCGAGGTCTGTAGTACTGCAGTCGTCGAGGTTTTTTGCCAGGTCGTGGACAGTAAGGATGAGCTGGGATTCAGTCGATCTGGATTTGCGGAAAGCATGCTGTGCGTCCGAGAGGATGTTTAATTTGTCTAGGTGTCTCATGAGTTGGCTGTCGATGATGTGTTCCAGGAGCTTGCAGCATACACTGGTTAGTGAGATTGGACGGTAGTTGGCTGGGTCTGTTTTCGCGCCTTTTTTGTAGATTGGTGAAATATTTGCGCCAGTCGTCGGGGAGGTCGCCGGTGTCAATTGACTGTTGAAAAATTAAGCTTAGTATAGGGGCTAAATCGTGAGAAGCTATCTTGAGGGCGTAGTTTGACACTTCGTCTGGTCCTACACCTTTTGTTGGATCAATGTTGCGAAGTAGCTTTTCGACCCCTTCCGTGGAAACAGTTATGTCTGGCATGCTTTCATAGGGTGGTTGGTTGATTTTTGGCATACTTGAAGGTTCCAGATCCTCTCTGGTGAAAACACTTGAAAACTGCGCACTCAGGGCGACTGCTTTTTCACTGTCCTTTGTAATGGTATTATTTTTCACCTTTAGCACCGGCACTCCTGTGTTGTCTTTCTTCTTTGATATGATATATCTCCAAAACTTTTTGGGCTGGTCTGTGTTGATAATGTCAGAGATGTGGTTTCTCTTGCTGCACCTGATAGCCTTGTTGACAAGTTTCTGATAATCCAGGAAGTGTATCCAGTCGGTATCTCTGCCCCTTATTTTAGCACGTGCGTAGAGTTTCTCTTTCTTTCTGGTCATCTTCTTCAGACTGTTTGTGAACCATGGTGCACTCCTGTTGCCGCTGTAAGTTTTGTGTGGGACGTGTTTGTCGACAATGTCTTTCAAGGATTTAACAACGAACTTCCAATTTTCCTCCACAGTTATATATTTCCTTTGGGTTGGATTTGTTGAAGTTTTCTGCGAGTACAAAATAATAAAACATGCACATTTAGTAAATCGATTGATTAATGTCAATACCTGCTGGGCCACCATACTGTAGTTCATAGAAATTGACATAAATGATTTCATTAAAGTCATCATCATTTTTTGAAAACAGAAGAAGAAAAAAGGACAATCACGGGAATCAAACCATGTTTTACGTTTATAAAAGTCAGGATCACAGTAGCACGCCATAGAGATTTGACGCTAGTAGTGGAAGTGTGGTAGTTTTATTAATTAATCATTGATCCATTTATTTACAACGAACGGATTTTTGATCGTGACATTTTTGCCCTTTGTTACTTATGGCACGCCGTTTGGTTCAAAATTAACATCGCTTTTCAATTATCAATTTGTGTTTTAATATCAATTTGTGTTTTTACATATTTGTTTACATACTAGTAAACAAACACAAAACGATACCGAAGACAAAATTATAGCAAAAAAAACTATATAAAAACAGAAAAAGATATAAAAAACCATATGCAAACGAAATTACATAATTAGCAAACACAAACCAGCATGCAAATAAAAGTCATAAAATAGCCAAAGACAACTATATGAAAACAGAATAAACAAACACAAAATCGTATAGACACCGCAAAACGACCGGCACATTAGTGTATGATACAAACACGAAATGATATAAGCACGGAATGATGTACAAACACAAAACTTCTTCGCCAAAGAGGTCACAAATCACGTGACTAGAGGTACGGGCTGTAAATACTTTAGTTCTCGAATTTTCTCTCTCGAAAATCCACGGCTATTTTATGACTTTTATTTGCATGCTGGTTTGTGTTTGCTAATTATGTAATTTCGTTTGCATATAGTTTTTTATATCTTTTTCTGTTTTTATATAGTTTTTTTTGCTATAATTTTGATTTCGGTATCGTTTTGTGTTTGTTTACTAGTATGTAAACAAATATGTAAAAACACAAATTGATATTAAAACACAAATTGATATACACAAAAACTACATATAAAACACAAATTGATATACAAAAGCGATGTTAATTTTGAACCAAACGGCGTGCCATATTTCCAATGGCGTAAAATGCGTGAAACTACTTCGCGCAAAAATTGTGATTTTTAACACTAAAAATGTACAGTATGACGTTTTAAACGTCCCCCACTTCAGATTTGGAATAGTTGGTGTGCTTTGAAGGCCATTCCAATGTTAAAAGCCTGTAGAAAACTTTCAGTTTACTTTCAGTTTACTTTCAGTTTACTTTCAGTTTACTTTCAGTGTATTCCTCCTTCTTCTCCACTTCCTCCTTCTTCTCCTCTTCCTCCTTCTTCTCCTCTTCCTTCTTCTTCTCCTCTTCCTTCTTCTCCTCTTCCTCCTTTTTAAACTCTTTGTCAATTGGGGGGGGGGGGGGGGGCATGGATCAGGCGGTGGTTAATTAGTTACACACGATTGATCTTTAGAGGCGAAATAAATATTTGGGACAATTTATAATCAGGCTATGATTGTAGCCATGAAATTAACAAAGTTCGCATGCTAAGCTAATTGAATAACTGGGCTCATAACCAATCAGATGTTGCATATTTCGTGAAGGAGATTGTCGATTCCCTACAAAGCATGGCACTGAACCAATGATTAAATTAAAAGTTAATTTATTTTTCTAGTTGGCACACATTATTATCCACAGATGGCTCACACTTGTTATCACATCACTTTGATACCGTATAGTGTCACAACATTATTCTAATTATAACATTACTGTTAATTATAACATTCATGTTGTCAATTTATTACATTGTAGTAGTATGTAATTTTACATAAAATCTTTGCAAAGTACTGATTATTTTCTCAAAATATGATGATACGGGCTTCTGCTAAACATTCGTGTGATCACGTGATTACTATGTTATTATATTGATACTACTTCACTGTATTCCATAATCTGTGTTAAAATCTCACATCTTCTCTTGTTAAAATCACCTGGTTAGTTTCATTTCGTAATTGTTCATTCAACATTGAAGTATTAGCTTGGTCATAACTCAACAATTAAAAACCAAACTACCAATCCAATAATAAATTATTTTGATAACCAACTATCTACATTGTATACTACTATTCAAATGTTGAAATTCTTTACAGAGGATTGGAGAACAATTGTTATTGTAGCCAGTGCGACACACGCGCGACATATGCGAATACGGAATTCTTCCCATTGTCTTGGCCAGCTGCCGGGCCAGGTGTTGAGCCATGTCTCGGAATTCAAACAGGCGGTGTTGTTTACTGATTTTGTAGTAAAGTTGCCAGGATGTTAAAAAGTGCAATTTGAAGTACATCAAGTTAAACTTAATTTATTACAATGATTTAAGTATTACTTGATTTGGCCTTACGCTTGATATTGTAATACTTTAGTATTGAGATTTATGTAGAAAACTATAGTTGAACAAATCCAACATAATCTTAATCTTTCTATACAATCCCGATGAACTTATTCAAAGCTTGATATTGTAGTTTAATACAATCAAAAGTATTAGGACACCTCGCAAGTTGCTGATTGAGAGAAAACACTGGGATCCATTCAACTACTGTGTAAGCCTTTAATCTAGGGATTTAAAGCTTGATATTGAATTAAAATACACAAGCAACCAAAAGTATAGGACACCTTGCAAGTTGCAAATTGAGAGGAAACACTGGGAATCCATTGAACTACCGTGTTTTCCTTTAATCTATGGTTATAGAATTAAAGGAAAGTTCTTAAAATGAATTTGGGATATTATTGAGACATTATTATGTAAACATGGTAAAAGGAGAACACTTATAACAATCTTTCAGTGATATACAGTATTTCGCATTGATTCATTTAGTTAATTTAGAGGCAAATTAGCTTGACAAAAAAAACCTTAATTATGATGGAAATTAATAGAACTGTATTGTGTGCCCAGGTCATATGGATGATATGAGAATGTACAGAGCATTTGGATGGTTTCCACCTAAAAAAATATGAAAGTACTAAAGGTGTCAAATTGAAACTTAATTTCCATCCCAAATATCTTATTTTTAAGATGAATAAAGAGGTCAAGTGTCAACATCTGTGAGCGATAAAAGACTAGTGACAATATTGGGATTAGTTTTACTTGAGTGAATCCATTGACAAACAATTGATAAGGTTTTTTTGAAAGGAAGTCAAAATTGTTAGACTCACCAACCATAGGATTACATTGGCTATAATGAGGTTAATTAATTATTCATGGGCTATTTAAAATGGGAAATTTGAATGGGGATTTAAATAAGGCACACGGAATTGAATAAGCCGATGCTGTAGGAAACATAAATGTATTAATGAAAAGAGATTCAGCAATACATTGTTCAACTCGTAGTGAAATATTACACTCCAAATTATTAATGAATTTAAGGGACAGATGGTGAGAGGTGAGTGGAATGGGACACAAGGCAGTGACGGAGAGGGGTAAGGGGTACGCTAGCAATGTTCTATTCATAATATTGATTCAAAGCAAGGTTCTATTAAACACCATAACAGGGGCGGATCAAGGATTTCTCAATAGGGGGTGCGCCAAATCGGGTGCTAAGAGGGCAGAGCCTCACGGCGATTTTTACACGTTTTCGCACGTTTTTACACGTTTTTTACACGTTTTTACACGTTTCGTAATTGTTCATTCAACATTGAAGTACTAGCTTGGTCATAACTCAACAATTAAAAAAACAAAATACCAATCCAATAATAAATTATTTTGAACCGATATTAAATATTCATGTATGGCCAGCTATTTACATTTGTATACTACCTTTCAAATGTTGAAATTCTTTACAGAGGATTGGAGAACAATTGTTATTGTAGCCAGTGCGATACACGCGCGACATATGCGAACACGGAATTCTTCCCATTGTCTTGGCCAGCTGCCGGGCCAGGTGTTGAGCCATGTCTCGGAATTCAAACAGGCGGTGTTGTTTACCTAGTTTGTAGTAGAGTTGCCAGGATGTTAAAAAGTGCAATTTGAAGTACATTAAGTTCAATTCAATTTGAATGATTTTTAAATCATAAGTATTACTTGATTTGGCCTTACGCTTGATATTGTAATACTTAGTATTGAGATTTATGTTGAACCATATGGACTGTAGAAAACTATAGTTGAACAAATCTAACATAATCTTTCTTATATCTATATACAATCCCGATGAACTTTATATTCAAAGCTTGATATTGTAGTTGATTACAACCAAAAGTATTAGGACACCTCGCAAGTTGCAGATTGAGAGAAAACACTGGTATCCATTGAACTACCGTGTAAGCTTTTAATCTAGGGTTTTAAGCTTGATATTAATTTGTAGTTAATCAAAAGTGTAGGACACCTTGCAAGTTGCAAATTGATAGAAAACACTGGGAATCCATTTCTCAGTTCTTAAAATGGATTTCGGATATTATTGAGACGTTATTATGTAAACATGGTAAAAGCTAGAGAACATTTATAACAGTATTTCAGTGATTAACATTTTTCGCATTAATATTTAGTTAATTTAGAGTCAAATTAGCTTGACCAAAAAAACCAACAACATTATGATGAAATTAATAGAAATGTATTAGTGTGCCCACTGCCCAGGTCATATGGATGCTATGAGAATGTACAGAGAAAGGGCATTTGGATGGTTTCCATCTAAAGATATGAAAGTAAAGGTGTCAAAATGAAACTTAATTTCCATCCCAAATACCTTATTTTTAAGATGAATAAAAAGATCAAGTGTCAACATCTGTGAGAGATAAAAGACTAGTAACAAGATTGGGATTAGTTTTACTTGAGTGAATCCATTGACAAACAATTGATAAGGTTTTTTGAAATGAAGTCAAAATTGTCAGACTCACCCACCATAGGATTACATTGGCTATAATGAGGTTAATTATTAATGAGGTTCATGAGCTATTTCCAATGGGAAATTTGTATGGGGATTTAAAGAAGGCACACGTTTTCTTCCATTCCACGGAATTGAATAAGCCGATGTTGTAGGAAACATAAATGTATTAATGAAAAATAGTGAAATAATACACTCCAAATTCAATATTTGGGATGATTTTAGCACGAATTAAAGGGAGAGATGGGTGAGAGGTGAGTGGAATATATCGTAAGGCAGTGACGAAGAGGGGTAAGGGGCACGCTAAGCAATGTTCTATTCACAATATTGATTCAAAGCAAGGTTCTAATTGAACACCATAATATTGTGTTGATATTTCATATTTGGGCACACTAGGTTTATATCCCCATATTTCTTAAAAGCCAGTCAGTCTTGTATCTTAATCCCGCTTTTAGCTCAAACATGAGCCCCGGATATGAGCCCAAGATTGTACACGTTTCAAAATTCGGCGAAATCTATAAGTGTGATACTATTCCATCACCACTACTAATCACCACCAATAACCACCTTTTTTGCATTCGAATAGAAACATGTTTATAGTGGCGTTAATTGAACAGCTCTACGATTTTGTTGGTTGGGTCTAAAATAATGTTGAAACGCATCGTGATTTAATTGTTATTTGCACAACAGACATTAAGTAGGCTATAGTTTTAATATCTGGATATATCGGTAGCTTCGCACTACTTGTATTAACCCCATTAACATACAGGTGAGTTTGTAAGCTTGTAGTGTAGTTTATAGGCCCATATGTTTTGCGGGTGTGTCGATTGTCGGAAAAACACGACTTCGACGCAGTTTGATGCCTTGTCTCTCTATTGAACCCTAATCTACAAACACATTTCATTTGTTACATTGATATACTGAAACATATTAAAAATTTGTTTCAGTATAATTATCATCAATGTAAGCATGGTAAGGGAGTCTGTCAAAAATGCATTACAAACACAGGAACTTACAACCATATGTCTATCAAGACTTTCAATCCGGCAACCACATTGAAACATATAGATGGAAAACGTTTATTATCACCATGCATAATCCCAGAGGGGATGGGGCATTGACATTAAAGATTGGTTTAGGTTTATGCTATCATAAAGCCTTAACAAAGATTATCTTTTCAACCCGGGCATTTCGGGTGTCTACAAAACTAAGACCTAAGACCTAAGACCTAAGACCTAAGACCTAAGACCTACAAAACTAAGACCTGACTAGGTACAAAACTAAGACCCGAGTACAAAATTAAGACCCAACCAGGTACAAAACTAAGACCCAAGTACAAAACTAAGACCTGACCAGGTACAAAACTAAGACCCGAGTACAAAACTAAGACCTGACCAGGTACAAAACTAAGACCCGAGTACAAAACTAAGACCCAACCAGGTACAAAACTAAGACCCGAGTACAAAACTAAGACCTGACCAGGTACAAAACTAAGACCCGAGTACAAAACTAAGACCCAACCAGGTACAAAACTAAGACCCAAGTACAAAACTAAGACCTGACCAGGTACAAAACTAAGACCCGAGTACAAAACTAAGACCTGACCAGGTGCAAAACTAAGACCCGAGTACAAAACTAAGACCCAACCAGGTACAAAACTAAGACCCGAGTACAAAACTAAGACCTGACCAGGTACAAAACTAAGACCCGAGTACAAAACTAAGACCCAACCAGGTACAAAACTAAGACCCAAGTACAAAACTAAGACCCGACCAGATACAAAACTAAGACCCGAGTACAAAACTAAGACCTGACCAGGTACAAAACTAAGACCCGGAAGTGATCTAGGATTAGTCCGGGGGTGGTGTGGGTGGTATGGGGGTTAACCGCAAGTGATCTAGGATTGGTCCGGGGGTCGTATGGGTGGTGTGGGGGTTAACCGGAAGTGATCTAGGATTAGTCCGGGGGTCATGGGGTGGTGTGGGGGTTAACCGGAAGTGATCTAGGATTAGTCTGGGGGTCATGGGGGTGGTGTGGGGGTTAACTGGAAGTGATCTAGGATTGGTCCGGGGGTCGTGTGGGTGGTGTGATGGGTTAACCGGAAGTGATCTAGGATTAGTCCGGGGGTCATGGGGTGGTGTGGGGGTTAACTGGAAGTAGTCCAGTAGTATTAGTTAGTATTTTATTATTCAGGGAGTAAAAGACAATCACTAGGTCTGGGGTGTGGGTCAAGGGGTGGGAGGGGTATTTTTTTACCATAGATCAAGTACTTTTTATCCATTATAAAAAAATTTAAAAAAAATAAAAAAAATAATCCCCCCCCCCCCCGGGCCCCCACCCATCACCCTCGGAGCTACCACCCCACCCCATCATCCCACCCATACCAAGTTCTGACCAAAACCACAGCAGACCAACAAAACTTGCAATGGAATTCATGTCGTACGAGATACACAGTATTTCCGATACAAAGTTGCCGAATTTGACTACCCGATCTACAAAACTAAGACCCTACCAGGTACAAAACTAAGACCCGGAAGTACAAAACTAAGACCTGACCAGGTACAAAACTAAGACCCGGAAGTACAAAACTAAGACCTGACCAGGTACAAAACTAAGACCCGGAAGTGATCTAGGATTAGTTCGGGGGTGGTGTAGGGGTTGACTGGAAGTGATCTAGGATTAGTCCGGGGGTCATTTGGGTGATGTGGGGGTTAACCGCAAGTGATCTAGGATAGATCCGGGGGTCGTGTGGGTGGTGTGGTGGTTAACCAGAAGTGATCTAGGATTGGTCCGGGGGTCGTGTGGGTGGTGTGGTGATTAACCGGAAGTGATCTAGGATTAGTCCGGGGGTCATGGGGCTGGTGTGGGGGTTAACTGCAAGTAGTCCAGTAGTATTAGTCAGGGGGTCATGCGAGTGGTGTGGGGGTTAACCGGAAGTGATCTAGGATTAGTCCGGGGTGGTGTGGGGTATAACCGGAAGTGATATAGGATTAGTCCGGGGGTCATTTGGGTGGTGTGGGGGGTTAACCGGAAAGAGTCCGGGGGTCTAGTTTTGTTACAATTTTAGCACAAAATGACATTAAAAAGCAGTATTTTATTATTCAAGGAGTACAATGGGTCAAGGGTGGGAAGGGTATTTCTTACCATAGATAAAGTAGTTTTTATCCATTATATAAAATAAAATAAATGCCACCCCCCCCCCCCCCCCCCCCCACCTCGGACCTACCACCCCACCCCCGGACCAATCCTAGATCACTTCCGGTTAACCACCACACCACCCACACGACCCCCGGATCAATCCTAGATCACTTGCGGTTAACCCCCACATCACCCAAATGACCCCAGGACTAATCCTAGATCACTTCCAGTCAACCCCTACACCACCCACACCACCCCCGAACTAATCCTAGATCACTTCCGGGTCTTAGTTTTGTACCTGGTCAGGTCTTAGTTTTGTACTTCCGGGTCTTAGTTTTGTACCTGGTCAGGTCTTAGTTTTGTACTTCCGGGTCTTAGTTTTGTACCTGGTAGGGTCTTAGTTTTGTAGATCGGGTAGTCAAATTCGGCAACTTTGTATCGGAAATACTGTGTATCTCGTACGACATGAATTCCATTGCAAGTTTTGTTGGTCTGCTGTGGTTTTGGTCAGAACTTGGTATGGGTGGGATGATGGGTGGGGTGGTAGGTCCGAGGTGTGGGGGGGGGGGGGGGGGGATGGGGGGGGGTGGCATTTTTTAAATTTTTATATAATGGATAAAAAGTACTTTATCTATGGTAAGAAATACCCCTCCCGGACTAATCCTATATCACTTCCGGTTATACCCCACACCACCCCGGACTAATCCTAGATCACTTCCGGTTAACCCCCACACCACTCGCATGACCCCCTGACTAATACTACTGGACTACTTGCAGTTAACCCCCACACCACCCCCATGACCCCCGGACTAATCCTAGATCACTTCCGGTTAATCACCACACCACCCACACGACCCCCGGACCAATCCTAGATCACTTCTGGTTAACCACCACACCACCCACACGACCCCCGGATCAATCCTAGATCACTTGCGGTTAACCCCCACATCACCCAAATGACCCCCGGACTAATCCTAGGTCACTTCCAGTCAACCCCTACACCACCCCCGAACTAATCCTAGATCACTTCCGGGTCTTAGTTTTGTACCTGGTCAGGTCTTAGTTTTGTACTTCCGGGTCTTAGTTTTGTACCTGGTCAGGTCTTAGTTTTGTACTTCCGGGTCTTAGTTTTGTACCTGGTAGGGTCTTAGTTTTGTAGATCGGGTAGTCAAATTCGGCAACTTAATTTGTATCGGAAATACTGTGTATCTCGTACGACATGAATTCCATTGCAAGTTTTGTTGGTCTGCTGTGGTTTTGGTCAGAACTTGGTATGGGTGGGATGATGGGGTGGGGTGGTAGCTCCGAGGTGGATGGGTGGGGGCCCGGGGGGGGGGGGGGGAATTATTTTTTTAATTTTTTTAAATTTTTTTATAATGGATAAAAAGTACTTGATCTATGGTAAAAAAATACCCCTCCCACCCCTTGACCCACACCCCAGACCTAGTGATTGTCTTGTACTCCCTGAATAATAAAATACTAACTAATACTACTGGACTACTTCCAGTTAACCCCCACACCACCCCATGACCCCCGGACTAATCCTAGATCACTTCCGGTTAACCCATCACACCACCCACACGACCCCCGGACCAATCCTAGATCACTTCCAGTTAACCCCCACACCACCCCCATGACCCCCAGACTAATCCTATATCACTTCCGGTTAACCCCCACAACACCCCATGACCCCCGGACTAATCCTAGATCACTTCCGGTTAACCCCCACACCACCCATACGACCCCCGGACCAATCCTAGATCACTTGCGGTTAACCCCCACACCACCCACACGACCCCCGGACCAATTCTAGATCACTTGCGGTTAACCCCCACATCCTCCATACGACCCCCGGACTACATCCAGTTAAACCCCACACCACCCCCATGACCCCCGGACTAATCCTAGATCACTTCCGGTTAACCCCCATACCACCCACACCACCCCCGGACTAATCCTAGATCACTTCCGGGTCTTAGTTTTGTACCTGGTCAGGTCTTAGTTTTGTACTCGGGTCTTAGTTTTGTATCTGGTCGGGTCTTAGTTTTGTACTTGGGTCTTAGTTTTGTACCTGGTCATGTCTTAGTTTTGTACTTGGGTCTTAGTTTTGTACCTGGTCGGGTCTTAGTTTTGTACTCGGGTCTTAGTTTTGTACCTGGTCAGGTCTTAGTTTTGTACTCGGGTCTTAGTTTTGTACCTGGTCAGGTCTTAGTTTTGTACTTGGGTCTTAGTTTTGTACCTGGTTGGGTCTTAGTTTTGTACTCGGGTCTTAGTTTTGTACCTGGTCAGGTCTTAGTTTTGTACTCGGGTCTTAGTTTTGTACCTGGTCAGGTCTTAGTTTTGTACTTGGGTCTTAGTTTTGTACCTGGTTGGGTCTTAGTTTTGTACTCGGGTCTTAGTTTTGTACCTGGTCAGGTCTTAGTTTTGTACTCGGGTCTTAGTTTTGTACCTGGTCGGGTCTTAGTTTTGTAGGTCTTAGGTCTTAGGTCTTAGGTCTTAGGTCTTAGGTCTTAGGTCTTAGTTTTGTAGACACCCGGGCATTTCTCCTGGTCAGGTTTAAATGATGGAACGCCCCTTTTAATAAGAAGAGGGGGAAACAAAGGTCACATCAGATCTCGTGATGTTTTTAACCAAAATGACAAAAAACGGCTTCTTTTATTCCTTGCAACCCCAAACAAAACAAAAACACTGGCGATACTGCTCTCCAAATCAATCTCAAACTTCCAGTTCTCCAAGCCCATGGCCATACGTACATCCTCACATAGGATAAGATGTCATCACACAAGTATTTCAGCAAATTTTCAACCATCATCGGAGAACCGGCAGTATCTGCCATTACCAGGCATTCTTGTGCTTCAGGCAGCTAAATATCAGCAGTCGATGCCTTGCCTTGCAACAATTCAAAGTAGAAAATGTAGTCTGAACGAAGTTTAAAAAGCTGCCTTTGGTAATATGCATGGATGTTAGGATTCATGTTGAACAAAGATCAACTCGTCCTTGAGAACAGTTATTCTGTCATAACATTTAGCTACTGCACGAGAAACCGAAGGTTGAAGCCGATGACCATGGACCATTTCTTCAAAGATGCTGCTGCTTCACATACCCTGGTTGAATAAACGAGTTCAATTCGGCTACTCTTGAAAGCAACACTCTGCAATTGACATTCCATTTTCATGATGTAATAATTTTTGACTGTTAATCATGTTAATATATAGCAACGATGACATCATAGTGATATCGGTATTTTGTTACACAAAACAGAAGCAAGCAAATGTGAACGACAAGACCATTGGGTGACGAAACATTTTACTGTTTTTTCACTGAATGTTTGAAAATCCATCAAAAGCTTGACAAATCTGACCCACAATTTCTGAAATTTGAAAAATTAAGCAAAAGTTAAAAAGCATGTCGTTGTTGGTGGTTTTTGTAGTTGTTGAAGATTTTGAATTCGAGAGGATGGTGGGAGATAACCAAACATTGTTTACCTTTTTCAGTCGGGGGAGGGGGTTGCCAATTCCTTTCCCCAAGTGTACTCTCTTAAATAAAAATATTGAAAAGTAAGTCAATCTTAAAGATTGTGCTGAGGGAATGATCTTAATAGATTGAAAATATTCAATCTAAGTAATAGAGTGACATTTCAATATATTGGTCTGGAATTTCACTCTATTAGATCGAACATTTTCAATCTTTTAAGATCCTCCCCTCATCTCAGCACAATCTTTAAGATTGACTTTTCAATCATTTGATATAAGAGAGTCACTGATGATACTTGAATGAATGGAAGCTGACATAAAGCAGCTAATCCTTGAGTTATATCAACCTCTCTCATGATATCTTGCCCCCAATACTGTGGCATTGTTGGAGACATGACAAGTTATCACACTATAAAGGAAATGCTGCAAATCTGAGATGTAAGTCTCTCTAGGGACATGGGTTAAGTTTGTCAAGCCATAATACAGGAAATCGCAGATAGAGATACTCATCTAAGCTTGTAACGCACGGGAATGTTTTGACTGCATTGAGCTGCCTGACTGCTGCTGCTGCCATGTCAAAATGTGAAGGTTTTACACTTCATGAGGAAAGTTAATCTGATTCAAGGGCAAAAATGTAGGCCTCCACTAAAATAGAGAGTATTTATGAAAATACAAAAATAACATCAGAAGAGAATACATGAAGATTTATCTACTGTGGGGTAGCAATGTTCTTACAAGATGTAAGAACAATATCTTGTAAGAACATCTTACATCTTGGGGTAGCAATGTTCTTACAAAATGTTCTTACAAGATGTTGTTCTTACAAGATGTACAAAAAGGGCAAAAATCACATTTTCGATTGTTTGCGACAAAAAACCCAGTAGTGCAGCCACTGTTCAGAGGCATTCTAATCAAGTACAATTTGAGATGTCTTTCTTTAAAAGGTACGGAAATTATTCTGATACAGTAATACAGATATTTTAAAGTCGAAACGAATTAATCAATTCTGAATAGAACTTCACTAAGCAACTCTTACAATGTTGAAGAAGTCTACCAACTGGAGATTGAAGGGGGCTTAACTCATACACATGTACATGCATCGGTAACATAAGGACCCGCGAGGGGCACCATCATGTTTGGTAGTATTATTTAGTTTTCCTCTCCTATATGCTTATTCTGTTCAAATACCCTCTTGTAAAATTGTCATCCTGCATCCTCTCCAGTGCTAATATTCTGATCATATACCCTCTTATAAGATTGTCATCCTGCATCCAATCCTGTGTTTATTCTGTTTCAATACACTCTTTAAAGATTGTCATCCTGCGTCCTCTCCTGGGTTTATTCTGATCATATACCCTCTTGAACATGTTGACAGATTGTCATCCTGCGTCCTCTCATGATTTATTCTGTTCAAATACCCTCTTGAAAGATTGTAATCCTGTGTCCTCTCCTGTGCTTATTCTGATCATATACCCTCTTGTAAGATTGTCATTGTGTAAACTTTCTCTTATTATAATTTGGTACGCACAGTATTCAAACGCTTTTAGTGGTACACATCCTTTAATACCCTTAAACCCTTAGGTCCACTCTTATCAGTCATATCATTGGGGAATATTTCAAGGTTGAGATTTCTCCAACTTAACTCTATTTCAGTTGTCGCCAAATGAACAGGTGTAAGCTAGTTCACACTGGGTGAACTAGTTCACACTGGGTGAACTAGCTAGTGTTGACCTTTGCCTTTAACCATGTTAACAAACAGGGCCCCATTTAGGACATATTTTAGTCCAAACCAGACCGAAAAAATGCTTTACACAATGATGGGGAAGGGGTCGTTTTCCGGGGGTATTGGGGGGGGGGGGGGGGGGGGCGTTTTAGTACACAAAAAAGTTCTTTGGACACAAAAAAGGTACATTGGTACACAAAAAGGACTTTAATATGGTAAAGATGTGTGGCCCTCCTTTAAGAATATTTCACCTATACATCTGCCTGTACTTTTAAAAGACTCTTTTGTTTCTTATCATCCTGCTTCAGTTATTAAGACCCCATTTTTCTACTCAAATGTTTGAAAATTTAAAGACAACATTCCAATCTTGAACCTATATTAAAAATTCCCAAGGCTCTCAGTTCATAGGTCATTCAGTTGGAGGATCCTGTTCAGGATTTCAGGAGGGCCACACATCTTCAACATCTACAAACAAGAGCCCCACACCTGAGACACCATAGTTGAACCTTAACCTTTCAAAGTGCCACAAAACACTACACCAGGAGGCACGTTAGTACAGGGAATCTTCTGTGGTTTGGCATTTTCCCTGATATAGCTGGCTGGATTACTACACAAGGGAATAAAGTTTAATATAGAATATGATAAGGGTTGTTGCTGGCACCTTTTAGAAATGTGACAAAATCAGCTTTGGTAGACATCCATCAAGAACGCAGGATACATTAATGCTTAACACCAGAAGCTATTAAAATTCTATACTGTAATTAAATTCTATGCCCTGACAAGGCGACTATTGGTTTCTTGTGTGATATCAGTGAAATGGACAGTTTGACTACTTGACACATTTCGATGGGAAACCCTGGTCATGGCTAGTAGTTCGACCTGATTTTAAGACTTTCATCTACCTCTGCCTTAAAAACCCACTATAAGCTCGTTATCTTGCTTCAGTTATTAAGACCCCACTTTTCCTCTCAAATGTTTGAAAATTGAAAGACAGTTTACATTCCAAAGCTTGAACCTGTACATGGACAAGGCCCTCAGTTCACATGTTACTCAGTTTGAAGATTCTGTTCATGATTTCAGGATGGCCACACATCCTTAACTTCTACAAACAAGAGCCTCCACACCCGGACCCCATAGGATTTGAACCTTTAACTTTCCAAGTGCCACAAAACACTACACCAGGAGGCACGGTAGTACAGGGAAACATCTTTGCAGGCTTGGCATTTTCCCTGATTTAGCTGGCCGGATCACCACGTCCACAAGGGAATAAAGATTAATATAGAATATGATAAGGGTAGTTGCTAACCCCCTTTTAGAAATGTGACCAAAATCAGATTTTGGTAGACATCACATCCACGACGCAGGATACATAAATGCTTAACACCAGAAGCTATTAAAACTCTATACAGCAATGACAATCCAAGCCTTGACAAGGCGACTATTGGTTTCTTGTGTGATATCAGTTAAATGGACAGTTTTAATAATGTGTTGATATGTTGTTGCATTGGAGGTTAAATATCCGTGAGTAACAAGGTCCTGATAAACCACAAATAGGTAAAATCAGGTCAAACTACACTAGCTTTATGTGCAGGGTTTCCTACAGGTGAAATAGGATCTGTCAAACTGTCTCAGTGTGATATCAGTGAAATGGACAGTTTGACTAATTGACACATTTCGATGGGGAACCCTACTCATGGCTAGAAGTTTGACCTGATTTTAAGACTATTCAACCACCTCTGCTTTTTTGAAAGATCCATTTGTTAGCTTTCCGTCCTGCTGCTTCAGTTATTAAGACCCAACGTTTTTTCAAATGTTAGACAATTGAAAGACAACATTCCAAAATCGTGTACCTATCAAATCCCCAAGGCTCTCAGTTCACAAGTCATTCAGTTTGAGGATCCTGTTCAGGATTTCAGGATGGCCATACATCCTTACCTTCTACAAACAAGAGCCCCGCACCTGGAACACCAAAGCATTTGAACCGTTATCTTTCCAAGTGCCACAAAACACTACACCAGGAGGCATGTTAGTACAGGGAAACGTCTGTGGCTTGGCATTTTCCATGATTTAGCATAGGCGGTTACCGTCTATGGAATTTAGCTGGATCACTACACAAGGGAATAAAGATTAATATAGAATATGATAAGGGTTGTTGCTAACCCCCTTTTAGAAATGTGACCCAAAAAAACCCCCAGCTTTGGTAGACGTCACATCCACGACGCAGGATACATAAATGCTTAACACCAGAAGCTATTAAAACTCTATACAGCAATGACAATCCATGCCCTGACAAGGCGACTATTGGTTTCTTGTGTGATATCAGTGAAATGGACAGTTTTAATAATGTGTTGATATGTTGTTGCATTGTAGGTTAAATATCCAGGAGTAACAAGGTCCTGATAAACCACAAATAGGTAAAATCAGGTCAAACTACACTAGCTATATGTGCAGGGTTTCCTAAAGGTAAAATAGGATCTGTCAAACTGTCTCAGTGTGATATCAGTAAAATGGACAGTTTGACTACTTGACACATTTCGATGGGGAACCCTACTCATGGCTAGAAGTTTGACCTGATTTTAAGACTATTCAACCAACTGCTTTTTTAAAAGACCCATTTGTTAGCTTTCCATCCTGCTGCTTCAGTTATTAAGACCCCACGTTTTTCTCAAATGTTAGACAATTGAAAGACTACAACATTCCAAAATCGTGTACCTATCAAATCCCCAAGGTTCTCAGTTCACAAGTCATTCAGGTTCAGAATCCTGTTCAGGATTTCAGGATGGCCACATATCCTTACCTTCTACAAACAAGAGCCCCCCCCCCCCCCATCTGGAACACCAAAGCATTTGAACCCATACCTTTCTAAGTGCCACAAAACACTACACCAGGAGGCATGTTAGTACAGGGAAACACCTGTGCAGGCTTGGCGTTTTCCCTGATTTAGCTGGCCGGATCACCACACACAAGGGAATACAGATTAATATAGAAAAGGGTAGCTGCTAAGCCCCTTTTAGAAATGTGAAACAAAATCAGCTTTGTTAGATAACCATCCAGGACGCAGGATACATAAATGCTTAACACCAGAAGCTATTAAAACTCTATACCGCAAATGACAATTCATGCCCTGACAAGGTGACTGTTGGTTTCTTGTGTGCTTTCAGTGGAATGAAAAGTTTTAATAATTAATGTGAATGGACAGTTTGACTACTTGACACATTTCGATGGGGAACCCTACTCATGGCTAGAAGTTTGACCTGATTTTAAGACTATTCACCCACCTCTGCTTTTTTGAAAGACCCATTTGTTAGCTTTCCATTCTGCTGCTTCAGTTATTAAGACCCCACGTTTTCTCAAATGTTAGACAATTGAAAGACAACATTCCAAAATCGTGTACCTAAAATCCCCAAGGCTCTCAGTTCACAAGTCACTCAGTTTGAGGATCCTGTTTAGGATTTCAAGATGGCCACACATTCTTACCTTCTACAAACAAAAGCCCCACACCTGAACCCCCATAGGATTTGAACCTTTACCTTTCCAAGTGCCACAAAACACTACACGTTAGTACAGGGAAACGTCTGTGGCTTACTTGGCATTTTTTCCTGAGTTAGCTGGCTGGATCACCACACAAGGGAATACAGATTAATATAGAATATGATAAGGATTGTTGCTGGCATCTTTTAGAAATGCGAAACAAAATCAGCTTTGCTAGACATGCATCCAGAACGCAGGATACATAAATGCTTAACACCAGAAGCTATTAAAACTATATACAGCAATGACAATCCATGCCCTGACAAGGCGACTATTGGTTTCTTGTGTGATATCAGTGAAATGGACACTTTTAATAATGTGTTGATATGTTGTTGTATTGTAGGTTAAATATCCGGGAGTAATAAGGTCCAGATAAACCAAAAAAGGTAAAATCAGGTCAAAATACCAGCTAAATGTGCAGGGTTTCCTAAAGGTAAAATAAGGACCTGCCAAACTATCTTAGTGTTTTCATATCATTAGCAGTCATTGCAGACGTGCCAATTAATTTGTGTGTAAATGTTGCTTAGAGTTAGTGTGAAGAAATGCATATTTAACATAGCATTTTCTTTGCATATTGATAACTTGCAGTAACACATAAGTTAGATTACATTATTTGTTACATGATATATACACTCCAAATGTGGTTGGCTCAGTACTGTCTCTAGAAAAGATACATTAAATATCATATCGTCAGCTTTTAAGTCATTTTTTTACCAATTTGAGATTTTTGCCTAAATTAGCTCTTTACCATTAGAGGCACCTGTGGTTAAAGTGCTTTAATCATTATTCAACTCTAAAGTGTGCTACCAAATCAAAAGGATAATTGCCTAAGTCAGCATGTGACTTAGGCAGATTTATTTTATTGTCTTAGTCTTCGGTTATTTTTGTAACTTCCAACATGGCCAGCTGTAGGGCAGAACGCTTCAGTAAAACAATCACAACAAATGAAGTTATTGCATCGATAGAAGAATCTGCTAAGTTATGGAAAATGACTTAGGCAATTATTTTATTAAGCTGAAGAAACTAGATTTTTTTTTTGAAATTTCTCAAAAGCAGTAAATATGACTAAGGCAATTATTTTATTAAGCTGAAGATATAAAAGTAGATAATCCGCCTTTTTAGTGAACTTTATGCCTGGACAAAAGAAAATGGATACCGTATTAGGCTTCAAGGTTTCAGCATTCCAGCCCAACATATTCAAGGGTTGGAAGGATTGATGAAGGTACACAAACAATTATAGTGCTTTTTCAATATATTTATCTAATTATCTTTGTTACATGTCTGTTATTTCATTCCATTTGTGTGAATGTTCTGCTATGATCTCCATTTTTGAGAAAAAATGCTCAAAACAAAATTCAGGTTATTATTCTATTTGTAATCTCTCCACGAAAAATTGGTTGTGTTTTAAAGTTAGCTCTACATTGGAAATATGTGTGGTGGTACGGGAAAACCTGTCCGAAGTCGCTAGTGTTAATATTGAGATATGTGGGTCATAACAAAATATTCCTAACAAATGAGTTCCAAGTCAATTTTCCAACTTTGGTCCCAAGATAGAGATTATACCTTGAACTTTAGTCTCCAGGAGTTTTTTATGCAAAATTCCAGATGTGAAGTTTATTTTAGTACTTTTCTGAACCTTGTTTATCAAATTTTATGTGTAAAATGCTATGTTTACGTAAAATGACATTGTTACCATGGTAACCACTTGTGAATTCCGACAATGCATTGTAAAGTTTTTGAAAGTGAAGAACTTACAATTGTTAATAATTTCGCAAAAAACTAGGTTCATATCAAAAGTCCTTTTCATATGACAAGCTATTCTGTGTGATATAACAAGGTAGTTCTATTATTATTAGAGCATTTAAAAGATTTTGTGTACACCTTTAAATTGTCAGTTTAAATTTTGAGTGTTGCGTTTAAATTTGCAGACTTTAAAATACTATAACTGCAGTTCTAGATGGAAATTCTGAAAAATTTAAACAGTGCTATACTCAGTAGAGTATGAAGCTCTCTGCCAAAGAAAAACACCAAGTTGCTAGAAAATGACCATGTGAAGGGTTTTCCCATGCCACCACACATATGTTACAACAAATGGTCATTGCCGTTTGATAAGCTTTTTAGTTAAACCTTACCTTTGAAATTCAAACTTGGCAAATCTTGAAAAATTATCAAAACACTTTTCTAAAGATTATCTTTGCTTTTGGCAATCAGTTAAACAAAAATGTTTGCAAATCAATATTAACATAA
The DNA here is from genome assembly GCA_035610835.1 of Ophiura sarsii. Taxonomy (NCBI): domain Eukaryota; kingdom Metazoa; phylum Echinodermata; class Ophiuroidea; order Amphilepidida; family Ophiuridae; genus Ophiura; species Ophiura sarsii. The sequence goes on along the minus strand of CM069441.1, from coordinate 111,801,260 downwards.
CTTTTGCTATAGCATGGACACATTAGAACAGATCAGGAAAACAGTAATAATATATCCATCTTTTTTATTTTCTTACTTTAAAATATAAAATTACAAAACATTTCATATCTTGGTCAAGATTTACAAAACTTTGAATGGATTTAATTTTTTTTGCCATCTATGAAGTTTACTCTACCCCACTGTACAAGTCTTTATCTGAAATAGAAACACACAATGCACATGAGTTGATGGAATGGGTAAAACTAGTGTAAATATATATATTACTTTATACAAAAATTCATGATTTTTTGGGGTAAATATTTTTAAAACGGGCCATATACGGATACACATCAAATGACCTAAAAGTAATTTGCATGTATACAGAATGTCCCAAAAGCTTGAAACCTTTTTTAAAGCTTCACATCTCTGTTAAAATAATTTGCATTATAAAACTGAAAACAAATGTGGATAGAGTGAATGTACTTCCCAGGTGATACAAAATGTAGAACTATAACTAAATGTTGTTGTCCAAGTACAGGAGAAAGTTTCCAGAACTCTGAGAGAGAGAGGGTGAACAAAAAGAAAAAGGTATCAACATTTTTGGGACACCCTGTACAATCCAAGGTATTTTTATATTCAAGGCACAATACATATTCATATAATTCTTATAACTAGTTCTTATAAATAGCAAAAAAAATGTTAGTTGACTTTTTTATAACAAGCTTTACTGTTTGTTTATATTCCCAATTATACTTTTTGTATGCTTTGCAAAATGTAGGTGTAAATCCACTGATCTAATCAATTCAAAATTTCTATGTGTTTTCAAGGTTGTTAGTGCTCCTAGAAAAGCATGATTGTTCAACTACAGATTGATCTTCAACTCAGTGATAAATGACAGCTCCAGGAGGAAGAGTAAGGGAGTACCCAGAGTAAGAGATGTGAAATGGACAAAGGTGATGAAATGGTGCTTTCAGTCAGGCATTTGAGATAAGATCATCAGACCCATGCTGTTTTCAAATCACCATTAATCCTTATTTTCATTCCTAAAGGGGAACCTTCCGCATACACAAATCTATTTTGTTAATGAGAGGTAGGTGCACTTTACTGAGTGATGATGCGCACCCATGATCTAATTTAATACACTTTTATCATTACATTTTTATCCTTGAATCAATAGTACAAAACCTGTTACAGCACCTTAACACAGTATCCTACTATCCTACAAACAGCGCCACCGTTCATTGCACTCGGAACACTCACATACACATATCTTAACAAGTTATAAATAGGATGCCATAATTCCCCTATAGAATTACAACTATAAATATATGAAAGCATACTATAAATAAACAGTCACATTATTACTATATACTTCCTGTATGTACTATGAGACCCAACATAAGCAACTTGAAAAGAGCTTATTTTTGTTTGCTTATTTTTGTTTACTTATTTTTGTGTGTGTGCTGTGCTCCGCTAGTTATGAACAAATGCTCGCAAATTATGTCTGCACCTTATACCTACACAATTTAAAAATACATCACAGTTTGATTATTCTTTGGCAGATTGATATGTTCTCTTTGATTTGTTTTACTTTCAGAAATAAATAACTCGTTTATATTGCTGGTATATACCATCAACTCAAATTATGTAATTTTGATGGGATCTGTTGTGAAAGTTAAGTTCTTACAAAGGTCAGAGTATAATGCAATAAATCAAACTTGAAGATGGCAGATTTGAACTAATTTCAAAAGAACATTGGAACATTTAACATGAATCACATTCAACAGAATCAATTCTAATGCGATCTGATTATTTTGATACATTGGAGTTAAAAATAAGAAAAATGTTAGGTTCTTATGAAAGTCAGAATTTAATGTAATAAAACAAATGTTAAGTTTGCAGATTTTGCCAAATTTCAAAAGAATTGGAACATTTAACATGAATCAAATTCAAATGAATCAATTCTAATGAGATCTGATAATTTTGATAAAGCGGTTCTAAAAATAACAATTTTACACACACTCAAATTATGTAATTTTAGTGAAAGTTAGGTTTATATAAAGGTCAGAATATAATGTAATAAATCAAATTTTAAGATGGCAGATTTGACATAATTTCAAAAGAACATTGGGAGAACATTGGAACATTTATCATGAATTACATTCAACCGTATCAATTCTAATGCGATCTGATCATCTTGATACAGCGGTACTAAAATTATGAACAATAAATTTGACACACACGATCACGTTTCAAAACTGTTTTCTTTTGTGGGTGCAGGCTTATAGAGAATTCAATTATCTCATAAGTCTTGCTATTGACAACTGCATCCTACTGATGATTATACAATAAAATCAGCAAATTGGTATTATTACTCATAGTCATCAAGTTGTGACAATTAATAATAATAATGTCACGGCACTGTGCAACATCCTCATTGTATACAGGGTGTCTCAAATGTAAGTATTTTAGCATTCTGCAACACATGTCCCCTTTTAAATATATTAATAATAATATAAATAATGTCACGGCACTGTGCAACATCCTCATTGTATACAGGGTGTCTCAAATGGAAGTATTTTAGCATTCTGCAACACATGTCCCCTTTTAAATATATTAATAATAATATAAATAATGTCACGGCACTGTGCAACATCCTCATTGTATACAGGGTGTCTCAAATGAAAGTATTTCAGCATTCTGCAACACATGTCCCCTTTTAATATATTATTAATAATAACATAAATAATGTCACGGCACTGTGTAACATCCTCATTGTATACAGGGTGTCTCAAATGAAAGTATTTCAGCATTCTGAAACACATGTCCCCTTTTAATATATTATTAATAATAATATAAATAATGTCACGGCATTGTGTAACATCCACATTGTATACAGGGTGTCTCAAATGAAAGTATTTCAGCATTCTGAAACACATGTCCCCTTTTAATATATTATTAATAATAATATAAATAATGTCACGGCATTGTGTAACATCCACATTGTATACAGGGTGTCTCAAATGAAAGTATTTCAGCATTCTGAAACACATGTCCCCTTTTAATATATTATTAATAATAATATAAATAATGTCACGGCATTGTGTAACATCCACATTGTATACAGGGTGTCTCAAATGAAAGTATTTTAGCATTCTGCAACACATGTCCCCTTTTAATATATTATTAATAATAACATAAATAATGTCACGGCATTGTGTAACATCCTCATTGTATACAGGGTGTCTCAAATGAAAGTATTTTAGCATTCTGAAACACATGTCCCCTTTTAATATATTATTAATAATAATATAAATAATGTCACGGCATTGTGTAACATCCTCATTGTATACAGGGTGTCTGAAATGGAAGTATTTTAGCATTCTGCAACACATGTCCCCTTTTAATATATTATTAATAATAACATAAATAATGTCACGGCATTGTGTAACATCCTCATTGTATACAGGGTGTCTCAAATGAAAGTATTTTAGCATTCTGAAACACATGTCCCCTTTTAATATATTATTAATAATAATATAAATAATGTCACGGCATTGTGTAACATCCTCATTGTATACAGGGTGTCTGAAATGGAAGTATTTTAGCATTCTGCAACACATGTCCCCTTTTAAATATATTAATAATAATATAAATAATGTCACGGCATTGTGTAACATCCTCATTGTATACATGGTGTCTCAAATGAAAGTATTTTAGCATTCTGAAACACATGTCCCCTTTTAATATATTATTAATAATAATATAAATAATGTCACGGCATTGTGTAACATCCTCATTGTATACAGGGTGTCTGAAATGGAAGTATTTTAGCATTCTGCAACACATGTCCCCTTTTAAATATATTAATAATAATATAAATAATGTCACGGCATTGTGTAACATCCTCATTGTATACAGGGTGTCTCAAATGAAAGTATTTTAGCATTCTGAAACACATGTCCCCTTTTAATATATTATTAATAATAATATAAATAATGTCACGGCATTGTGTAACATCCTCATTGTATACAGGGTGTCTGAAATGGAAGTATTTTAGCATTCTGCAACACATGTCCCCTTTTAATATATTATTAATAATAATATAAATAATGTCACGGCATTGTGTAACATCCTCATTGTATACAGGGTGTCTGAAATGGAAGTATTTTAGCATTCTGCAACACATGTCCCCTTTTAAATATATTAATAATAATATAAATAATGTCACGGCATTGTGTAACATCCTCATTGTATACAGGGTGTCTCAAATGGAAGTATTTTAGCATTCTGCAACACATGTCCCCTTTTAATATATTATTAATAATAATATAAATAATGTCACGGCACTGTGTAACATCCTCATTGTATACAGGGTGTCTCAAATGGAAGTATTTTAGCATTCTGAAACACATGTCCCCTTTTAATATATTATTAATAATAATATAAATAATGTCACGGCACTGTGTAACATCCTCATTGTATACAGGGTGTCTCAATGGAAGTATTTTAGCATTCTGAAACACATGTCCCCTTTTAAATATATTAATAATAATATAAATAATGTCACGGCACTGTGTAACATCCTCATTGTATACAGGGTGTCTCAATGGAAGTATTTTAGCATTCTGAAACACATGTCCCCTTTTAAATATATTAATAATAATATAAATAATGCCACGGCATTGTGTAACATCCTCATTGTATACAGGGTGTCTCAAATGGAAGTATTTTAGCATTCTGCAACACATGTCCCCTTTTAAATATATTAATAATAATATAAATAATGTCACGGCATTGTGTAACATCCTCATTGTATACAGGGTGTCTCAATGGAAGTATTTTAGCATTCTGCAACACATGTCCCCTTTTAAATATATTAATAATAATATAAATAATGCCACGGCATGTGCAACATCCTCATTGTATACAGGGTGTCTCAATGGAAGTATTTTAGCATCCTGCAACACATGTCCCCTTTTAAATATATTAATAATAATATAAAAAATGTCACAGCACTGTGTAACATCCTCATTGTATACAGGGTGTCTCAAATGGAAGTATTTTAGCATTCTGCAACATGTCCCCTTTTAAATATATTAATAATAATATAAATAATGTCACGGCACTGTGTAACATCCTCATTGTATACAGGGTGTCTCAAATGGAAGTATTTTAGCATCCTGCAACACATGTCCCCTTTTAAATATATTAATAATAATATAAAAAATGTCACAGCACTGTGTAACATCCTCATTGTATACAGGGTGTCTCAAATGGAAGTATTTTAGCATTCTGCAACACATGTCCCCTTTTAAATATATTAATAATAATATAAATAATGTCACGGCACTGTGTAACATCCTCATTGTATACAGGGTGTCTCAAATGGAAGTATATGTCTCCTTTTAAATATATTAATAATAACATAAATAATGCCACGGTATTGTGCAGCATCCTCATTGTATACAGGGTGTCTCAAATGGAAGTATTTCAACATTCTGCAACACATGTCCCCTTTTAAATATATTAATAATAATGTCACGGCACTGTGTAACATCCTCATTGTATACAGGGTGTCTCAAATGGAAGTATTTTAGCATCCTGCAACACATGTCCCCTTTTAAATATATTAATAATAATATAAAAAATGTCACAGCACTGTGCATCATCATCATTGTATACAGGGTGTCTCAAATGGAAGTATTTTAGCATTCTGAAACACATGTCCCCTTTTAAATATATTAATAATAATGTAAATAATGTCACGGCACTGTGTAACATCCTCATTGTATACAGGGTGTCTCAAATGGAAGTATTTTAGCATTCTGCAACATGTCCCCTTTTAAATATTGTTCCTTTTGTCTTTTGAAATGTTCCCTCCTTAAATGTAGTCATTGGTTATTTCTATATTTAAAATGTTTGTGTAGTGCTGTTGACTCCTTCAAGATCAATCTTTGATGCGGTTACAGGTTTCAGCACCGGACGGCGAGTTGTACTGACTTTTTTTATTTTATTTTATATTTTTATTATCTTTTTCACAGTATCATCATATGTTCAATACAAAGTATAATATAGGTCACATTTCGACATAATACTACGAGTACAATACTGACGATAATGAGCATCAAATAAATGTTATTACAGGGTCCTTTGCTGATATATACTCCACATCCTATAATAGTAAGAGGGAATTCCACTTTTGTTAAACTCGCGATGTTCCCGTTTTTACAGCGATATATTTTTCAAGGGAGAAGAACAGATTTGCTTCCTTCCGGAACAAAGCGAAACATGGTAGCCCCTCTTTCATTTTGATCTTGTATATATAAAAGCGACATTGTAGAAAAAAAATTACATTTAAGGCACTCAAGTTATGGTTGGCTAGCTCAAATAGTTGCATCTGTCTATCCATAATGATGGTTATATTTGTCTTTTCCTTAAATCCATTTTATAACATTTTCCCATTGTACTGACATTTTAGTCCCACAATGCAATGAGCATAGCATACAACAAAGCCGCTGAATTTTAGCATTTTGAAATGGCTCGTAACCATTGTCATGCAAAATGCCCTTTGCATTGTGGGATTGAATTTTGGTACATCTCTGCTTCCTGTGCATAAACCCAGAATCCGCGTAATGATACTCTGTTTGGTACATTTTGAACTGATTTTATCTGCCTTTTCAGAGTACACACCACCAAATAATATTTTGCATTTTGGCCATACACGGCAGTGTTTGAAATTAAGATTGACCCCATCATAAGTCTAAATTTAACATCCTAGAAAGGTAAAAAGTGCTGTAAATGTACCAAAATGTTTCATAATTTGGCATTTGTAGGTTATTTCCTCCACATTAGGCCCAACATCTCTAGCTTTTTCTTGAATAATATCATTTTACACGATTTCACTGTTTCCACCAATTTAGAGCTAAAACCCCTGATCTAAGAATATAGGCAGCCTGTCGAACAATAGATAGATATCATTGGCCCGTAGCGGGAAAAAATGCTGGTTACCCCCTACAAAAGTGATTGTTTTTAAGCAGAAGTCATCTAGATCTTCAATAAAAACAATGATTTGAATGAACCAGTTTGCTCTAAAGGTGAAAAAAATTAACACGAACTTGACCTCTTTACCACACAAAGCAATAGGGAACTGATTTGGTGGTGTGGGACCTGTAGCCAATGTAAAAAATATCATCAATCCAACATACAGTTGCAACTTAACATACACGGTGACCGATACAAACTCTGAATTAAAAATAAATCTGTAAAATAGTTTGAAAAATACTAATAATATGTCACATTATCATTGAAAAGATCTACCGGTACTTGATAATAATTCTTTTACTAAACACACTACAAGAAGTTACAATGTTTGTTTCGATTTAGAAAATCACCTTTGTATCCCTTTATGGAGAGAATACATTTTTATATAATTCACACACTGCACAAAATTTGAGAGAAACTCCTGAAAGCTTAAATTTTGTTCGTTCTCATTATATAATATACTACAAAATATAATCGGACGCAACTTTTATATATTCTTTGGTTTCTAGTTATGTACAGTATAAACATATAAATATAAATCATGGTTGGACGGAAGTTTTATTTTTACAATGATCCAATTCAATGATTGGTCAATTACAATAAAATGACTGACTTCCAATTCATAGACAATTATATCAACTTTGAATTTTGAAGTGATTCCAAATTACATTTTTATCCCATAAACTTAATCTCTGTCTGGCCAAGACCCGGTTAAGTTTCCTTTCATTGTGTATCACGCAGCTCGCTTGAAGCAACTTTAGGGAAACATTCGCCATCTTTTGATCTGCAAGTTTGAGATTCAGTTGAAATGTCGTAAGGCATGAAATAAAAGTTGTTTGTTGCAGAGATTGATATCCCTTAGTGTAATCAATATTTATGGGTAAAAATACTGTACAAAGTTATTTCAAGATCACTGCATGTGCCCTTTAAAGCAAAACATTTGTATGGTACATATTTGCTACTAATCCTGGACGTGCACATCTTGCGGAGTCCCCCAAGGAACAGTCCTCGGCCCCCATCTATTCCTGCTATTCATAAATGACATCAGTGAAGCTGTCTCCAGCAAAATAAGACTATTTGCTGACGACTGCTTAGTCTACCGAGCCATAGATGGTCCAAATGATATAAATCACCTTCAGACCGACTTGGACAACCTGGTCAAATGGACGGAAGCATGGGGCATGCGATTCAACGCTGCTAAGTGCAACATTATGAGAGTCACCAATCGACGAAACCAAGACGCACACGACTACACTATGACAGGGACTACACTAAAGACTACGAAGACCTGCCAGTACCTCGGCGTCCATATCCAAGACAACCTAAAATGGAATGCACAAAGCCAACACGCAACTTCAAAGGCATCCCGAGTGCTCGGCTTCCTTCAAAGAAACTTCCATCAGGCCTCAACAAACGTCAAGGTGAAACTGTACAACACATTAGTGCGACCACATCTGGAATATGGTGTAGCAGCTTGGGACCCACACAGCGCCAAAAATGTCAACATGCTGGAAAAAGTCCAACGTAGAGCAGCACGCTTCACCACAAAAAACTACTCACATGAAGCTAGTGTTACAGACATGCTAAACAGCCTTAACTGGACCAGCCTACAAGACCGCAGAAGAGCACATAGACTGACTTGTCTGTACAAGATCCACCACGACCAGCTCGACATTTCCAAGACATACATCGCCCCGAAAACAGACCGCGAACGAAGAGGACACGACCAACAATTCAAACTCTACAACACCAGACTGGCTCCATTTACCAACTCCTTCTTTCCGCGTACAATCACCGACTGGAACAAACTCCCCCAATCCACCATCAACCTGCCCTCAAAAACCTCCTTCAAGCAGAGCATCCCCAAACCTTAATCCCCCTGTGACCACCCACCTCCTGTTAAAACTTCCCTGCGGAGTACTACGGAGGATATCCAACCAAGTAAGTACCAAGTATTAATACAGGGAACAGTTAACACACATGATTGCCTCTAGTGTCACGGTTTACATCCTGTACACATGGCTTTCCAAGAATAATGTATGTTTGCATGTAGCCTTGGTCAGGCTTAAAAAATAATTGAAAATCAGGTAGTAGTCTAGGCTACACTCTCTGTTATATATATTGTGATTAAATATAACATCCAAAATAAAGCCAGAGTTAGGTTCACACCACCCATCCTTTGCTCACTCGCCAAAGAACAGGCCTCCTACCCTCTCTCACCAGCTACTTTTTAATGAGCAGGCCGGGCGGAGCGTGGCTATTGGATATATGCTTCATGCATAATGACTATTCGCCATATTTGGTAATATTAACCCCCTCCCCAGGTATGATGTTTTGTTCTATATAACTCCACAATTTGGGCTCGATAATTATTTTTCTAACATATAATGCACAATGTTGCGCTTGCAGGACCCTCCTTAAACACAGCTACATTCATTTCATTTTGTAAATGGTTTATCAATCATTTCTTGTGTGGACTTTTCCCATTGACATTCCAAATCATCAAATACAATCACAGAATGGCAGTGACCTTCACAAACAGGCATGCAAGCACAGTGGGTAGAACTTAAAGTAAAAATTCCCTTTAAAAGGGATAACCCATGCCCAAGATGATTCCATTTATAAAGATAAAAAATAAAATAAATGGCACCGATTTTAATCATTTCGGTTTTTTTAAGATAAAAAAGATCTCTGAATTCCATTTTTGTCTTGCACTATCTGTCAAGAACTGACACTTGGTATTGATTTATTCATTGCAATTGGTGATTGAGAATGTCAATGGACATATCTAGGTAAAATAAGGAGTAATTCTGTTATACCCTTCACAGGGGTATTCATAGTGCGTGATTTTTAAGAACGACGCATACTACCGATGTTGGTGTGTAGGGTATAACAGAATTATGCCCAAAAGGCTGACTGATAATCCATTCACAGCCATAATAATAATGATAATGTGGCCATAGTCGTGACTAACCCAGTGTAAAGTCACCATTTTTCAAAATGGAAATTTTAATTTAGTTAAAATCTACTTCAAATAAGCTTTAAAATGATATATGACATGTAGTTATTGTTTTGTAAATAAACACTTAAATAATCAAAAATCCTCTTGGAAATCCTTTGTTTTTTATTTAATTTTCTTGAGTTTAAGGCCCTGACGACTTTACACTGGGTTTGTGCTGGATGGTCACATATAAGCAGACACAGCCATAAACTTTGTCACTTACTACAGTGATAATATGCCAGTATGCTATAAAGATAGCAGGGTGTTTTTTATCAGGAGTATATTTTAAGGTAGCAAACTGCATTCAGTAATGCTCTCATAAAGTTCTCCCTTTGGTAGTTCACCACAGACGAACTGGTCATACACCTGTTCACTTGATGACGGACAGTACAGATTTTACATGGAGAAATTGTAACCTTGTCAAATTCCCAAGAGAACTGGATGTGGCTAGCAACTCAGAGTGGTAGCTCGCATTTAAACACTAGTTTATACACCTGTTAATTTCCAACTTGTTGCATGATCACACTCTTAATATAGTACAAATTACTCTTATGTGGTGTGTGGCATACCTGCATGGTCTAAGACAAATATAGGCACTCAATATTTAAGGTATATGAGTGGAATACACACCGATGTCAAATAAATGATAAATGATGAACATACAAGTCCAATAACAAGCACCTGTATTATACAAACCTGTTTCTACCAACCTGGCTGAAGCGATAGTTTTGGAGTGATAAGCATATTTATTTCCTGGTTAGTTACTTTTTTGAGCAATGTATCTCCCAGGTGATAGATACCATACACCAACATAGACAAGGCTTATAAGTGTCACTCAACCTGACTGGATTCACTCACAGGATAACATTTTATTGGCACTTATGTCTTCATTGGAGGAATCAATTTAGAAAATAATGTGTTTCAATTCCACTGTGTCACCTGGTCAAGCTCAGATCTATATTGCATCAATGACTAAACAACAATCAGATAAATATGTGAGATCATCTGCTACAATCCAAACATATAACATGTAAGGCTTAATATCCAAGTAGTGACCAGAGCTCCAAGAAAATCAATGACTAAACAACAATCAGATAAATATGTGAGATCATCTGCTACAATCCAAACATACAACATGTAAGGCTTAATATCCAAGTAGTGACCAGAGCTCCAAGAAAATCAATGACTAAACAACAATCATAAAAATATGTAAGAACATCTGCTACAATCCAAACATATACCATGTAAGGTTTATCTAAGCAGTGACCAGACCTCGAACTAAAATCAAGAACAGTTGGGCAAAGTTGGCGTGTTGGTAGAGACAGGTGGTATATATTGCCAGAGTAAATTTGAGATTAACCGTTGCGAATGTACCTTACAGTGATTGATTTATTGAGTTTCAAAATGGTTAAGAGTATGTATGATTGGTGAAAATAATGATGCAATTTTGATCAGCAATATCTGACACTGACCGCATCTATCCTGTTCTCAAGTCTTGTTTGAAGGATTTTGCACTTGATCTACATGTACGTCACAACAAAAGAACAAATTGTCATCAAACATAATTTTGAGAACAAGGAGAGTCAGTGATATTTTCAGATGAAAACTTGAAGAAAAAACCACACTTCTAGCAATCTATCACATTATCCAGGTATCCTATATTCTAAAATATCTCTATTTCAAGTCTCCTTTTATAGCTATGAAGGGTGCTCTTTCAACTGGTATAAATACCTCAGACTGTCACCTCGGTGCCCTTAACTTGAATCTTGCTAAGTGACAGATCACACATTCGATTGGTGTGTCTGCAATTCCCTAGCATTTATCATTCATAATGCATAAGCAATTTGTTTATCCTGCCTCAATTTTTGCCGAATCATGGTGACACATAATACACAGCATGTGAGTATCACCTGGGTTATGTTATGTGCCACCGGTAGATGATATCCAGGAATGCGCTGTTACACTTAAACTACACCCCCCCCCCTACGAAAAACAGCTTGAACTCTTTAATGGTTTACTATAGTCACTGTCATAATGCTATGAATGAAATTAAAGCTATTTCACGCAAGTGTCATTGTTGTTCCCGGGGCTGCGACCAAATGCATGATATGCGTAACTACGAGCGAACAAATATGCATGCATGCTCGTGGTGATTTCACGTTTGACCAATCAGGACGTGCGGTATTTTTCTGAAAGCTCCCGGTACGCACTTCCAGGTTTACGCACGTATGCACTCATTGGGAGCATGTTGTTCGTAGCATTACAACACTGACTATAGCAATATCTTATCATACGGTGCTGTAAAATACAAATGAAATGGTCCAAGTCCAAAAGTGGGCTATTCTATATTAAATACATGCCCCTTGTGAAAAAAACACTTATAGATCCATAGGTATATACATGTACACTGTCCCAGGCAATCAGCGTAAATATATGACAAACCAGGCATGGATGACGATATCTGTCAAATGTGATCAATAGGGATGTTGCGTACAGTCAATAACTTCATAAAAACCTTTTACAGCGACAATGAATTGCAAAAAGATCGCACAAGTGATCTTTTTTCCTCATTGATTTATAATAATTTTTCATCCTTGTGCACATTTCAATGGAAATGCTAAATCCGTATCAATTTCAGATTGCCACCACACCTTTTCACTAATATGAATAAATTTGCTTTAAAATAATCAGCTCTTAAACATTAAGGAGAGCATATATCACATGTTTCATAACTTTAAAAAAAAGTGTCATATGTAACAGTAAAATTCTCTCTTATATAAAATCATGCTTGTGCTAAAGTAATGTTTCAGCTATCTATTGACATCTGCAAGCAAGGAAGTATTTGAGTTTACAAAACATATGCGAACAATATCCCATCTGCCTGTATGACAAGACACCATATAATTGGCCCAGAATACTTGTTGAGGTGAAGTAGAGGACTTGCACTCACTTATACAATATTCTACCTTTCGCCTTCATAACTTGTTGTTCATAATTTAAACCATTTGAACCAGATGAGATTTCAGAAGTATGCTGAACAAAGCATCACCAAATGAATAATTTTGACATTATCAAACATATGCAACTTTGTGTCAGGAAACACTTGAATTTCTGTATTTCAGGAAATACCTACAAAGAACTTACAGGTTCAGTCGGTTCCAAATTGGCACACCTCCTTACATACAGCAGTGAATTAATAAAGAAGTGTGTGGGCAGGCAAGGCTCTCACTATGCAACAGAGAGCATTGTGCATCATATGCGTGATGCGTACGTATGGCAAAATCATGCTCGCACGCTAAGATGACTTTTGCACACAGAGAGACAAAAATGCATATTTCTTGCCAATTTGGAACTGACTTTAAATTCAATTTTGTAATAACACCAGCTCAGAACTGCTCTGTCTCTATTAACAGATCATCTGGGTCCTGGACAAAACTCTCTGCAAAGTCAATTATCTCTTCCTTGGTTATCTGTCGGTTTGCATTCTTTGGCATCAGCGAGAACTCTTTGGTTGGTGGGTAGAAAGCGGCATGTCTGTGGTCTTCTTCATGAATAATACATAGGCGCGGATACACATATAGGGATGGTAGAACATCTTCAGATATTGAATCATTGTTTTCTGCAATGATAAAAAAAAATCAAAAATAATTAATTACAAATTGGTAGGTAATACAGATCAGTTGTTCACATGGTACAGACAATTGTTTGTATTTGGATTCAGTGCTCGTTTAAATACCAAACATGAGCTTTTAAGATGCAGGATAATAATGATTAAGAATGGTAAGAAACACTGCCTGATTCAAGATATAGTGTGGGAGAGCCAGCTACAGTCAGGCATGGACAAAATTGGCAAATTGGGAAGCTACATGCTGGGAAATGTGGGCATTTAGAGGGAAACTTTGCTCTTCTATATAAGAAGTACAAAATAAATAGTGAGGACATTTTATCAATTTTGGAGAGAAATTTGGGTTAGCTTGCCAGGAAATTAACATTTTTCCGGGCCTGGCTACAGTCATGCTGCAAGGAAAGGTTCAATGCAAATTCTTAAACAGCTAAGAAAGTTTAAGCAATCTCATTGGTTCTCAGAGAAATCGGCGATATCTAGATGAGACAACTTAACACAGGGAGGTGGAGCTTACGTTTTAACAGTGCGCCCGACCTTCACAATGCGTGGTTTGCTCCATAACGCGCACTTCTGCAGTGCGTCTTTAGCGCTTTTCCTGCGTTTATGCCGGCGCCGCGACGCTTACGCATGGTTTACTCATCGCATGTGATTGGATGGAATGTTTGTGGGTTATTCGATCCTAGCAGGGATAAAAGGTGTCAAATGTGGACAATAAAATGTACTTATTTCTTTGATAAATGTCTAAAGTATGATTGTTTAAGAATGAGAATAAAGGTATTGTTTTTAGACCATACCCGTGTTATATTGTCTGACATAAATGCGTTCGATAGTATTATGTTTTGCGTAGAACAACGACGCCGCATTCTACTTAAAATAATACTATCGTCCGCATTTATGTCAGACAATATAACACGGGTACGGTCTAAAAACAATACCTTTATTCTCTAATTAGGTAATGGATGATTAAAGAAGATCAAGGGAGATTAACAACAAAGACTAGATTACCGTATCTTGATTAAAAATGTAAAGATACAGGTAATTGGAATGGTTGGATAAAAAGAAGAACTCTGGAACGAACCTGGTTCCTTTTGACATTTGAGGGAAATTTTTGGTATAAGAATATAGAAATATATAAGAATTTAAAAGGAATGTATCTCATGAAGGAAAATTTTAAAACTTATAATGCTGGGAAATTTGCATTTTTTTCTGGCCCTGTCCTGGTTGGAACCTACCAATGATAACTTAATATATAGGCCAATTGTCATGATTATTTAAGGTCAAATGGACAAATACATGTTTAAATACGTATATTTGATCAAATAAAGATGCTCTTAACATAACAGTGTACAATTGTAATATAATTTGTGGAAATTAATTTTAAATCTCGACATACAAGTGACATGTACTAGCCCTCATTTTTCTTTCTGATTACCCAAAATGTATCTTATTAGCATTTAGGGGGCTGTCATTTTCTTCGGGAGGGGGGGGGGGGGTCACAAATATGTCAATGGCCGTTGTTAATATATTTATAACCCCCTTATCAGATACAAAATAATTTTATGACCCCCCCCCTCCGGCTTATCGAAGTTAGATTTTGTAATGACTAAAATACCAAATAATGGAAAATAAACAGGAAATGTGTTGTAAATATGTACATTTATAAGGGTTATGGTTAGATGAATGTGCGCGAAGCGCGAAAAAAATTGCCGTTTTGAAATTTTGGAATCTGAATTGCTACATTACTACATTATAACCCCCCTATTTTAGATTTCACAAAATTATGACCCCCACCACCATATTTGTGCCCCCACCCTCCCGAAGAAAATGACAGCCCCCTTAGATGACATCTTACTTGCAAACTTTTTGATATGATTAAGATGATTAAGAATAGCGTACATTTCAACAACAACAAATGAGCACTTAAATTTGTTATTAATGAGAAAAGTTGATCAAACACAACTGCTGGACTCTACTATTGGAACAATTACTTCTGCTATATATCAGCACCATATGGTTTTTATTAGACTTCTATTACAAGCCAGGATATCGAAGGGTTGGCGTGGATTAGATCCTGCTTTCCCTTTCAATTTCCAATTCCCAAATAAACACGGAATCAAATACCGAGTAGGAGGTTTGAAAAACGATTCCTATGGGAGCCAGAGTTTTACAGAACTGTATTCCTTTGGGGATCGGTGCAACAGAATCCATGTTCTCCTGTGAATAATTTGTTCACTTAAATCACACAGCACTACTCTATCTGCCCACTCGTTTATGGATGGCATGGAAAACAGCCACTTGTATTACACAACTGTTATACAACATAGTATGCAGCAATTAAATTACAAGGTAATGCCACGGGGAAAAAACATGTTCTATGGGCAAATGGACCTCTCAGGTAGGGTCGGTCGGGATGTTTTGTTTTAATTTTGGGTTTTTTTACAAACATTTCAGGAATTTTGGGGGGATTTCCAACAATTTTGGAAATGTCAATAAAAAAATGGGTCGGTCGAGCCTGTAGAACAGGTTTTTGTGAGTGGCCTAATAGGGAAAAAACAGGTGTAGTAGAATAGACAACACAGTATTGTGACATATAAATGTGGATTCAACTTAACCACAACATACTGCAGTATATGTAAGTTGTTTGTAATTGTTTGTCTTCATTCCGTAGCTATTTATATTTAAATGAAGATTAGTGAAATGGGCATGCATGTGCCTTCATTGCAGTGGATTATGACATTGAATTCACAGAATAACCCCATTTTCCCTTCCTTGTGACTTTTGCATTAACCCTAACTTGAGGTAGCCACTTTTTTCAGATTTTTTTCCTGTGGAGAAAAGTGACCCCAAAAGACACCCTGGGATTTGAACCACAGACCTCCAGCACACAGGCTGACTGACTGTCCACTACACCACGGGTGTCAAGGCTACTTGGCTCAGTATATACTTCGCCAAGTATATAGCCTGCAATCTTGTTCAAAACCTGTTGGGACACTATACACGTGCGCATGAAATATCTTCCAAAATGAGTAAAAAGCTGTCAGTTGAAAGTATGATAGTCAAAACTAGTTTATGTAAAGCTGCCATCCCCCACCCCCCAATCAATGTTGGGGCTGATATATATAACACAGCCCGTTGCAGGACGATGCTTTTATATGGACCAACATTGAGTTTAGGGGGAGGGACCACCGTTCCACAGGACATGCAGGAAGTGTCCCAACAGTTTTGAACATGATTGTGGGTCCATTTTTTCGCCGAAAAACTTCAACGCCTGGTTATACAAAGAGGCTGGCCGTGTGGTTGTCGTGTGTTGTAGTAGGGTTAGGGTTAAAATAATATAGATCAGAAAAATGAAAATGTATTTACTCTATGTGTACTGCAAGTTCCCTACTAGGCTGGTTTTAAATTGTTGCTTGCCATACTGTTTCAGGACCCTGGCCTCATCAGCTTTTAGATATCAGTGTCACTGATCATTGATGATATTAGGCAAATTAAAAAAAATATGTTTAGCTTTCAGATTGTTTTCAAAAAAGAAAAGAGGCAGCTTTTTTCCCCCTTTAACAAAAACATTTTAGCGCATAATCGCCCTTATAAGCCCTTTAATTGTTTTTATTTATGGTTCTGAGGGGCTGGTCACCACAAAACTGGTTTAAAATTCATCTATGAAAGAACCAAAGCTGTTACAAACACCTGAACAAAACAAAAAAAGTTATGACTAAAATAAAGAAAAAAGAAAAGAATTGAAGCGGACCAAAAAAAGGAAGCAGGAGGAGACGCTAAACATATTAATTTTGCATCATAAAGCAGTTGTTATTTGGCATCATAAAGCAGACCAACTGTGCTACCTAACATCAAGTCCAACATCACATGAGTTTATTAATGTTACTTAGCAGTTGTCATTATTCTAGCCACATGTCAAATTTAAACAATTGTGTACTTTGATATATTCCTGATTTTATCTTCATTCATATAGAACTTTACTTAAAAATTAATTCATATAGAACTATACTTAAAAATTCATTCATTTAGAACTACCGTATACTTAAAAATTAAGAAAAATAACATAAAGTATCATCATAATGATTGCCATAGACATCTGTATATAATTATAATAATTTGTGTTACCATGGCAACATACTGGTTTAAAAAATGTCTGTGAATTGCTAGTAAGCGGGTTGCTTAACATGGACTTATGAGTCGATGAAGGATTCTTCAAACTAAATATAGAATAGTGTTGGCTGAAAGTATTTGAATGGCTCAAAATATAAGCATACCAGTAACTCCTTTTGAACTTAAATAGAATTTTAACAATTTAGGCCTTCGCATGAAATTGTTAACAGTATACATAAATAATATCACAAGGAGAGTTGCATATCTTCTTTCGTCACGTAGAGTGCTCAATCCTTTCGGAGAGCAATAATATACGGGGAAGAAGAAAACAAATAAATTTACTCCATATTTATTTCACAACAGTCTGTTTCGCCCAAAGGCTCATCAGGTGAATAAATAATATCACATGGCAGGTTTCCAATTGTCTGCATACTGCTTTCAGGGGCTGAATTTAAACCTCCAAATGATGGAGGGGAAGGGATAAAATATGCTGGTGCCATGAGTTGAACCTGAGTCACCTGATTTGCTCTTTGCATGGATCCGCCATTTGCAAGGAGAGCCTCGAACCGGAATCAGATTTATTGTAAGTGTTGCATCATTTCACAATGTCTCACTGCATGACCAGTCAGTCATATTGTGCAGAGAGAGTCGTCTGTTGAACTAGTTACATAATTATATAGAAATAATAGGCATATACGACGGGTATTAAACAAATTATAAATATTTTAAACAGGTTCGCCGTCGTGGGTAGAAAAGAGACAATAATGGGAAAACGATCTCGCCCGGGAATCGAACCCAGGATCTGTTGATTGCTTGTCAACTGCCTTGTCCATTGGGCCACAAGACCTCGCATGGTAAAGCATCTGAAATTCAAACCTAAGCGATCTCGTTTCCTAAGCGATCTCATTTCCTCGTTTAGTTACATAATGTTGTGTTAAAATTAGGTGTGTTATTTCTGTTTTTCTAGGCAAAGGAAAAATGAATAAGGGGGACAAATGAGCAAATTTTACCTTGAAACACCGTCAAATAGGTGTTTTTTTTCAACCTCCTGAAACGATCATTTGTTACCTCTATGAATATGAAGAGAGAACACTGGGTTGCAAACATCAATATTCTAGTTATGCCCTTAAACGTTATGATCAGAGATGAGCAATTCCGTTGTAGATCAGTATCTGTAATTCTATATCACTATGAAATATACCATTATACCCAAATGGCAATATGTAAACAGTGAAACTAAGGCCAAATTAAAAAACAAAAATGTCGATCACCTCACTTTGTGAAAGAATGGGAGAATGGGGCATTCTATACAAATATTGTAGAATGTGTTGTGTTTTCAGCCCATCTGTCTTTTTATTTTATTTTATCTTCCTTGATCACTTTTCTTGCTGATTGTGTTTGCAAACCACATTATTAAGGCAATGCTTAACAAATCCTGTTCTACGTATAGGCAATGTTGGTTGGTGGTTTTTTTCCCTTCAAAACCTAAATGAAAATGTTGGTAAATTTGTAAAAAAAGAAAGAAGAAAATCCTATGCCAAATGGAAATATTCTTATTTGACTCAATTTGGTAAACATTCTACTGTCAGAACACTCATATTCTGACCAAATTTGGTTCTTACAAGCATCTTCAAGAGCATACTTATTGAAAAGAAATCCAAAGTTTTATTATTTTGGAAACAGAAATAGCACACTCTACCTACTAAGAAAAGAACCAACCCCTGAACAATTAGTTATATTTTCCTGATAATATGCGAAAATTTGGGTCTATAATGAAGCAAAACCCTTAGAAATGGGTACCATTTTTACAAAATCACTTTAGAAATGGACAGGGGTTTTGAATCTCCAGACTCACACCCCCGACCAAACCAAATCCGAGTACCCCCCACAGGAACCAACCCCACAAATACAGATTTAAATGGGAAATGGGGAAATGGGGATAAAGATGCCAGAAATACAAAGTTAAAAATTGAATTCATGAAGGACAAAACAAAAAATAATCTTAAACTGTGCTCTTTTGATACATCTTGGAACTTCATTACACAAATTTGGACCGGGATTTGGACACTGTTTTATGGTTTGAGGACAAACCGGGTAACCGGGTAAGATTTAGAATACCCTACCATTTGTATTTCTCACAAAGAGTGTATGGGTCATTGAAGACATGCTGTAGTAGGGTATACTAAAGGAACTTTGACAAATGTGCCATACCAATGTGCTTTGTTCGTGAAAAAAGTGACATACAAAATTGAACTTTAAAAATGTGTTTGGCCTAGCTGGCTCTTTGGGGCTGATAGTGTACCCAGCATGAGACAAAACCACTGCAAGCTATCCATAAATACTTAAAGTGTGTGTGGTGTGTGGGTGAAGATATAGGATTACTGTTGTACAATCTAAGACAAAATATGCACAGAATTATTTTCAAAAAAGAAAAGAAATCACAACAAACATATTATTACAACAATATTTGGTATCACTGTGAAAAATGCATGCATGTAGGTACAAATAGCCCCAGTCTTGGTTCAGTAAGTGTTGAATATAGATAAGCAAATTTGTTCAGAGATATATTACAACTAATGAGGATAGATGCGATGCCCTGAATACTGGACACTGCTTGTAGAGTGTTCAATGCCTCGGACATGGTGTTCTGTTACCATTGGTTACATCGCTAGAGAATCGCATATCACAAATATTTCTAGATTCATTACACGGGGATGTTACAGAAAGAAGAAGAGACCGAGAGTTGTCTTAGCTATTGTATAGCAAAACAAACAAATTAATGGCCATATGGAGGACTTTATTATCAACAGGGAGTGTAACACTAGCTGTATAGTTAGAGGGTTACATGTCGCAAGACTCTTTATGAAAGTAAATATAGGATTTAAGGAAGGTGTATTGGAAATATTTGGCTTTAACAAGTTTAACTTTACAACAATATCAAAAATGGAAAGCCGTAAGGTGAAGATTTGTTTTTTAATTACTTGTTTTTGGATGAAATTCTTTTGAAACTGTTGAAAAATTGTCTTTGAGTTTTGAATGCTGCTTCCTGGGATATTGTTGCTAATTTCTCTGCAAATTACACAGTAAAAAGGTTCACATCTTATTTGAAATTGCTCTTTTAAAGGATTAGTTTTGTGATAAAATGTCACATTAGAATGGACCACATTGCCGAATGGACCAAGATTTAATTTGTAGCAAAGTAATTTTTGAGTGGCTGTTTAGAAAGAAAAATGGAAAAGGAACTTATGAAATGATTTTATAAAGTATACATTTGCAGCACCAGCTAAATAAAGGGTTAAATAAAGTGAATTTAGGAAGGCCTGTTGGAAACACTATGCTTATTAATGCTTATTTCTCTCAATAACACAGTGAAATAGACCTCATTTGAAGGTGTTCTTTAAAAGGATAATTTTTAATGACAAAGTGAATACAGGAATAGACCACATTGCCATGTAAATCAAAAGTGTATTTGTAGTAAAATATATCTGAAATCTTTTGAATTTTTTGTTTTACAATTCAGGGAAACTCTATTGAATTGACATCACCAATTCTTCCAGCCCACATCAAGTGCAATGGGTAAATTCTAAGGACTTTATAAAGAAAAGTGTGTCACAATGAAATGGGATACATTAATGATTTTATATCCAAAAGGCAATCTTAAGAATTAGTATGATCAGACAAATGCCATTATGCTCTTCTGTATTGCAGACATTTTCACTAAAATGACTGAAGGCTTTTAGTGATATTCTCTGTTATATCACTATGTTTAATCCAAAGAATAAAAGCACCCGCTGATTTTTGTACGGTTTCAGATTTTCTTGCTGGTGTAAATGCGAAATATGGATTTCATGAAAAGGGAGTAACGTGCGCTAACAAAGCAATGTCTTAAGCTTGATTTCTATGGCTTCACCATTGTTAGATTTCTTCTTGGGAGACAAATAAGTTGATCATATAAGATCAACTTGGGGGTTCATTTCTACGGTTTCAAGATCATCAGGTTTCTTCTTTGGAAGAACAATTAAATAATCTCAAATGGTATGAAAAACAACAAGTTTGCAACGGAAGAGACAATAACAATACTATCATTAACTAACTTGTGATTTATTTCTATGGTTTCAAGATTATACGGTTTCTTCTTTGGTTGAACAATTAATGATCACAATAGGGGTAAGAAGAAGAGGCTTGCATCAGAACAGAATACTAACTCTCACGTGGGATTCAGTTCTACGGTTTCAAGATCATTAGTTTTCTTCTTTTTGGAAAACAATTAATGATCACAATAAGTGTAAAAGAAGAGGCATACAACATATGAACAATATAACGCTAACCTGGGTGGGATTCAGTGCTATGATATTGAAATTGATAAGTTTCTACTTAGGGGAACATTTATTTACAAGGGTGTGAAAGAGAAGAGTTTTAACACTTTCCATATGGCTATTATTTTTACCACACACAAAACAGATTTTTCAGAAACCTTTCCCAACTTTCAAAGTCTATCTCAAGGATTATTTAACTAATACTAGGCATGTTTGTACTTATTTTAAGGCATATCTCATGGTGATACCAAATATGGTGATGAAATTCAATGTTGACATTTTTGAAGTTGTATTGACATCGTACAGCGTTGAAAGCACATGTTACCTTGGTACAACATCTATACAACACAATAATCCCAATTGTGCACAATGGGATGATTCAGCAGCAGGGCTCAAATTAATAGAAGGCATCTAAGGCAATTGCCTTCGGTATACCACCTAGTTGCTTTGATATCCTCAATTTCTAGCTGTTTTCACTTCATTCAAAAGTACATCATTGCCGTGAAAAAAGTTGGTGCCCTTGTCAAATTGCCCTACTTTGCATGCCCTCTCCTTAATTTGAGACCTGTTCAGCAGCCATGTGGAATGGAAAGCTGACGGTCAACACAACGATACCTCAAAAACTCAAGACGTTGGGCCAATTTGAGTAGGTCAATCATCAGACATCTCCTTCGCTGGATCATTTTTTCAAAACAATGGGTGTTAATAAGAAGAGGCTAGTACAACAGAGGAAACCTTCAGATTCCACACCACAAAATAAATTTGTGCTAGCATCCATCACTCTCGGGTGTTTTTTATTCAAAATAGACCCACCTTTAACCATTAATTTTAAGGTGCAGAAAAGGTATCAAGTGCTCTCAATATGAAAGAAATTTGTGTTATTTGTGATTTGTAGACTATAACCTAAATATTTTACCAAATAACTCTTGTATTTTCTCTGATAATAAGAATTGATATATTTTTTCTTATTTTTTTACCTCTTCTAGAACAAATGCACTTAACATACTAGTGGACAGCGATTCGGAGAGTGGCCTAGTCTTTGACGTCCAGTGGCAGGAAAAAATGCAGGTCAACCCCCCAAAATGTGTTTCTGTTTATAGAAGACATCAGTATCTTCATAGAAAACAATGATTTGAACAAACAGTCGCTCGATAGCTGAGAAAATCTGACTTTAATTTGATCTCTTTTAAGAGATCAAATTAAAATCTGATTTTCTCATGCTTAAAAGCATATAAAGTATAGGGAGCTTATTTAGTGGTGTGATACCTTCAGTAAAGCACTTACCTAAGGTCATTCCATTGTCAGGCTTTCTTCTTGGGGGTACATTTGTTTTTTACAATGTAGAGGACTCATGCATTCATGCGATATATTTCTAAGGTTTTGTCATTGTCAGGTTTCCTCGTAATGGAACATTTATTTACTAAGATGGGTGTAAACATAAAAGAGACAGTCAACAAGAGTGGACCCCCAACACTTACGTATTAAGGTTTCATCATTAAGGTCGTACCAATCTACGGTTTCCTCTATTCAGAACAATCCCGGGGGCAGTAAATAATTACTCGGATAAATTTCTATGGCTTTGCCATCGTTAGGTTTTCGTCATTTACTCATCACAACAGGTGTAAAAGTAGGGCTTGGATAAGAGAGATAATGCCACCACTAAGATAATGCCAAGCTTTACTATGGTTTCATTCTTTCAAAGGTTTCCCTGGTTTCAATGGCATGATTGTGTACATATAATTGCTCTCATGCAAAGAGGTGTGGTGAAGACATATAATTTCAACACACAATTTTAATCATGTAAATTAAAAAATTTATGTAAATTTTTTTTTTTTATGGTTTCCTCTTATAGACACTGTGTTGTAACATTGATAAAAAGGGATCTGATCCAAACACTGATATGGGTACCCACTAAGACAGCATTATCTAACAGGCCCCATGTCACAGCGGTAAAATGACAAATGCTGCCCCAAAATGACAAAACACAGTACTGTTGCACAAAATATATGTTAATAAATTTGAACATGCAATTTTGAGCAACTTAAAGAGACTTAAGTGTCAATTTTGTGCAACTGCATTGATGCCGATTCTGCACATTTTGTGCGATTTCATGCAATTCAAGTCAAAACATTGTACAACGTTAGGCAATTATGAGCATTTACATCAATTTGGGTAACTTTAGGCATTTTCCTTATGACATGAGGCCATCTAAGTCACCTTACTATGGTTGGGGTAGCCACAATTCTGTGATTGTCGGAAAAGTGTACTTTAGGTCCCAGATACTGGTATACCAGTATCGTTCAATACTGGAACATAAAGGTTACCAGTATCTCTCAATACTGGTACGATTTAAATGTTCCAGTATCTGTCGATACTAGAACACCAAATTGAGTTCCAGTATTAAGCGATACTGGTACAAGCGATACTGGTACACATGCTACCAGTGTGATTTGTCCCAGTATTGAACGATACTGGTATATAATTATGTTCCACAAGCAATGCACTGAAGGATTACATGTACTTTTACTTTATATCTCAAGTAGACACCAATTACACGGTAGAATAAAGTACCTTTGTTGTAATTGTATGATGCACTTTATTCCATCAAAGACTTGATGTATGGTTGGGATCTAAAGTACACTAATGCCACATTTTCAAATTTTCAACTCACCGTATATTAGCCTGCTGTATCCCTGAGGTACAAAATGTGATGCCCACTGCGGAAATTCATCTACGTCCAGCGATACAAACACCATTTTATTGTAGAGATGATACGCCGATTCAGTTAAATCCTATTCAAAGACGGTAAAGAATAAAAGATTTATTTTTAAAAATCAAGACTATATACAGAATTCTCTGAAGCAATCAACCTCGTGAATGTGTTGCCACTTTAGCGGCCATTTCGTCATAAAACTGCTGTTGTTAAGTCTACAAAATAATGATAAATCATCCCATAATTTATCATTTATCATTGGCTCATTGTGAAATGGTTTGTTACTATGCTGACATTTGTGACCAATCGTAAGTCTGCATATTAAATAGAGTTAGAGAATTAAGTATAGTTTGTAGCTGTTTTGTTATATACTGTGGTCTCACATAATAGGTTATACCATATTTGTGACCAGGCACCACAAAATGAGCGTAAAGTAGCAAAAAATAATAAATGATTTTTTCACATTTTCAGAAAGTAGATCTCCTCAGTTTTAAAATGATACCAAAGTTGTTATAATAGGCCATTCCAAAGTAAAATTATGATACATTGAGGTTAATCACCGCTGAATTATTGAATTGGAGACAAAGGCCTTCAAAGTCAGTGAAGCTTATCAGGTGTATGTAAATTATGTGCACAAAGGGTGTACTACGAAAATGCGTAATGTCCTAGCAACCAAAATGATACACTTATGCACTTATCAATTGCAAACCTGGCCCCCGGGGACCCGGGCATGGCGGGGACCATGCGGGGACCGTACACGAGTATACAAAAAATGATGCCCGGCTATGCGGGAGAGTGTACGCGGACGTACAAACTGTGCCCCGCTAGCCGGGACGTGTAACGGGGACGTACGCTAAGGTACACAAATGTACATCCCGGGCGCTTGCTATAAATAAGCTAGAGATGTGATGCGCTTGACGGAATAAGCCTAATAACACATAGGGAACACATAGAAATGCATTCCGTTATGGTTGCAGAAAGAAATAAGCGACCTCGGGACTGTAGCCGGGTGAATACTTTGTCCTGGGAAATGGGTGGCCGGGACTGTACGCTTTGTCCCGGCCAAGGGGGCCGGGACTATAGCGGGGACGTACAAAAAAATGGTGCCCGGCCCTGCGGGGACCGTACACGATTGTACCCGGGACGTCACATGGGCAATTTGTACGTCCCGGCCCTAATCCCCGGGTCCCCCGGGGTCGGGGATGCATTTGATAAGTGCATTATTGGATTAACTTTTAAGACCATACCGAATTTGCCATAGGGGATACTATTTAAAACCCGTGGAAATGATAATGTATAAACAAGGTAATTTCGAGATATTTCGAGACATTTTCTCTCTCTTTGCGTTCATTTCTTGAGATGT
Organism: Ophiura sarsii; assembly: GCA_035610835.1. Taxonomy (NCBI): domain Eukaryota; kingdom Metazoa; phylum Echinodermata; class Ophiuroidea; order Amphilepidida; family Ophiuridae; genus Ophiura; species Ophiura sarsii. The sequence goes on along the minus strand of CM069441.1, from coordinate 111,775,112 downwards.
AAGAATAAAATGCCCTCTCTAAAATCACTTAAAAACATACTTGGACCCAAAATATTTTCTTAATACTTCGGAATGTGATACAGTAATAGTTCCCCTTGTCAAATCGACTATTTCAGGCCATAACTCAAAATCAGCCCCAGCGACTTTACGCTCATTTTGTGGTGTCAGGTCACATTTGGAGTGTTGTTGTGAGATTTTTGCGCGACATCATGGTTCAGGACTATAAACGGAATAAAGCTATGTTAAACATACATTGCGCTTTATTCCGTAAATAGTATAAAGGTAATGGGATATCAAATTATTCTTTTTTGCAAATATCATTTCTATTGTGTCAAAATTCTTAACTGTTGTAATGATCCAGGATCATATAATCGGACCAGAATTTCTTACTAGCATTTGGAGTTGTAAATGGTCGATGAGATGACACAAGTATGGTCCAGCTTGTTCCAGTAATATTATATAACAGCAGTGAAAAGAAAACAGTACACTATTTCATTCTCATTCCTATCTTATTTATTAATTCTTAGTTTGTTTATCACAAATACTGCTCAGTGTCCAATATATTGTTATCGAACATCAACGAAATCCCCCCTCATTACAACTATACTATATACAAGGCCACCGCTCTGCATTATGCGCAAAACATGTGCTTAAACTTGCGAACGTGACAATATATGCAAATATACACCCTGTCTTTTATTTTACTTAGAGTGCATCAGCAGAGATATCGCCAAAATACAATCAGATCACTTGGTGACATCCAATCCCATGCCCATTATATAAAAATTTGTTATGAATTTGATTTCATATGACAGGTCTGTGACGTTTCATATGATAGCTAGATGTGTTGTTTTTTGTTTGTTTTTTGAAATGTTTTACTAAAGGTAGGGGAGCCCAGGGCATGTTTTCCCTATTTTCATTTGTAGTGGTCAATTTAAAAGATTGAATGAACCTATTGACATTACGTGAAAGATTGATATCTTGGCTACATACAACCATGAGCTCAGTACTCTAGGCTTTACAGTATAGGCATGAGTAAAGAACAGAGACGGGTGCCTCAAAAGGGGGAACTTGCCCTACCCTGGGTCTGGTTCATCTAATCAACCAATCCCATACCTACCTAATGAGGATTCACATTAAAATCTTCTCTACAAACATCTTTAGAAAAGAATTAATATCAAATATGAAAGAAAATTCACTTATGCAAGTTAACCCTAACACTGCCATATACCACGAAATACCACGACTGGGCACGTTGGTACCACCCGGCGCGGACGTTTTTCGCTGAAAAAATGGACCCACTCCATACAGTCTGGGCAATACACTACCCAGACTGTGCTTGGAAGGCGTGGTGTAGCGGGGGATTGGAAGCTCCACGTGCTGGATGTCCCTGGATCAAATCCGGGGGGGGGGGGGGGGGGGGATCGGGGGGATATTTTGGTCGATTTTCCACGTTGAAGAAAAAATTCTGAAAAAAGTGGGGGGTAGAGTTAGGGTTAAAACCTTTTTTTTTTAATGATCATTTGACAAACATAAGACAGCAATCTGCCACGATACTGTGGAAAGCTTGCAATAGACTTGATGATCTATTGTGTGTTCGCCAAGTTCAACAGTGGCGGCAGTGATGAGAATCACATGGTGGGCGAACCTGCCCGAGGATGTACACGACCCGGTCTCCCCTATATAAAGCATTACATCACGGCAGGAAGTTAAATGTCAGAGCTTCTTTAATTGAAATCTGAATTGTATACGAAATTCTAATTCATCATAATGTAGAATTGTGATATAATGTACTTAAGGGTGTTCCTATGGCTAGGAAAAAATCTTGATATTCAAGAATAAAGTAGAGCTGGTTGAGTACAACAAAAAAGTCTTTTACTGGAAGTGAATCGGGTGCACGGTTCAACAGATATAACCATTTGAAGTCATTTGAATTCTTTTGTTTTGTATTGTTTTTCGGCCAACAGAGGGCAGTCTATTTTCTTTTGGTTTTTATTGGTTTTTTGACTCCCTAGGTAAAATTTTCTATGAAAATTTAGTTTTTTGTTTTTGCTCTAAATATTTATTAAGAACTCCTATAGACTCCCGCAGCACAGGAAATAAGGAGAGTAGTATAACCATATACACCAAGTGGTAATATATTTAAGAAAGTGCATAAACTTGAAAAAATTACTTAATTAAGTGCATTAATTAGGCTCATTTTTCAATGACCAAAAGCTTCCTTAGATAATTAAGTATAATTAATTATGCAGATGTCTTACAGCCTCCCGCAGCACAGGAAAGTTTCTAAAAACTATAATTAACAAGCTCCCAAAATTCCAGCTTTGTAGCATTTATACTTTTCTTGTAAAAATTAATTCAACATTTTTGCATAGATTAATTATTTTGCTAGGGGGTCAAAAAAACAATAAGAAACAAAAGAAATGAACGCTTCAATTTTGCTTCATTTTTGACAATTAAATTGTCATATCTAGAAAACCGTACCTCCGATCAAGCTCAAATTTCAGATTATTGTGGAACTCAGCAAGCTCTATTAAAATATCAAATATCAAATTAACCATAGGAACAACCTTAATGATGTAAGCTAATAGAGTTTTGAGAAACAGAGAAGCCATTCAAGTTAGTTGATTTAAATAAAATTATATAAAAAATTAGGTTTCATAATCCCATCAGATTAGTCTTTTGTTCCCCTCTCCCGTACCTCAAACCATTCATATGAGGGGGTGGGAGGAGGGGGGAGGGGGGTGGGGTAACTCAACCTTGATTTGAGTTGGGGTGTGCCACTTTCAAATTTACCCATAGAGACACAAATATCAAAGGAAAATGTACTAATTACCAGTTGACTCGATTTCACTAAAATTTAACAAAGTGATATCTGTATTTGTTATCAAGTTTTTGAAATTTTATTTTGACATAATTAGATGTTCAGCTTTTGTTGTTGTGGGTGTTTTTGGGTTTAAAAAAGCAATCTGAAACAGGTTGAAAAGGGGATCTCAAGAACAAGCAAGCTGTACAAGATAAAAGTGGGGTGTTCAGGGTAGCACTGTTAGTGTAACCACTTTCCAATGTCCAGTGGCAATGTTTTTAAAAAGCGCTAAAGTACATATACAGCCAAGAAGCTTTTAAACACTTGAAAATTGTTGTTGCTGTTGTATTACATTGACTTTTTATCAACATATACTTTGACTTGGTAATTTTGGTGCTAGTAATGGTTGCCAATCAGCTATTTATGTCTGTTTAATTGACCTTGTGGTGTGTCTAGACTACACAGATACTCACTTTAAAAATTTAAGAATATTTTGGGTTTTGTTGATGACGAATTTGGGTTTTAATCATTTTTATAGAAACATTTTTTTGTTTTAAAATTATATGTGGAAAATATGTTTTCACCTGAACATTACTGATGTACCTACCACTCACTACCGATCATTTATTTCAACACATATGCTATCTTTTGTTGTCAATCAGTATCCATAGCAACGATACAAATAGGATCTCAATTACCCGCGTGTGAATTACAACTTTTTCTGATAATGTTGGTATAACAGTACAGTGAACCTCTCTCCTCAACCACTAATAATTATCAGCCGGCTAGATATCAGATATAGATATCTGATATGCGATTAAATTTAACTCTACCATGTGTCAAAAATCCACATCAATTTAAGGGTATATTATGTGATCTTTCCAGGGAACGCCCTCAACATCGAAAAAAAAATTGAAAGCAGATTTTCTTGCAGATTTACATTTCTGATCATAAATCGTACATAATTTCCAAGTTACAGGGCGATGCGATTCTTAATTACTTCAAAATCATGGTTTTGGAGTCAAAATAAACTGTCGGGTTAACAGGACAGTTTATATTTTCACTCTAAATTCATTCTAAAACCATAATTTTGAGGTAATTAGGAATCGTATCGCTCTGTAACTTGGAATGTATGTACAATTTATGATCAGAAATGTAAATCTGCAAGAAAATCTACTTTCTAAAAAAAATCATGAATAGCGGGCGCTCTCTGGAAAAGATCACATAATATGCCTTTAAGATAGTCCTTTCACTATGCAGAGAAAACGACCCACACCAACCAACATGAGTGTGGCTTAAGAGAATAATTGACCATTTATTTTTCACTTTTTCAGTATTGACTTCTTTTAAATATTTGAGAAGTACATTTGGTCTCAAGAATTATGGTGATATCACATTTAAGAATTATAACCAGTTTTGGATTTGGTTGCACAGTGGGCACCATTCATGAATCATGATTCCTGTGTTTAATATTTTGCTGTGTGTAGTATTAAGGTTGTTAATTCGGAATATTGTAATTGCAATGCACGTTTCACCCTTTTCTCGTGCTTTAATATTGATGCAATGCTGATTGTGCAATATGTATTCTGTGCATCACGCCTATTACTATTCCTATTTTTACTTATGTATATTTCACAGTTATCCCGGTTGTCTGTTCTTGCTCTTCTTATTTATACTTAAAAACTGTGCAATATTCATACAGTATTTATCTTGTTGTTATCGGTAGAGTATGTTTTAATATTGCATATCTATATATTGCTCCCGTGCTTTACACTTTTAATGTATCTTTGTAAAGCTCCTTGAGTTCTTTTTGATGTAATTGCGCAATATAAGAAATATATATTATTATTATAATTATTCACTTAGATAGTTTTATGTATCTAATAATGGTTTATGATCACATTTTACACAAAAATCCAGCAAATGTAGATAGGGAAATAGATAAGACTCATCTATATATATGATGTGGAGGACTTGCAGTGTTGTTGACAAATACCAGTATGTTAACATAATCCGTTTCTTTATATTGAGAATGTTTGCAATATTCAATATAGCCCTACAGCCATGTCTCAAAAATATAAGCAGAAAGTCACTAAGTTGGGTGAACATGTGCACAGTTTTTTTGGGACACCCAGTATATTAAAATACTTTTCAGTGTGATAGCTACTCTAATGAAATTATAAATCTATCCAAATCTAAAAACCACTTAAAGGTAGATGTTCCGATTTTCAACTTGAAGTTTTCTATTCTACATGAAAGGTCATCCTTAAAAAAGTCGTGTTCCAAAGTTAGAGTTGCATAGCTCTAATGGTTCTTATTTTAGACGCACAAGATGCTGTGAACTGTACCCATTGAGTAGTACACAAACTATATCGGTGGTTACCACCATTCGCGGTAATTCGACGTTATTTCATCGATTTCTCCGTAATTATACCGATTTAGGCCGTCAAATTTCAGTATGATGATGAGAAAAATACGAGCTTTCATATGATATGAAAATCTCCGTATGTTTGAAATAATTCTGTGTTACTGAAAATGTGATCGGGTCATCTACCTTTAAGGGAGCTGTTAACCCCAAAAGCATGAAATTTATCAAGTGCTGTCTGGAACTTTTGAACTATTAATGTGATTGATATAAAAGTATACATTTTTTAAAAGGAAATGAGTCAGAGAATCCATTTTTGGTAACAAATTTAACTAAAGATTTTTGGCATATTTGGTCGAAATTTAAAAAACTAAGAAAAACCATGGCCCTATACTCTGTTTGGCCATCTCGAGACAGTGACGTAACCGCGTATTCTACTAATTGCATCACATAACGCGCGCGCATACTCGCGGCGCTGGTGTACAAACACGAGCGTTGAAAGGCGGAAGATACACACGCGTGCGTAAAAGCTGCGCCTGTTCAGTTACGTCACTGTCTCGAGATGGCCAAACAGAGTATAGAAAAGTTTATTTGATTTTGGTGCAATTTCAGCATTTTTTACAAAAATATTGATTTTGCTACGTTGACCACAAATGTTGAGCCAAAAATGTGATGTGTTTGTTGAAATTCAACAAATCAGCCTTTTTAGTGAAATTTGATACCAAAAATGGATTCTCCTAATCAATTTCCTTTCCAAAAATGAAAAAATCCCTTAAAGGAAATCCGTGCCATGGAATTTTAGCGCACAGATATGTAGCATTATTATTATACAGACCACCTCTGAAGGTTAACATTTTAAAAGTACCGCGTAAAGACAAAATCGGCTTTCGAAAGAAAATCAAAACACATGTATGGACGTCGCCATATTGATCAAAGCTATCATGAAAGACTTACGAGATGTCAGCATCTCTGTTGCATATATTGATATTATCGATTTATGCATTGAATTCCTGCTTGATACTGTCCAGCGATCTGTTGCTGATGAGGCATTTTTAGTGACGATGACGTCATCGACATGGACAACCGCGCGCAAATTTCAAATAATCACAGGTTGGGGATGTGCAGTTTTAATTCGTTTTATTAGATATTATAGCTCTGGGTTCAATTAAAATTGTGAATCAACATTAGATAATTATTTTCCTACCATATAATGCATGGTTTAATGAATAGAACAGTATACCTTTAAAAGAGCACATTTTTAACTGAAATAATAGTGATTTATGGCTCTATTTTCCCAGCGTGTGCCTTCCTTTGTATGAGTAGTTTTCCGTCTCTATAGTGCATTGTGTGTAATTATAGAATTGTTAGTCTCAAAGGTTTTAATACAGTGTATTGTACTTTTAATAATCTATATTTAGGAGGGGAATTACTTCAGACTGCATTGGATTCTTACCACCTTTTTTGTTGACAATTCATAATTTTTCTTAAAATATTTGATTTATTATTGTTGAAATGATTAATTTTTGTTGTTGAAATGTTTTGATTTTTTTGAAAACATTTGAACATTGTTGAAAATTCACCAAAATGTAAAAAAACGCATAAAAAAACGACTGACCGACCGACCCTATCTAAGGTTTTTTTGTCGCCTTATTGCTATATTATGGACTTACTCATGTGGTGGGGGCCAAGTTGGGACTGACTCTTAAGGGAGGGGGGGGGGGGGGGAGGGGGGCATCCATGAATTGTAACCATCCCCATGAATGCATTCTATTTCATTCCTGTTTCCTATTTTCATGATGAAAAATACCATGTTTTGCTGATTTATGCTTTTTGAGACCACATGCAATGTGTGTACATCTCCCTTTCATGATAAATTACATTTTCCCTTTTTTTCTGATGAATGTAATATTGATATCTCAATGCAAGTATGCCCCTCTTTCCTCCCAATGATTTAGTAATGCTTGACCACCAGACTGACCCAAACACACCAAGAAATTATATCGATTGAAGCTAACAATATCCACGGTTATTTAAGTAAAGATACACTTTATCATGTTTCCCTTAGATACAATCCACCATAAATGGGCCGTCAAGTACTTTATCGTAAAAAGCGTTAAAAGTAGCTTTATCGTGGCAATAAGTTTTGAGATTTTGTCACAATTCTTAAACAAACAATATGAAACAACCCCTTTTTATTTTCCACAATGCACTCATCAAGTCATACATATGCAATTTACCATTTTGAAGTTAACCTCCTTCAGAAGATTTTTCCTGTTTGCTAACCCAAAGAGGAAAAAGGCTGATTTTACAAACCATATGTAGTGGATGGTAAATTTTTCTTTCAGAAATGTGTTCTATTGTGTTACAATTTGAGATTAATTTAATGTCTGATAAAAGCCATCCACCCAGTATTACAAACTTATGAGGGGGCTATCGCTATTTTGTTCTCTACAAGACTTGCTAAAATGCTGTAAATTCATGCTTGTACTTTGCCATTGTTGAGAAAATATATAGTGCCCTCTATAGTTTGTTTGTGATTGTGGCCATGCCATATTCTTAGCCCTAACCTTCCTCATACCTATAAATCACTACAATGCTAGCTGCTAAGGGTCTATCTTGTGCCGCGATCAGGTGGTCTAGAAAAAGTTAACTTTTTTGAGTTGACCTGTTAGCACCATCAGTTAGGTGTCCGACTTCTATGCCGATGGCCTTGGTTCGATCCCCACACTGGTGAAGAGTGATTTTCCCTCCAAAATTTGATAGAGCAAATCGGGCCAATTCTGTTACAGATGTAACAGGTCATCTAAATGGCAATTTTACCATACACAAAAAAACCAACAGAATACAGAAGACGTTCTCTGATCTAGCTCTTTTACAAAATAGGATAATGCTAAGTTAATGTTGTTGTTGTTTCGTTTTTTATTTGTGACATATCTTTTTACAGTAAGATCAAAATGCCAGTTGGGCACACAATATTTATTATTAAATCATCTTTATTCAGTCAAATAACCACATAAACAAATAAAGAAGAGAACATTAAAAACCAAGACAACTGGGGCCTATACTGCCTAAGGTGTTACAAAAAGCACTATTGCACAACAATCAATATTTTAAAAAAAACGTTTAAAAAGGGAGGTGAGCCGGTCGTGACAGACCCGCTGCCATGGGGACCTATATAAAATTGGTAACGTTCAAATCCCGTTCGTGTCTTGATTGGAAAATGGAAAAAGAAGACATCAGACTCTTTTTTGAGATGTTATTTTTGAGAGCTGTGTATTTAACATTGCACTTTAGGGTTCGTAGGAGACCTCTCAGACGTGTCTTATTAGATTTTGTTATGAGGCCCCTTAATAAGACTTGATGGGCCCAGAGCACTGATGACGTGTCCATCTTCATAAATACAGAACTTATTATTTTGATGACAATTTTACTTACTGCTGCTGTGTGTTAAGACTTTCGTCCTACTCCAGTTTAACTTTGCAGCATGCTTATTGTGTGGAACTTTGATTTATATATTTTTCCTCATGCCGATGTAGCCACACTCTTTCTACTCTTGAAAGCTGAATGTTCTTTTACGCTTCAAAAATTAATATTTCAACAATATTCTCATGGTCGGCCTGACGTCACACAAACTCGCAAAGATGAAATTGGGCTAGGAAAACAAAAGTTCACACATGCCGAATGCATCACACATAGCAACCGGCAGTGAACTAAAATGAATTCTAGGTAATTTCTCGGCAAAGGGGACAGTAAACCTGGATGATTGACCACGATAATTTTTGAATCTGTCGTAAATGAAGAATCATACACTCACCTGCATAAGTTTTGATCCTGTCGTGATGTCATCAGTATGACCCAATGTTATCAATATCGGTCTATCATAGTCATGCATTGATCCATCCTTAGCAAGATTAGGGCTGTTGACAGAGTAAAATAACATTACAATAAACGAGGGTACCAATTGAAAACATTTAATGTTTGTAGAATAAAAGAGCATTGCGGGATATGTGATTTCAAAGCTTTATTCATCAGCAGATAAGGCCAAATAATAAAACAAGTTTGTCTCAGAAGACCGTGCATGTATCTTTTAAAATTCGTATTTCAGCGCATAACTCCCCCACCCCATTTTTTTTTTGAACTTTTGAAAATCATGCTTCTTCAAATCTTAATTTCACATTGTGAAGTACCATATCAGCTTCATTTTCTTGCTTACAAGAGTAAAATTGCCACATATAGAGAGAAGTTAAAAAGAGTTCAACAAAATGTGATTTGTTTCACAGAGTCAGTCTCATGTAAAAAAAAAGATACCACATTTCGCATAGCGTTTTTTCATGTTTCTTCTGAGATAAATTTGGTTTTTTATTTGGCCTAATACATTGACAATGTTTTGTTTCCATTTTGGTTTTTGAGGCAGCAGATCACATGTCCTCCAATCAGTTATGTCAGTGTCTCAGGTTTGTGACATTTTTTACTTGTGATTTGACTCGACATTTTCTCCGATGATTTGCCCTAAATTCTATGACTTGATCCCAATTGAAAAATACAATACAATACAGAAAGCATTAATTGCGCCATTTCCAAAAGGCTCAGAGCGCTTACAAGATAAAACCTTAAAAAGTACAACTTAAACTACAAAATGTGAGTGTAACTTGAGCATAGTAGGTACAATATATTATAGCAATTACCAAATAGATTAGAAACAAAACATAAACAGAAAAACTGTTTAAGGGAACAAATGAGTTTTACAAAATACATTGAATTAACTTGAATGACTTGACTTGTGACTTGAGGTTTATTAGTTTAAATGACTTGTGACTCGTGGGTTATCAACTTGGTAACAACACGGGTTTGCACTCCTCTCCACCTGAGTGAGCATTTACTTTGGGCCAATATAGTGCATTGGTTTTATTGGTTGGTTGTACTACAAAAAATCACAAAAAATAAAATAAAGCATGACCTAAATAATTTGTTGTGTTAGTGGTGCATTTCCTTTTACAAGATAACAATATTAAACATTATTATGTTTTGAGGTGTCGAAGTGTGGATAATATTGGATCAAAAACATAATAATGATCAAATTGGATGAGTACACCCAATATGTATTGGTCTCGCTATGAGTTTTAAAATATTGTGCGTCTCGCCCAATATTTTTAAAAACTCATAACTCAACCAATACATATGCGCTCAATCTATTTAATTTTATATAATTATTATTTACATGGGCCTTCCAAATGGTACAATAAATGGGTGTATTGAATATTGTGCACCAAGTTCCCGGATGTGCGTCCAATATTCAAAAAATATTGCTGTCCAATATTATTTGTGCAGCACAGAAGATGTGCGCGTGAGTATATATGCGCAGAGAAGGTCAGTTCAGGCTAACTTATTTAGTTATCAAAACAGTCTGTTATATAAATAATAATAATAATAATAATATTGAATGTCTTATTTTCGGGTGATAAAAGAATATATTGAACTCGCTATAAAAATATATTCTTGTATCACCCTCAAAGCCATTCAATATTATATAAACATTTGATGTTGATTTTTAAAACAAACTATAGTTTACTTCTATCCCATAATAATCACCTGCCATGAGTGTGGAATGAGGCCAGAGTGATGTGCGTTACTGGCAGACGACTATGGTCTCTTACAAATGCTGTTATCAGATCAGTACAAACAGTATGATCATCCTCACATCGCTGACTGGGCCGAAGATTATATCTGTTAAAGGCACAATGTAAAACTGGTAAATATCATAATTCAATACAGTATTGACGTAAAATTTACAACCAAATACTAAATGCTGAATACTAAAGTTCAATTCGAAATCACTTGGACATTGCACAAAGAAGATTTGTTGTGCAGTCCAGCATGCCTAGCACCAATACAGTGCCAACAGGGCTTTCCACCAAAACAAACAGTGTCAAACATAATATGTTAAAGTAATTAGCAGCTGTCATCTGACTACCACCCTATAATTCATGATAAAGATAGGCATAACTTAAAAAGAAGTTTTCTTAAAGCCCCTTGTTTAACAACATTATATGCCTTTCATTGCAATGTAATGTCAATGGGAACCATTGGACACTGGTTACAGAAACTAGTGGTCATGTGACGAAAGTGAAGCATGCTGGACTGTACAAGAAATCTTCTTTGGACATTGCAGGCCTGCCTACCAGAATAACACCACTAGTGGAAACTGCAGAATACCACTTTTTCACGATAACCTTTGACGTAAACTTCACACTATCGGTGCCCCCAGCTTGGGGGTGGTGGCCTCATGTATAAAAGTTATAATCTGAGTGACTTGCACTCTCAATACTACCCTTAACACATATTCTCAAAGAAGGAAAAAGTGACCCTTAAAATTAACAAGGATTTATAGCTTGACAAATCATACTCTTAGCAAAATATGTAGGTCCTGAAGATTCTAATGAATGTATGAAGTAATTGTGTAATTCAGTTTTGTTAGTAAATTTGGTAAAAACAGGCCAAACCTTTTTGGCCTGTTTTTACAATGATGACACATATCTATCAGCCCTAGCTACCTTAGCGGGGATTCAGGTTTAAAAATACATCCTTATTCTCTGAAATTGGCGATTTTGATACCCTAAGCAAGGGCCTGCTCGGGTCCTTGTTATATGGTAAAAACACCCTTAATCCGCATTTTAGTTCACACAGATGATTACAACAAGTTATACCTGACTGGCCTCTAGAGTTCAACACACTTACTTGTGTGGGGAATGGAACTGATGGAGTTGTTTATCTGCTTCATCTTGTAGACTTTTAATAAGAATTCTTCCAAGACTAAATACCATGCTATGTACACCGTCCCTCCTGTACATGTCTACCTGCAAAACAGAATCATATACACAATTTGAAAATATAGGGTTATCATAATATATCCCATAATATGTTATCATCCTTGAACTAATATCTAGTATACATGTGACCCTACATGAGTAAATGAGGTACACTGTGGCAGTAGCTAATTTGATGTAAGAACACATATATGAGGGATGTCAAAATCATAAAAAGTCTTATTTCTGATCTTTGATACATCTTGTGTCAAACCAAATAGGAAACCGTACAATCTTGAAACCATAGAAATGACTCCCAAGTTAGTTAATGATATTTTTTTTAATTGTTATTGTCTCTTCCTTTGTAAACTTGTTGTTTTTCACACCATTTGCGATTATTTAATTGGTCTCCCAAAGAAGAAACCTGATGATCTTAAAACCGTAGAGAAATGATCCCCCAAGTTGATCTTATATTTATTTACACCTTATGTGATCAACTAATTAGTCTCCCAAGAAGAAATCTAACAATGGTGAAGCCATAGAAATCAAGCTTAAGACATTTATTTGTTAGCGTGCGTTGTTCCCTTTTCACGAAAACCATATTACACATTAACACCAGCAAGAAAATCTGAAACCATACAAAAATCAGCGGGTGCTGACATCCAATGGATTAAACAGAGAATTTCACTAAAAGCCTTCAGTCATTTTAGTCATACATTGTCTGCAATATTGAAGATCATAATGGCATTTTTGTCTGATCATACTAATTCTAAAGATTGCCTTTTGGACACTGAAATCATTAATGTGACCCATTTCATTGTGACACTTTATTCTTTATAAGGTCCTTAGAATTTACCCAGCGCACTTGATGTGGTCTGAAAGAAATTGTGATGCCAATTCAATGGAGTTTCCCTGAATTGTAAATCAAAATTTCAGATATATATTTACTACAAATTAACTTTTGATTTACATGGCAATGTGGTCTATTCCAGTGTGACATTTTATCATAAAAATTAATCCTTTTAAAGAACACCTTCAAATAATATATGTGGTCCATTTCACTGTGTAATTGAGAGAAATAAGCATTAATAAGTATAGTGCTTCCAATAGTCCTTCCTAAATTTACCTTAATGAAGCGTCTTGCGACATTTAACCCTTTATTTAGCTGGTACTGCAAATGTATACTTTTTGAAAAACATTTCATAAGTTCCGTTTCCATTCTTCTTTCTAAACAGCCACTCAAACAAATATTTTGGTACAAATTCAATCTTGGTCCATGCGGCAATGTGGTCCATTCTACTTTTCCATTTTTCTTTCTAAACAGCCACTCAAACAAATACTTTGCTACAAATTCAATCTTGGTCCATGCGGCAATGTGGTTTATTCTACTTTTCCATTTTTCTTTCTAAACAGCCACTCAAACAAATACTTTGCTACAAATTCAATCTTGGTCCATGCGACAATTTGGTTCATTCTACTTTTCCATTTTTTCTTTCTATACAGCCACTCAAACAAATACTTTGCTACAAATTCAATCTTGGTCCATGCGGCAATGTGGTTCATTCTACTTTTCCATTTTTCTTTCTATACAGCCACTCAAACAAATACTTTGCTACAAATTCAATCTTGGTCCATGCGGCAATGTGGTTCATTTCCATTTTTCTTTCTAAACAGCCACTCAAACAAATACTTTGCTACAAATTAATTCCATGCGGCAATGTGGTTCATTCTACTGTGACATTTTATCACAAGACTAATCCTTTAAAAGAGCAATTTCAAATAAGATATGTGAACCTTTTTACAGTGTAATTTGCAGAGAAATTAGCAACAATATCCCAGGAAGCAGCATTCAAAACTCAAAGACAATTTTTCAAAAGTTTCAAAAGCATTTCATACAAAAATATGTAATTAAAAAACAAATCTTCACCTTATGGCTTTCCATTTAAAATATGTAAGGAATGACAAGCAGAATTATTATTTGTTATTTGCGCGTGTGAATGTTGCATTTGGAGCGGCAGTAGTGACGACCGTGTAGGCCTACGTGTGGAAAGGGTTGTGACGTGACACACTGAATGGCGTGTTTTTGTACCTTTACTTTTTAACTCATTTTCTCAGTTTCACATGTCTACTCAATACGAACTATGATGAACCATAACTTCGCTTCGCTTCCCCAATGTCCTATGAAGTTGGTTGAGGTGTTATTTTGAAGCTTAAAATGGGTACTTTTGAAATATGCAAAAAACAGAAAATTACTCTGGGACGACTTTACTACCACTACTTTGTGGTGGACGGTCACATATATTTCACATTACATTACACTACAGAGTGATTCTGATGTTTGGTTGATTTACAAGTATCAGATTAACACCATTACCACTTAGAGCCACTTCCTGTCTTGTTCTACCTCGACATCTTTCAAAATACCAAAACAAATCCCATTAAAGAGATGGAATATATGCCACACAGAAGTGTTTGGGGTATTAACTCTAACTCCCCGGGCGTGTTTTGGGGAAAAAAGAAAAAAAGGTTAATTTTTGTTGGAAAGTGCTGGGATCAAACTTGGGTCGCCTGCATAGAGGTTTGGCATATAACCGATTGCGCCACAGAGTCGGCTGGAAATTCTTAATATTTTCTTTGCCATTTGATAGCCTGCCTATTAAAAAAAAAAGATGTCTCTTAACCCTAACTCCTTGGGTGTGTTTTTGGAATAAAACTATCAGGGTTGAATAATGGATCAAATTTGGAGGGGGGGGGGGGATAAATCAGGCTGCACAAGCACGGAAAATCAATTCTTCCTTCTTCTCACCTGTGTGACAACCATTCTCTGTTCCTCCTGGCTGAATTCCACATCTCTCTTCTGTAGATTCTTTGTGATAGCTGCATAACATGTGGCTTTGCCATATAGTCTCTCACAGGCTATACGGAAGCATTCAAATGGGTACCAGGAATCCGGACCAGAAATTAGAGGAAGATATTGACGGGCTATGGAATGCGGGTATAGGGTGGCTAGAAGAACCACATCATGAATCTGGAAAAAAAGGTTGATATATTCGTCAAATAGCAAATCATTATATCAGATGTCAGAACAAATATTGGTGGTGACTGATAACAGCTATGAGAACCATATTCCATACCTTCTTCTTCAATGATGAGATACAAGACTTAGAAGTTTATTTCTCAGCTAGGTCCCATCGTTACTGTACACACAGAGTGTAAATTTGGGCCTTGCCGTAAAATATGAACTGGCACAAGAAAACACATATTTCATGTCGATATATTACCATGAATCACAATTTTAGACTTATATCTTCCGATAAGGTCAAGTCTTTCACGGCTGGAATTTATAACAAGTAGAGAGGTTGGAACTTGATGTTTTCTATTCTACATGAAGGGTCATCTTTAAAATATATGTATTCCAAAGTTTGAGTTGCATAACTCCAATGGTTCTTTTAGAAGCACAGGGTGACATAACATTTGCCCATTGAGAAGTCCACAAACTGACCAGGTGGTTAAAAACCTTTGGCAGTAATTCACTGCATTTTGGCCTATAACGCCTAAATGGAACAAATCTTGCGCCAAACAGTATGTGCCCCACCCCACTTTAACCTACCTCTTTCTTTTCCTCAAACTCATCTAGTGTTACTTTTGTCACAGCTGCTAATGAAATCTCTGAAAACCAAGCCATGATATATTCCTCCTGAAAATTTAACACACAAAAATTAGTGTAAGTGATGTATAATATTTATAAAAGAATTTGATGGTGGAAATATTTTGTCAAATGTAAAAGTAAAGGTAAAGGTAATTACCATTAGTGCTCCATTTGTATAATGGCACTTCTAAAACACCCGATTGGGTTATTTGAATGTGCAAAAAATAAGATTTGTCTTCTTTAGCTTTTATTGATATTTTTGATGCATGATCTGTGTTTTCAATAGAAATTCCTCCCAAACATCGGTGCAAGCGCCATCAAAGCCGCGACAGAAAGTAGCAAAATTGTCATTGCACCCATATAAAATACATTGGCAGCCCAACTGTTGGCAGGCCACAGCACCCCCTTTTTGGCTGCGGTGCAGGGGTCAAAAGTAGCCCAATTGGTAACTATGTGAATGATGGTTACTTAACACTTTCCATGCGGCAGGCGTCAGCAGACGACATACTCCAAAATGTTCACAAAATGTTTAAAAAATAGCCAAATTGTTTAATTTCATTACCATATTCGGAATCAAACATGAAAACTACAATACAATAAGTACAAACATGCCTAGTATTGGTTCAGTAATTCTTGAGATAGATATTAAAAGTTGGGAAAGGTTTTCCGAAAAATTTGTTTTGTATATGGTAAAACTAATAGCCGTGTGAAAAGTGTTAAGGAGTCTAATTTAGTCACTTCATTACACATCAAATTATGTGATTGTCCATCAGGCATTCCTCATAAATGTGTTTACAATTTTGAAAAAGCTTTTAAATTGACTTTATATACCTGAATGACCCCATGATAATCCATTCTCATATACTGTGCTTGCTGTTTAACAGATACA
This sequence comes from Ophiura sarsii, assembly GCA_035610835.1. Lineage (NCBI taxonomy): Eukaryota > Metazoa > Echinodermata > Ophiuroidea > Amphilepidida > Ophiuridae > Ophiura > Ophiura sarsii. The sequence continues at coordinate 111,758,600 of CM069441.1, read as the reverse complement.
CATCGTTTGCTGGCAATCTGACCATATCCCCGGAAAGCTACCACTGTAGGGAAACCTCTAATACTGAGCCGATCACAGGTCACAGGGTCAGATGTACAATTGTGAAGGTACACTGAACCACCCTCTGAGGAAGGAATACATGTACATAAAATAAGCTTATGTATAGAAATCAGCACAAATTAGTCAAAATTAAACTCACTGTTAGGTTTATACATTATTCTCTGTGCTTGACATAGGCCTACATTTATGATATTTCTCTTTTTTTCTAATGTCATATTTGTAAAAACAATATTGTCAAATATATTCAAGAATGTCATTAAGGGAGGTATAATAACAATCAATCTTGGATTCAGCAGCAATTATAGTTTCTTCTGCACAGTGACATATTTGTATCTTCCATCTTCCTGTGCGTGTATGTATGTGCCAGCGCCTTGAGAACGCGGATACGTTTATGTACTACAATGTGAATGACATCACTGTCTTGTGGAAGTGAAATAGACTAAAGGTACAGGTTTTTGTCATGCACTCATCCAAGCTGAGTAATCAATTAGGGCAATGACGTGAAACACATGCACTCTTTGTTAGGGACATCCTATATATGTATCTTCCATCTTTCTGTGTGTGTATGTATGTATCAGGGCCTCGAGTAGGCGGGTACGTTTATGTGCTGCAAACAGTGAATATTGCAGTGACATCACTGTCTTGTGGAAGTGGAATAGACTAAAGGTACAGGTTTTTGTCATGCACTCATCCAAGCTGAGTAATCAATTAGGGCAATGACGTGAAACACATGCACTCTTTGTTAGGGACATCCTATATATGTATCTTCCATCTTTCTGTGTGTGTATGTATGTATCAGGGCCTCGAGTAGGCGGGTACGTTTATGTGCTGCAAACAGTGAATATTGCAGTGACATCACGGTCTCATGGAAGTGGAATAGACTAAAGGTACAGGTTTTTGTCATGCACTCATCCAAGCTGAGTAATCAATTAGGGCAATGACGTGAAACACATGCACCCTTTGTTAGGGACATCCTATATATGTATCTTCCATCTTTCTGTGTGTGCATGTTTGCGCAAGGGCCGGCCTTGAGTAGGCAGGTACGTTTATGTACTGCTATCAGTGAATGACACAGTGACATCACTGTCTCGTGGAAGTGAAATAGACTATCAATCATCTAAGCTCTGATCCAAGTTCTCAGCTTCAATAGAAATAAGGAATTTCAGCATATTTATTACCCGATACCAAACACTTCTTCAATTGCATTCACTTACCGATATATGACACAGATATCGTCAAGTTATCAAACATGTCCATCTTCCTATCACAGCTATTACATCCCTCCTGTATAAATACTACCAGTATAGTTGGTGTGACATCACCCTTCCATAGACCTGCTAGCTGATCGGACATCAATTTGGTTGGGGACAGGTGCGACTGTTCTACTATTCGAGACCATGTGCTGTCAGTTACTCTGGGAACTCTGTGCTTCTCGGAAAGTTTCTGTAATATAATTGGTTACAAGAAAACCTAGAAAGTGAGACGCTGTTAGCGTATTATTAATGTTATTGTTTCTTTATTATTAAGAATGACATGTTTCAAGCGCATTTTAAGCTTGATAAGCTTTAAGCTTACTTGCCTAAATTAACCTTGACTTGCGGTAAGTTAACAAAAATGTCTGTTTCTTTAAGTAATCGAGACGATATGACAGATTTAACATTGGTCAGCTAGGGTATTCATTTATATTTCTTCCACATTCATTTCATTTGTTCACAGCTCAATTACAAATCATGTAAAGGAAGATTATAATGATGAATTTTATGCAAGTTTTCACAAGCACTGCTCCAAAACAAGTGCTGCAAAAAAGAGATCAAAATTCGCATCTCAAACGCCCAGGTGTGACCGCTTGTAGTTTCAGCCTTCTGATTGGCTAAAAGAGTCGCGCACCACACACCTGTCACGTGCCAAGTCTGGCACAACACTGTCGACCATTAGGGATGGGCAATATACATACACTTCCTCACAGAAAGAGAAAATATTACGTTGTTAAATGTTGATTGTTTTGTCTATGTTTTAAGATGATAATTTCTAGCTTTTTATACATAACTTTGGTTGCAGAAATGGTTAATACTTTTTGAATTTCTAATTAAGATTTTGATTTTGTGTGTGTCTTTCTCCCTGATGGTTTAATTCACAAAACATGCGCAAGGAGTTAGGGTTAATGCACAAAAGAAAATTGGATTGATCAACCTTTTACCAGAGATGGGCATTGCTGTGATTTCCAAACCCATTTCTTTATTGTTCCATATTTATGTGGTCTGTTTCAAAATAACTGTACCTTGCTTTCCTCATCATCAGTGTTAGGTTCATCTTCTGCTGTATCTTGTCTGACAAAGCTACTACCCATTCCTGTGTCACATGAATGATCACCTGACACGTCATGTGATATGTTTGATGCATTAATACTAGTGATGCATGGTTTATAACTGGACCAGGTAGAAAAGCCATAGGCTATCTGATAACAAAAGTAATATTAAAAAAGTTATTATTAATATTTTGAGATATATCTGAAATATCTGAAGCACATATCGTTGCTGATCTTGCAAAACCTTGTAAGTTGCAACATGTATAAAGTAAAACTGCCTAACGGTTTTGCACAGGAAGTGTTGATTTATACATGTTCAGGGGCAAGAGCACTTAGGAGGCTGTCATTAACATTAACATGCCTACCTATTTCTTTTTCCAGATTGTTATCAACATATGGCACATGCATGAGTTGACCCCATCTTTATTCCTAAAACATAATCAAACCAGTAATCCTGGTTTCATCAATCAAACTGAGTGACATTGTAGTGGGATCATCAATTTAGCTTTCCTTTTCCCAACTTTAACACCCTATTCATTTATCTGGTTTAGGGAATTTAAAAAATAAAGAAAAACATAAGAAATGTTCAAAAATGATCGGAAAGTGCTCAAGTAGCTAGAGGAAAGACTTATCTTTGCTGTGGTCTCTGTATAAAAAGTATAGATGTAGCCAAGTTAGCTACCTTAACATATTATATAATACACTACTAACCTTGTTATCTTCCCAGGGGCTATACCGGATGTGATTACCATTCATATCAAGTAGTGGTACCCCCATGTTTTGCAAGAAATCAGCAATAGTCCATGGGGTATGAACACCTTATATAATACGCTACTAACCTTGTTATCTTCCCAGGGGCTATACCTGATGTGATTACCATTCATATCAAGTAGTGGTACCCCCATGTTTTGCAAGAAATCAGCAATAGTCCATGGGGTAGGAACACCTTCATTCAGTAACCGTTGCTGTAAAACTGGACCTGAAATACATAGACAGCAACCATTTTAGCTATACTATGTTGGATTAGATATGTTACATCGGACATATGTGTTTAAGACCACAAACAAAAACTTATATCTAAATAGACTCGTATTCAGCATACTTTTTAGCATCTGTTGTGTGCAATGCTCAGACCACACTAGTGTGTGTGACTGTTTTCAGATACATAATTGGTTAAGATGCCCAATTATTGCTACTCTCTTTCTTTGCAAAATGCATATTTGCATATGCTACTGGTCAATGATACTGAGGACGACTATGATATTGCATGAAGTTATATTACTGCCATAGGAAAGGAAAATGTATTTGATTCTTTTTTTATAAAAATACATAAAATGAACATCTTGAAATATTTTAGTTAGAATTATGTGCCGTGTTTGTGGTAATAACCCTTAACACCTTACCCACTTCCCCTCCACCCACCGACCTAAATGTTGTTACTTTGATAAGGTCCTTGTGTCTAGCAAAAAACACCAGAAAAAGGTACACTCATCACATAGTGACTTTAATAACTAACCCATTCTCATCACACCTATCCCAAATATTGCTTACCTTTGTTTGCCTCCTGTGTCCACCAAAACACAACAGAGAAGGGCACTGACTTCACAAACGTAGCATTCACCCACCGTGATACAACTGCAAACATTGTAAGAATTACAAAGATTAGTCGGCAGGGGTTGCATTCTGACGCGTCTGCGCGTCCTAGACCTCTCACTTTCTTGTAGTGACGCGTCAGGTTTCAAATTGGAAAGACTTGCGGGTCCCGATCAAAATTGAAGGGACCCCTTAAATTTGACGATGTATGGAAATGGAAACCTTAAGAAATTCTGTAAATTACATATCCATCCTTTGCTCACAATATAAATTCATTAAAACTGTCCGTAAAAAAGTACAATTTTCAAATACCCAAACTTCAGGACCCATCAATTTCTTGGGGGACCCCTTAAATTTGTTTTTTTAAGTTCTACGGGGTCCTGAAAAATGTCATGGGACCTCTTACATTTTTGATCCAGTGCTACCCCTGCCAGTCGGTGATTAGATTCATTAGGTTTGTAGAGATGCTTGTAGATGAAATGTCTAATTGTCAAAACCAGGTTTACTCCTCAGGTAACTTGATATTTTGTCCTACAACGTTGGAGGGGGCACAACACTAAATCCTTCCAAGTTTGGAGTATGGTTCTGAAAAATAGTATCTAGTGAAAACCATGATCATCCCAAGAGAAGCAAATTGCATTGAATTGTGCAATTTCTTTATTAAAACTATCGACTAGTATCTGAACATTGCAAATGTGCTAAAAACGGGGTTAAAATCAAACAACGGTCGGAATGACACCAAACCAGAAGTGGTAAGGAATCATGGATATTGGCTGAATATCATGGTGGCGCTGTTTAAGTTTTGTGAAGATTGGTCACGAAAAATCAAGTTTAAAATAAAATTCAATCCTTATCCAAGACGTTCATGTAAAACAAAAACATCCACAATTGTCACAAAAAAACAGTCTTGAAAAATGGCTGAATTACATGAATTTCAATGGAGGGATTATTTAGTGTAGTGCCCCCTTGGAGGACTTCTTCTGAATGGTTTAGATCCCCTTTCAGTGTTCTCTATACATGTACATGTATGTATATGCCACTTTCAATGGCATTTTAACCCCTGCCCATTTGTGTTTCTTGTATGCAAGTTTTCTGTGTAGCAGTAAACTAATTGATTGGCCCATCAGAGCTCTTTGTAGAGTCATTGGGTTAACTAAGATATCTAATTACTAGGTTCATTACTTGTGTTAATGTTATAAGTAATAATTCAAAAGGGTTTGTTTAATATTTAATGTAAAGAGGTTCTAGGTTTAAATGATTAGATATTTATTTGTTCCAAAATGATTACTTTTAACACACCTTCTTGCTGATTTGCCAAGTCCACAGCACCAAACCTCAACTGAGCCCCAAGCTGTGCATATGTGTCTGCAGATCTCTGTACAACTCTGATATAACTGGAGACATCCTGACCCCACATGGCATGGAAACAAACAAGAATGGGAGACACGCTGTCAGTAGCTGTTATCACTTCTCTTTGGAATGATTCCTGCAAGAATAAGTTAGAAAAATTACTATTAGGCAACACACAAAAAACCAGTTCTATGGGCAAACAGACCTCTCAGGTAGGGTCAGGTTTGTTTAATTTTCATGAACATTTTGGTGAATATTCAACAATATTCTAAATATTTAAGAAATATCAATACAATTAAAAACAATTCAAAATGAATCTTTTTTTTTAATGCAAAAGAAGTTCAAAAATGTTGAGGTTTTTTGTCGCCTTATGTGATCAATTACCTTTTTGGGGGAAGAGAAGAGAGATCCTAACCCGATATTCAAACATGACGACGGAACTGATTTTAAACTCAAAATCAAGCTAACCAACTGACTTTTAGTCCAATTTTGAATTTAAGTGTTCACTTTTTATGTAATGTTTTGGCATAAAGAGCATTTCTATTTGAAAGATTGGACACACGAATGAATCTTACACATGAATTGGGTAGGAACCGGAAAACTTGAACCAGCCTTATCTCAGATTGAATGACACAAACTGATTGATACTTACCAAGTTTAAAATATTTATGGAAGAAAAGTAAAGGGTGATAAAATGTTCCATGTTAGCTACAGTTGCCAACGCTCCTTCATATTTGCGTAGAACATCTGTGGATCCTGTCTTCCATTCTAAAATAGTTCAAACAAATAGAAAAGAATTGTCTTCAATATATGTGTTCCTGAAAGTAAGGTCACACATGTTTACTGTTATGAAATAGATTTATCATTATAGAAAGGCTAAAACTTGGTTTGTAAGGCTACAAATCTGTACAAATAAGACTTTAGTTTCAGTGTAAATAGATTTATATTTCTTAAGGATATGGGTTCATACAACAGACCATTTCAATAACTGCTATTTTCTTCACATCAGCAAATGATATGAATTGAACAGACTGCAACTTCTTACCATGTTCAGGATGCTTTTCTGGATGTTTATTCCCCATTTAATATACTATAATATATGAAGTGATTAACAATTATAATATTGTGATAACATGATTTTGTCTTCCCTTATTCGGTTGGTTCGTTTGTTCGGTCATGTCATGACTGACAGCTCGTGACCTTACAGATACTACGCCACAAATAATGATTTTCAGCAAAGGAGTAACAATCACGGAGAGGGTGTCCAGTAATAAATGTTTATTTCGTCAATCCACCGGGAACGAGGTCTCCCTTATTTATACATACAATTTAACTCTTTGTAAGATCTTTAACAATATATCATTTAGTAGTCGTAGACACTGTAATGTCATTGGTTAACACGTTTAAAATTGGATCCACATCGTGCAAATGTGAAGCCCTACAAAGCACAGGATATAATCCATATTGTTGATTTATGGCGTTTACAAGCATTTGTGTATGATCTGAGTGTAAGATGTCACATGTAAAGCAATTGCATTGCATCTCCGTGTGTATTGATTGAAATCTACAATATTTTGGGCAATATTTATGGTGTTAACTGCATTGCTTTGAAGGAATACTGGTGAATACAAATGTAATAATCGAGAAGACCTCTTGACTAAATGATCAAATTTTATCCCCTGCATGTTCACACAATATGGAAAATACCTGTGGTTTGGTGCCATATCACATGCTACTAGCGCACTGGTCAGTGTCAACACTAGTTCAATGGATCACAAAGTACTGAAGAAAAAACCCAGTGAGACCTTAAAGGTCAATCAAAATGGTGATTCAAGTCGACTTTACTCGATGGAGCATTTTCAGAAAAATATAATGTAAAGATAATAACTCTTAAATATTGTCCAAGGAAAAAGATATACATACTACCAATCATAATTGCCAGTGTTTCTTTTTTAGTGTGGGATGAACTATATGCAGATGACGCGTTACGTAACGCGTTAGTACGTAACAGGTGTAACTCCCAACTCGGTATCCGTCTTGGACTCGGTGGATAGGTCTGAACAAACAAAAGTTATCAGTGAATGCTTATCGACCTATTGAGGTTTTGCGTACGAGTCTGAGTAACACCTGTGACGTATAATAGACCTACATTATAGTAACCTGCCATCGTGAGTATGATGCAAATTATACAAGCTGTATTTTGTTTCCTGGGCAATATTGAAGGGTAATTATTTTTGTATTTTCTTACAATATCCTCCATTGAATAAAACATACATGAATCACCAATTTGGTTGACCTTTAAGTCATTTACACCAACATCTTCAACACCTGATGAAGTCAGAATAGCCATACAGATTGCGGGAGGATGGCCGACGATTGTGCTTTGAGAAACCACTTGAATAAAGCAAGCAAGCAAATATCTCCTTACCTTTTCCATTAACCATAACTATTGCTGGATGATGTAACACCTGAAATCTTCCCTGCAATGTCCCATCCATCGATTTATCTGCATGTATAATTAACACCAGTATTTTATCCCTCCAAGTTTCTTGAAGCTGTAATACATAGAAAAAGTATTCCATGAAATAGTATTTCATTTCACCAACACAAAAATATTGATGTCAACTTTTTGATGCAGCATTTAAATACAGGCTTGGCCAGAGAGGCCGTTAGCAATTCAATAAGCCAACAAAGAGGCAAAAAGGGAAGAAAATGCAAATTATGTACAAAATCCAACCAGTCATGGAATATGTCATTTGTACTTGCAAAAAATGTAAATATTTCCAAAGTATATGATTATTGACCATCACTTCATATTCAAACAAAAGTTACTTATTATATACACTATCCTATGTCCATTTCATGGTTTATTTCATCCCCTCAAATCCTATAAAACCTTAGAGGTAGGCATATGGCCAGCTGCTGTAGGAATAATCTCGCAGAAAAAAAAACACCTAGCAAAAAAGTTCCCAGAGAGAATTTTTTTCTTTCTCTGCCGTGACCACCTGTAATAAATACTTTAAATTACAATTGATGCATCATTAATACTAACCTGTATAAGTTGTGACTCCATTTCAAAGTGTTTAGTTTCACCATCTATAAATATGACACATGTTAGCTTGGCAGATTCTACTATCATCTCATCCACAGTTGCTGCATGGGCCTCTATTAGGCGCTGCTTGTTCTGTATTTATAAGAAAAGTCAGGAAAGAGATGACTATAGAATGAAGAGATACATACATGTATTCATTGAACACATGTACTGGTATGGAGCAGGGAAACACAGTGAAAAGAGGTTTAGGAAATGTGCTGCCCATTCACCCTTTTGTTGGTTAAAGAACCTTCTTAAAACCCATTTTCTCCCAATTTTTAGTAGTTTATGATATGCATCTCTCTTTTTATATAGCATCTTATGAATGGGATACCCCTTCCCTTCCAACTGGATACAATTACAATGGTCACATAGCTATGTAGTCATTTGTCCTCCTTTTAATTTCTCTTTCATCCAAGTTTGTTCCATATAGCCTCTTAATCAAAGGGAGGCACTTCCCCTCACAATGGATGTGGTTATTACTGATACCGTTTCAGGCTAATGCCCATGCTGGTCCTATATGAGACATTCCCCTATCTCTATCCTTCCTTAGTGTGATTTATCAGTCAAATTAGACAAATCGATGAACTCACACTGATGTTGATGTGTCACAACCCCCACAGGGGGAGTGCTATTGTGAGCAGATCAACATTTGCGCAAGTGGATTGATTTGTCTAATTTTTTAGAAACAAAACATATGTATTGACGTTATTCATACACGACACTATACAAATCAAAATTCACAATTCTGTGCATATACTTTTAATCTCTTTGATAACAAATAAAAACATGTTAAAAAGTTTGCTAATACCCGCAGTAAAAATTGGGCGAACCCGGGCTGCCTGAACAACGAATAAAAACAATATGTGTGGTGCGCAAACAGTACGGCGTGCACACAGAGTGCAATTAGACATTTTCAATGCACTCCGCATATCCTGCCTTGGTTCGATACTACTAAGAGTGTATAAATACCTATCAATACTATACGCACCATATATATTTGATTGATACTATTCTTCCACAGTATGTTCTTTATAATAGCATCTTATGGGAGAAACCTACCCTCCTTAATATGGATACCTACCAAGTTTATTAAAAACCTATGCATATGTTTGATGCTAGCCTTTTCCCTGTACTCTTCCATATGTGTTGGTCCAATATAACATCTTAAGAATGGTAGCGAATCCAATTGCTGTACACAATCAAAAAAAAACATGTTATCAAAATCATTGTCATTTTTACAATGGTGGAAATAAGTGATTGAAGTTTTCAAAGATTACAACTATGAAGTGTTTCAGAATTCAACATTATATTTGATATAGCAATACACATATTAAGAAGTATAGTATTTTATTTTGTGCAGAAACATGTATAAGATAACTGCATAATGACAATGTATTCTAGAAGCATGGTCTAAAAAATTCACAAAGTTGCAAAAATGCTCATGAAGCGTTCATATTATCTTTAAATATATATTAAATCTGCTCCCCTCCTTTCCAGCTTCCCTGAGCTGACAATACGCATCTTGTTCATCATCTTAAAATAACCGCTGGTTCCTCCCATCTGATCGCCTTTCCATTCTTTTTCATATTCCCAAAAGCAAAATGGCCATGATGACCCCTTTCCTTAAAAAACCATACCATACTGCACAGATTGATGATGTCTATTCATCTATCACAAGACAGTGATAAACTGCATCAACAACATGTCTCAAGTGAGTAACACGATACAGCTTTCAGAAGTCAGAACACCTACTAAACTTGTCTAGTTCATTATCTTCTTTATAGTTCTCACCACTTTTGTTTTATATTTTGTCCCTGATGAAGGGTGGTATATCCACTTGAAACATTGGTCTTTATTGTTACGTTATATTTTGTTGTTTTATTGCACAGCAATTTTTATTGCTTGTCTCAGTGCACTTCCGTGTGTTATTGTTTTTTTGTTATTTATCTGTTTTCTCGCGTTATTCTCCCTCGTCATTGCCTGTTTCCCCACACCCCAACACTGTTGGTATATCATGGTTTTACATTTCATACCTACTAAAGCTGTGTTCAGGTAGCATGTCAAATAGTTCCGGAACAAAACCCGGGATACCTTTCACAACTTCATATGTTTAAATACGCAGATCTGTCTTGGAACCATATCTAGGTTAATATTACGAGTTGAGACTTGAAAATGACACCAAATTAATGCTGAGATTTTTTTCTATTACCAGATGAGGAATTTGAAGTGGATTTATGTCGAGTTAAAGCCAAAATATGAACTTCAATACTGTTAAGTGGCCTGAACGTGTTTTCATATGAGGGATTGAAGCATTTTAACTAGTCAAAGGCCACATTTTTGTTTTGAACCATCATACATACTTGATTTTTTGCCTATTAAAAGAATACATGAAGTCCCTGTAGTCATCACCTGTACAATTATTTGAAAATTAATTTGAATAAAATCTTGTGGAACTATTAATTATAAACGATTACACATTTCTCTTTAATTTGATACAACTTAATAGCCTGCATTCGAAAAACCACAGCAGATAGGATGGGGACAAAGTGTATATCGTAGATTCGTATCTCGGTAAAAGTGGGGAATTGTTCGCAGGCTTTTGGCGAAAGATATTTTAGTGGTGTGCTACCTTCAGTAGGAGAATTAACATCCGTTTCCTCCCATTACTTCCCCCTTTTCATTTACAAACATACCTCATATGAATGGTTCGATATAGCTTTCAGAATCCATGATGAATACGGTGTGTCATCTGGGAGATCCTTCCAATAGGAAAATAGTTGCTGTTCAAACCTTGGAGTGGCTAGAAGATTAAAAAAACACCAAAAATAAATCACACTTCATTTAAAAAATAATAATTCTGTGGTCTGCAAACTTTCATTCTTCCTATCATTTCTGATTTAAAACAAGGTCTTCTAAAAAACTGGGTGGACAAGTGTTTTTAGTGTCAAAAGGATAATGAGAAGACTTGGAATGGATCTGTTGAATTTTGTGGAAGTCGGCAAGAGGATCACTAGTGTGTTGTTTCTGGAAGGAAATCACCGAGACGTTATGTGAGCGATAGGCCCTATGTGGTGAAGTTTATGGAGAAAAAAAAATTGAAAGAAAATATATCATAATTTATAATTTAATTTAAATTCCAATGTTTATTAATTACGAGAAAAACGTAATTTATGACAAATTCAAAAATGCAACAAAATAACTTGGATTTCCCGGGGCGCCAGGATAATTATTATAATACTAATAGTCAATCGTTTTGTAACAAGGTCTTCTAAAAAACTGGGGGGGGGGGGGGGGGACTTGGAATGGATCTGTTGAATTTTGTGGAAGTTGGCAAAAGGATCACAGTGTGTTGTTTCTGGAAGGAAATCACCGAGACGTTTGTGAGCTAGGCCTATATCATTATGGTGAAGTTAAGAAAAAGAATTGAAAGAAAAAATATCATTATTTATAATTTAATTTTAAATTCCAATGACAAATTTAAAAGTGCACAAAATAACTTGGATTTCCTAAGGCGCGAACTTGGGACCGCCAGGATAATTTGTAGTCAATCGTTTTGTAAAGATAAATCACGAATAAATACACTGTATAAGTTCATGAAGTCATAACAACAGCCGAATAAAAAAAAAGAAAATCGTGATATTCATGACATATTCATTGAACCAAAAAAGTAAAAAATAATAATAGATAAAAAAAAGAGTCTCATTAATAAACAAACTAATGATATTGTAAGTAATTAATATAATGGAACATCAAAAAGTACCAATATTATACAAAAAGATATGTGGTCCCCAGCAGAATTGAACCCAGGTTCAATGCACCACAGCCGGAGGAAACAACCGCTACACCACCGGGGTGTCATTACTTGTTTGGAAGTCATAAGTTATAATAATATTGAGACTGTCTGGTTTATCCACTCAATAAACTATTAAAATGTGATATTTGAACTACATGTCCATCAAAACACCATTTTATTTATTGTAATAGACACATATATTATAAAATATCATTAAAATACTAATTTTGCCTTGAAAATCTGAATTTGGCGGCGATCGGCGATATTTAGCATTTTATACCAAAAGTCTAGGCCCTACTGCCGGCTGTATTAAAAAGCTCAAATTGCATGAAACCACAGATAAGATTAGTTTTTCTATCAATACTTCTTCCTTTATGTATAATACAATTTACATTATTTAGTAAATACAATAATTGTAACGGTTAACGTCACCACTAGCTAATTGAAACAATAATAATGACCCATGACCTTTCATCTGAAAGCTAAGGTGGCCAAGTTAACTTGTCCACCAAAAAAGGATAATTTATACTTGAGAATCATATGAAGAGGAGCAAAATGACTGAAGTATTAAGAAATAAAAGTGAACCAACAAGACTTTGTGAAATAGCATGTGGAGGGCAGTTACGTACCCAGGGTTTGGAAGCCAGGGCCGAAAATTCCCAATTACCGGACAAAAACACCATAGGCCTTGACCACTAAAATGTATTCCATAATTCCCTCCTGTTAAATGAATCAACAGTAATAATCTAAACCAACAATGACCAACAGGCTAAATATTGAGGAGGTTCAATTGCCCCCTTGCCCTTGGCTAAGAGTGTTACTAAGACCCGGTGGTTTCAGTCGACATTGACTTTGGGTATGCATGATCGTTCTCAAAATCTCAAAAAGGAGGAGTTTTCATATCATGCCCCCAGACATTTGTGTACCGCCGCGGCAAAAGGGTGCAGTTGTCTCTCAAAGAAAAAGTTGAGTTATTAAAATCAATCATAGGAGCTTTGTTAACGCTTCAAAATGACCACACCTGTGGGGTTAAGATTGGATACTGCTTTCTGATTTTATGAAGAAAAGTTACTGACAAATTGTCTTCACTTTCTTTGTTTTTCAATGTCTAATTCTATCAATATCTCCAAATGCATATTGCCGACAACTGCACCTTTTGCCGCGGCGGTACACATTTATGTCTGCGATTTTCCAAAATTAGGGGTGTTTTTCTGAAGCTAAGTCCGCGAAAAAGAAGAAAAAACGGTAGGCCTAATATATTTGAAGACCCTATGTCTGCTCCTCTGTGCATAAATTGTAAAAGGGAGTATTTTGAACCAAATGTGTCCTCGCTTTTGCGCAAAAAAGGGGACTTTTTAGAAAGCGTCCTTGAAATGGGAAAACAAGGGGTGTTTTTTTTCTTCAGGCAAAATGTCATCGTTTTTGCACGAAAAAGGGGTCAAATGAGCCAAATTGCCCTTGAAATGCCGTCAAATAGGGGGGATTTCAATGTGTATTTCAATGAGAAAACACTGGGGCTAAGCCACTGAGTATAGGTCTGCCCATACCATACTTACCCTTTCCTACATAATACAGGCACAAAGGCTGATGACTAGATCTCCTTATATGGTAGCCTAATACCTCAGGCTGTATTGTGGGTAGATCTGCACTAGGCTCTTTAACATCAGACAGTCTATCAATTTCTTGTGATAAAGAACGTTGCAGAGATAATTGTAGATCTGAAATATAGAAAAACAAATATGCACATAAATTTATTTGATTGGTACAGCTTTTTTTAATTTGAAATACTAAACATTTTTAAAGGTAGATGACCCGATCACATTTTCGTAACACAGAATTATTTCAAACATACGGAGATTTTCATATCATATGAAAGCTCGTATTTTTCTCATCATCATACTGAAATTTGACGGCCTAAATCGGTATAATTACGGAGAAATCGATGAAATAGCGTCGAATTACCGCGAATGGTGGTAACCACAGATATAGTTTGTGTACTACTCAATGGGTACAGTTCACAGCATCTTGTGCGTCTAAAATAAGAACCATTAGAGCTATGCAACTCAAACTTTGGAACACAACTTTTTTAAGGATGACCTTTCATGTAGAATAGAAAACTTCAAGTTGAAAATCGAAAATGTGATCGGGTCATCTACCTTTAAATGCTCCATTAAAAAACACCTCTGAATAGTGCATCTCATTACAGGCTTTTATACGCATGTAACTTTAACCCCATTGGCCAATTTCTTTTGCGAGTGTTAGGCAATTAACATGGTATGGTTAAAAATATGGCAAAGGGAAGCCTAACACGCACTGTTAAAGACATTATATATTTTGGTGTAATTAAGAAGCCTTTCACGTTTCCAGAAAACGAGCTTCCGTAATTTTGTAATGTTTTCCAAAGTCTATGTGTATATTTACAACCAGAAGGATAAACCCCAATAAATATGAATGTCAATGTTAAGGTTTTTTTGCAAAGACATTGCTTTAGTATAAAAGTGTATGTGCAGCATGGAATTTGTTTCAAACTCTTTTTCAGGATCCAGGCAAAGCAGTGGTGTGACTATGGTCTTCAATTTGGGGTCGGGAGGGGGGGGGGGGGGGGGGGGGGGGGGGTGGGGGTGAAGTGGGGGGGGGGGCAGGCCTTTGACAGGGAAGCTAAGGGTGGCACACAACCATCTAATTTTGGTTAATATACATCAATTGTCATTGGGCTCGAGGAGAGGGTGTGGGGGGGGGGGGGCAGCCTTAAAAGCCCCATGCCCCCCCCCCCCCTCTGGTGCCCTCCCTCTGGTTAGGCCAACAAAAAAAAGGTGTTTGTTTGTCCATAGAGGGTCCTCAAAAGGTAGGGTCGGTAGGTCGGATTTTTTTTTTTTTTTTAAATATTTTTTAATACGGATATTGTATTTGGGAATATAAATTCGGCATGAATACTGTGAATTAAAGTCCAAACCCCGGTCCAAACACACACCAAAAGTTGACCAAAACACCTCACTTTTCATAAGCTTGCGACATTGTTGCTTTACTCTTCACACTGCTGATTTTGATCTCTTTCTCCTGCTGGGGATGGGGCAGATTGTCAATTTAAAGTTCCAATATTGTCGCATTAGTTGCAACACTACAAACTCGATCAAATATTATTTTTGTACTGAGTTTGCAATGCGCAGATACCATAGGACGCCGCCATTGTGATTGAATGTTGCACAAAGTGAAATAACGTTGTGTTGAAGTTTTGCTAGAAATATATACGTGAAAGTATTGCTAAACCTATTTTCCCCGCACTAACTACCCCAAAGATTGTTTTATACTATGTTGAAATTAATATTCATGCCGTTGAGCAACATTTTGGGAACAAATATTAACTGTACCTAGATTTTTCATATTTTCTCACACTGCATTTTTAGTATAAAAATGACATCACTTGCACGTGCGATCACTGATTTTCATTTAGTCCTTTTAATAGTCCCGCGGGTGCCAAGTTCATGCATTAACATCGTGTTTACACGGGATTGCGCATTGGGGATGGTGTTGCAAATACCAGAATGACGATATCGTACGAAATAAGGAATAAAAACGGTCCGTTTGGCCATTCAAATTGCTCAAAAAGTTGTTTTAAAAAAAATATCGAAAATAAAAAGTAATACGGTCGGCACCTAGGTACACGGTCGGTCGGACGTGGACAAACAAACAACTTTTTTTTGTTGGCCTTATGCCCCTCACCAGGCAAGTAAACAATTGGGTATCCAAAATGATAAAGAATCAATGAAGACAATCTCCTGAATTTTGAATATTTTTGATTTGTTAGGATGTGTGTGGCAAAAAAATATTGTTCATTGGGTGAGAGTACGTAGTTAAATGTAAAAGTGAATCTTGGAAACCTTGTCAGCTATCTCCTCATCTAACATTTATTTTGATTCCACACTGGTAACATTTGACAATTCCTTTAAGACTATCATCAACCACTGCGAATTTTATGGTTATGTTACATAGTGACCATCTCAGTAAAGACTTTGGAGTTCATTTATAGTATACCCTACCACTGGTCACAGGTCACTAATAGGTATATCAAATAAGGTGGGATCGTTTCAAAAAATCCTTAAAATCGTGATACGTGTCTCTATTTTAAATAGAAGTTGTCGAAAAAACATAACATTTTTGGTATCATATTAAAGACAATTTATCCAGCTACCGAATAAAAAAAGAATTAAAGCCACATGTTTAGCAACAGTGAAGTTATTAATCTAAACGTCGAGTGAGTCAAGGGTGGGAGCGGTGGATGAGGAGCCGGTGGATGAGGTGCCCATAGGTTTGTACACAAAATAGCAGAAAACTAGAACTTTTGAAATTGATGCCATTTTAAAAGTATACATAGGAAAGTTTTCAAACTTCTCATATGTGTTAATAACATGTGCCTGCTACTATGAATACTAATATTGAATTGTTATCTAGACATTCTCTACTAGAATATGATGTTCAATTCAGGGAGTGTTTTAATGTAAAAAATACACAGTTTAATTCATTTTATTGATTAAACAATGGCCAAATCGCAGTCTCTCTATTTCATTTGTGTGACTCTTCGGTCCTTTTCTACCCTGGGTAGTAAAACATTTAACTAAAAAAGCCAGAAGTGTTTCTTCACAGAATTGTCCATAGATTTATGAAAAAATTGCTATTTAGACCTATTTTGGACCACCCTGTATTCAAAATAAAAGGAACTTTAACGATATTCATGTAGTTCATTTTGATAACCATTTTCTTTTAAATTAAATGGTCCATGCTAACTAAATTTCATAGAATATTATATACAAACATTCATTTTATGCATTATTTCATCATAATTTTAGACACCCTGTACTTTTCCTGTGTACATTTTAAGCAAATGATTCTTAGCAAATTTGGTAGCACCTTCTGCGGTTGTTCTGATTTTGGTGCCTATTTTCAGCTAAACCCTAATTGTACAAACTATCAAACTATTTTGTGAGGAGCAAAAACGATCAAATTGTTTATGTTCCACCCTGTAAAAATTGTACACACCCTGTATAATTTGATTCTTTTTTGCAAAAATAAAAAACCTTGAATCTTAAGCTTTCCGACAATATATAGTTTGTGGGTCATTAAACTTGTAAAACTTAAGTTTTGTCCCGTTTAATCAGAATTGGTGCATTTCTCAACATTATTAGAAGTGAAACTTTTTTTGGGACCAGTTTGTGACTTCTGACCCACTGCATGTCTTCAATGGGGGCTTTAGTACTAGAAATTCATTGATCTCAGTATTGATGAATACGCATAGTCTTGTCCAAGTCTTTTGTTGACACACCTCAACGCCTGCTAGACACATATATAAATAATTAATCTAGAATGGCAAGCACTGCAGGACTAAGGAATTACTGTAAAAGTGTAAATTTTCGCGTGTGTAAATTTTCGCGTTTCGCACAATTTGAACACATTTGCCTATTTTTATTTTCTTGATCTTGAGCTTACTTACATAGACCTGCATACTAAAGGAATATATTCGCACGTTTTCATTTTCACGCTTGCTGATCTTAGCATGACAACCGCGAAAATAAATGTAGTGCGAAAATTTCTACTTTTACAGTATTGTTAGATTATGACACTGTTATCTGGTTGCAGTAAGGGAGTTATTATAATATCTCTTTGGTTGTATAAACATAGACCAGCAGGTATTCAATCGCATTCAATCGAAGGCCCACACTACAGCATGTTTTGGTTGATTTTGTAAGGTCCAATTGTCCTGAAAGGAATTCATGACTATAGTTTGATCAAAGTTCAATAGGCAGTAATCAGATGGAAATTTGTTGATCAGTTCTGCTCTGGTAAATAATACGGTCTGACTGTAAATCGTGGGCTACCTTACAATTCAACATGTTCGAAATAATTGCAAATGTGTTGGCATCACTAGTGCTGCTGTTACTACTACTAGTACTAGTAGTTAGAAAGAATATAAATGGTGGCTTGTTCAGGCAGTATTGCTCTCACATAAAAACATCATTGACGGGAAAGACGGTGGTTATTACTGGTAAGAATTACTCTTTTCTAAACCACGGCTGTTTGATCACTTGTAAATTGTCCGTTTTATAAGCGCAGCTACATTTTTTGTGTACAAGTACAACAACAGAGGGCAAAACCACCCGTGTCACAGTGTTATCCAAAGATTCTAGATAATAGGGACGTGCACCTGCCAGTATCTTATGCATTACTGATAGATCCTGTTTTCTATTGTGATCTGTTTAAGGAGCGTTAACATAACAACAACAGATACAGATAAAGGAAATATTGTTCGCGTTGTAATCGCAAGGAAAAAAACCTGTTTTCCCTCCCTGGCGATTTAGGCTCAACTAGGCTAACTAGCCTACAATGTGCCCAGATTTGGCATTTTTTTGATAAGATTCCACATTTTGAACTACGTATAACTATAAGATCAGTATTATTAACCGGTCAAAATGCAATCAATTTCATGACACAAATGTTGTTCGCGTTGCAATCGCAAAGAAAAAAACTGTTTTTCCTAAGAAGAGAGTAATATGTTGACGAAACAAGCAGTTCAAAATTTAAAAATTATTTATACATAGTAACTAGCAGTTCATGCCCACCAACCACACAGGTCGGCAGCAATCATGGGAATCGATTTAGGCTCAACTAGGCTAAATAGCCTAAAATGTTCCCAGATTTGCTTTTTGGATAAGATATCACATTTTAAGCTTCATATAAGATCAGTGTCATTAACTGGTCAAACCGCCATCAATTTCACTACACAAACGTCATTCCCTTTGAAATCGCATGGAAAACAAAAGCTGTTTTCACCACCGATTTAGGCTCAACTAGGCTAAATAGCCTAAATGTGCCCAGATTTGCTTTTTTGAATAAGATTTCTCATTTTGAGCTACGTATAAGATCAGTGTTATTAACCCCAAAAAAATGCAACCAATTTCACTACCCCAAATGTTGTTTGCGTTGAAATTGAAGGGAAAAACTCTGTTTTCCCGCAGATTTAGGCTCAACTAGGCTAAATAGCCTAAATGTGCCCAGATTTGCTTTTTTGGATAAGATATCACATTTTGAGCTCCGTAAAAGATCAGTGTCATTAACCGGTCAAACCGCAATCGATTTCACAACACAAATGTCGTTCGCGTTGAAATCACAAGGAAAAAATCTGTTGACTAGGCTCAATGCCTACATGTCTGTTATACTGGTGTCATGTTGTGAACCTAATAAGGACCAAATACACACAACATTTGTGAAGTACGATGTGAATTTACAAACCAAATGTTTGATGCCGCATTGTGGAAATGAAAGTATATTATACACAATTTTTATATTTAGTGTTTGAATAATGAGAACTTTCTTGTGCATATCGTTCAAGAAGAGAGAAACAAAATGAGGTTATTCAGTGATACCCATTGAAAAATGCACTCTGTTATAATGACAGCTGCACTGTGACAATGATGGTTCACTAGCAAACTTGAAAACGAAGACATGATAATATTATAATGTTAATATACAAACAAAATGTTTGATGCCGCATTATGAAAATGCAATTACATTAAATGCACAAGATTTATTTTAATTTAGTGAATGAATAATGAGAAATTCCTTGCGCAAGTCTTTCTATAAGAGAGAAGCAAAGTGAAAAATATGAGTGTGATTTGGTGCTTACATTTGCGACGCTGTGCGTGATGCATGTTGAGGTATAGGACAGAGTACAGTATGTACATGCATTTAGTTGGATTGGCGTGGATAATCGAACTATCGAAAATGTTAAAATGACGTCATAATAAAATGAACCGTCAAATAGCCGTGAAACTGATTCAAAGCTCAAGAGATCAGGTCAGGGATTCACTTCATAGGTGCATGTAGAAATGAACAGCACTTAAATTTCAATGCCCCCTCCCCTCGGAAACAATAAGGCATCTTTATTGTTAAATTTTTTAACATCGGCATTATAAGGTACATTTGTACTTTTTGTAAGGTAACAAACTCAATTTTTGTTATTTCTTAGGCGGTAATGCCGGCATAGGTAAACAGACAGCTATCGATCTAGCTCAACGAGGGGCACGAGTCATCATTGCTTGTCGTAATGAAAACAAAGCCAAGGCAGCGTTACAAGACATATGTAAGCGATCAGGAAGCAACAATGTCCACTACTTCCATTTGGAGTTGTCTGATCAAGAATCCATCAGAAGTTTTGCCAAGAAATTCCTTGAAGAGGAGCAGAGGTTGGATATTCTAATTAACAATGCAGGTAGTAATTACATTACAATTTCCCAAAATTGCAAGCTTAATTGTGAGCTGAATTGCAAGCATATTGAAAGCATTATCACCAGAAATCAGTTCAGATGGTCTCAGTCCTATTAAGGGTCATAGGAAGTATCAAGATTAAAAAGTTTTTGGTGTGACTATATAAGAATGGATGGCAAGATTACATCATCCACTTGCCTCTTTTGCTCTTTCTCTCATTTTATTCTATCCAAAAATGTTTTGATTGAAATGTAACACTCTTTTTGACAGGTATCGGCCGTTCCATAGGACAACGTACAAAAGAAGATTATGACATGACCTTTGGGGTGAACCACTTTGGCCACTTCCTGTTAACGATGCTCCTTCTGGACCACTTAAAGAAGTGTACCCCCAGTCGTATTGTCACAGTGTCATCCATAGTCCATACCTATGTGTCTCAAGGAGGCATGGATTTCAAGTCAGGCGCCCTCAACCCTTCAGGCATAAAATATGCAGGTTTGAGCGGCTATGACAGAAGTAAACTTGCAAATGTTCTATTTACAAAGGAACTCGCCAGGCGATTGGAGGGTTCAGGAGTGACAACTTGTTGTCTACATCCAGGATTGGTTCGAACCAATATATTTCAGACTTCGTACGAAGCCGGATCCCCTCTTTGGCGTTTTCTGGTCTTCTCCTTGTTTTCGCTGTGAGTACGAATTTAAATATTGTGATAATTAAATTTAAAGTTTGAAATTAAACAAATTTGATGTTGAGATATCTCAAGTATAATTAGTCAAATTATTTTACTATGACAAATGCACATGCGAGGCAAACAAATTTTAAGTTATAAAAAGTTCAGCGGTCTTTGGAGAAAATGTCACCCTGTTTCAAACAAGATTATGTTTTGAAAGTACCGCTTAAATCATAAATATTTGAAAGGTTCATTTGATTTTGTATGATACAAACATTCTACAAAACAGAACCCTTGATGTGTTGCTTGTTTGATGATATTCTTTTTTCCTTAATTTCCAGTCAAGCATGTTTAAATACAATTGAGCGTAGTCGTCACACCCCTGAGCCCTGGATATTCAATTTCTATCAATTTGACAAAAATGAGGGTACAGTTTGTTCAAAGAGTAGTATTTCTATTTCCAACAAAAATATATCCCTTTCATACTTATAGGTCAATAAATGTGTTTTGTTTCGAGAGAAATTAGATAACTCAATGTACGCACGATGATGCAGGGGGAAAGTGCTTTTGTGAGCATATCAATGTTGCACAAGTGCATTTATTTGTCTAATTTTTCGAGAAACAAAACATACATCATGTACCCATGTATTGACCTTATTGATATACACAACACTATACAAATCAAAATTCACAATTCTGTGCCTACTTTCAATCTCTTTAAATCACGAATAAAAACATGTTAACAAGTTTGCTAATACTCGCAGTAAAAATTGGTGAACCCGAGCATCATTTCCTGAAAAAAAATTCAATTTGAAAAATCAGACAAATTCATTTGGCTCTGAACTACTTATCTCTACTATAAATAATAATTATGTCATTACCTAAACTTAGAATCTTGTATAACATTTCTCCACAGAATTCTTGGAATAAACGAGGTTGCCGGAGCTCAAACCACTATTTACTGCGCCATAGAGGAGTCTATTATCAACCAATCAGGAGGTTACTTTGACAATTGTAAACTGATTAAGGAGTCCAAACTGGCTCAAGATGAAGGACTGGCAAAGAAATTATGGGATGTTAGTTGCCAAGCAACTGGTATTGAATAATCATCAATGAGGATACTTAATGGTGTCATGCCCGGTGTTCTCTCTTCTTATTCAGAGGGGTAACACATGATCGTTCCAGGATCTTGAAATACCCCCCTATCTGACGGCGTTTCGCTGACACTCGTGCTAATTTGACCCCCTTTTTCGCACAAAAATGCGGACATTTTGACTGAAAATAACCTCCTTTTTCACCATTTCAAGGACACTTTCTAAATAGTCCACCTTTTTGCGCAAAAACGAGGACACATCTTCCTTTTCTAGGAACAATTTGATATGACATAATACTCATTGTAATTTTTGTTGTTCTTCGTGGACATAGCCTCTCCTCTCCAAAAAATACCCCTAAATGTTTGAAATCGCGGACATATAGCTTCCAAAATGCCCCCCTATTTTTGGAAATCGTGGACATTCAAAAAACACCCTTAATTTTAGGAAATCGCAGACATGGTACAGAAAACCCCCCTTGTCCGCGATTTTTGGAACGTCACACGGAACTCAGAGACTCTAACACAAAGACACTGTCATATTGTAATGCCACCAAAGCTTTATTTAAAAGTCATTTCACATTGACATATGACAGTAACTGTTGTATAATGACGCTAATAATAATGTTGAGCATAAGGATCAATCTGATCTGAAAAAACTATAACTGTGACTGTAAATGCTCAAATAAGACTATTGTTGCTTAAAAGCATAAAGTTTAGAAAACTTCATCTTTTCCTTCAAAAGGAGGAAGATGTAATGATTGGGGATTTTCTATAAGCTTCTCTAAGCGTCATATATTACTAGTGAGGTTAAACCGGCAACCTTCTTGTCTGTCGTTTATCCATAACTAGCTTTCTTGTGAATAATCCATTATCATCACAATTTGCACAAATGCAATGAGATCTAGCTTGGACCAATGGTGCCGCTGATCATGTCCTGTACACTACTAGCTAACTTGGAAGTGGATGATACTCAACAGAGTTGCTCCTGTCATCGATGAACGCCTCATTCCGGAGCAAGCTGGATTCCGCCCTGGAAAATCAACAACTAGCCAGGTTCTCAACCTCACCCAGTACATCGAGGATGGTTTTGAGAAAGGACTGGTCACCGGCACTGTTTTTGTCGACCTGTCAGCAGCCTATGATACAGTCAACCACCGATGCCTTCTCCACAAGATCCAGGAGCTAACTGAGGATATCCGACTGACAGAACTGATAGGAAGTATGCTGGAAAACAGATTCTTCTTTGTTGAGTTGGGGGTAAAGAAGAGCAGATGGCGTAAACTCAAGAACGGTCTTCCGCAGGGGAGTGTGCTCGCCCCACTCCTTTTCAACATATATACCAATGACCAACCTAGAGGTGAAGATACTGCACGTTTCATCTATGCAGACGATCTTGGTATTGCAGCACAGGATGTAGACTTCACAGTTGTAGAAGACCGCCTCTCTGCAGCCTTAGATAAGCTGACACCCTACTACGAAGACAACCACCTACGCGCCAACCCTTCGAAAACACAGGTGTGTGCTTTTCACTTGCGCAACAGAGAAGCCAAACGACAACTGAAGGTCCACTGGTCTGGGACTCTACTGGAACACTGCGACCATCCTGTGTACCTGGGAGTAACCTTGGACCGGTGCCTCTCCTTCAAGAATCATGTTGAAAAGGCAAAGATGAAAGTCGGCTCTCGAAACAACATCTTGAGCAAGCTCACAGGCACAAGCTGGGGTGCCAGTCCACACACCCTGAAGTCTACCGCACTGGCCCTATGCTACTCAACAGCAGAGTACGCAAGTCCTGTATGGGAAAGATCACCCCATGCCAAGAAGATGGACCCGGCTCTGAATTCTACCTGCCGTCTAATAACAGGCTGCCTGCGACCAACTCCAACTGAGAGCCTCTACACATTGGCAGGTATTGCACCTCCAGATATCAGACGGACGGTAGCAAGCATGAGGGAATGCCAACGCCAAACCAATGATAAGAGACACCCTTTGTTTGGCCATGTTCCACCAACAAGCCGTCTCAAATCCAGAGAAAGTTTCACCCACAGTGTCACACCCTTGGAAGCGTCCGCTAACAGCGAGAGAGTCAGAATATGGAAACAAAGACTCCGCCAACATCCATTAACGATGGCAGTCCCTGTTACAGAGGTACTTCCACCTGGAGCTGACTCTGGATGGACTGAGTGGAAAACGCTCAACAGACTCAGAACTGGTGTCGGAAGATGCAAGGTGAATCTCTGCAAGTGGGGCTATCAGAAGGACGGAGACAACACATGCGATTGCGGCACAGTACCACAGACAATGGAACACCTTCTGTGCTGCCCTCTACTGGAGCAGAAGTGCACATCTGACGACCTGGCAGGCTACAACGAAAATGCCAAGAAATGTGTTCAACTCTGGTTGAATCACATCTGATCCTGCGTGCCGTGGACACGAGAAGAAGAAGACTCAATATTTTCAAGATTAAGAGCCAATCAAATAGTTGACCAATATATGCAAATGAGCTCATTAGCATAATTACAACCATACAAATAAGCCCTAGCAGGTCTGGTCATGTCTATAACCATTCTAGTATTGGTAAAGGTTAAATCAGTCTATTTGTTGATTGAATTAGTTGTCTTAAAACGCTATAGCTACTTCAACATTTTGACTAAAATATGCAAATGAGCTAATTATCATATTTACAAAAATACTCATGAGATTTAGCTTGGACCAATGGTGCAGCCGATCACATAATTTTCCCCATTTTTTATTTAACCCCCTCCCCCTGTTCTTCATTCCATCCCCACTGCCACGTTCTAGGGTTAGGGTTAATGATTTGTGCCAGAATTATATAAGAGGAATACCAAAATAATCTTTGCTGTTATTGATAGATGATTTATAATGTTTATGAAAGCGAAGTATTGTAATGTAAACCATGTCATTTTCTGGTTTGTACGTGTAAATCCCATTGTACGGACTAGTAAATGACACAGTTTACGCAAATTATGCTAGCGGTTTTATTTTTCATTGGATCAATCTCAGATTTTCAGAATATTATAATTATTAATTGGGCTTTACACTAAACGTAAATTGGTCATGGTCTAGTGGTTTTGACAAGTATGGAAATGTCATGAAACAGAGTCCTATTGTTTTTGATACACCCTGTATGTAGTATAAAAAGGTATGAGCGGCATGCAATTCGTTTCAAACTCTTTTTCAGGATCCAGGCAAAGCAGTGGTTTGACTATGGTTTTCAATTTGGGGGTGAAGAGGGGAGAGGCAAGATGGGGGCAGGCTTTTGACCGGGAAACTAAGGGGGGCACAACCGTCCAATTCTGGTTTATATACATGATTTGCCATTGGGCATCGAGGAGGTGGGGGGGGGGGGGGGGGGGGGGCCTTAAATCCCCCCCCCCCCCCCCTCTGGTTATTCCTCTCAGGCTAGTAAACAATTGGGTGTCAAAATTGATAAAGAATCAATCAAATCTCCTGAATTTTGAAACTTTTAGATTTGTTAAGATGTGTGTGGCAAAAAAAATATGGTTCATTGGGTGAGAGCAATTAAATGGGGTCATTTGGTGAGAGTGGTTAAATGTTAAAAATAGGGACAGCGGTCCCAAATAGGTCGTCCGTTTATATGGATAGATTAAAAACAAGGTGGCTCTCAAACCACAGGCATCAGGCAACTAGAAAGAAAGAGGTTAGACCACTGGCATATCCAGGATATAAAAAAATAATAAACATCTTGGAGTTTGGTTGCAATTGTACTTCACCTGTTTAAATGTAATTAATTTGACATATGCAGCCAATTTTACATCTTGACCTTTGATGACCTTTGGCCTCGATATGTGACCGTTGACCTAATTAACATATGAAGGTTTCCATGTTGCATCTATTACCCAAGTTTGGTATAAAATTGGATCGATTAAGCCCATTATATGTATTGGTCAAACTATGAGTTTTTAACAATATTTTAAAACTCATAGCGAGACCAATACAAATTGGGCGTAAATCATCCAATTTTATCATTATTATGTTTTGGATCCAATATTATCCAACACTTGGACACCTCAAAACATAATAATGGTTGCAATTGGTCATTGTATGGAAAAGAAATGAACAAGAGACAAAAAAAAGTGTACTAAAATTTTACATCTTGACCTTAGATGACCTTTGACCTCATAAACATATGAAGGTTTCCATGTTGCATCTATGACTGAAGTTTGGTTACAATTGGTCATTGTATGGAAAAGAAATGAACAAAACAAAAAGTGTATACCAAAAGTGTATACCAATTCTTGACACACAGACAGACTACACAGAAGAAGGATGCAGCCAGAAGGTCTTTCTTCTACGGACGACCTAAAAATGGGGTCATTTGGGTGAGACCAAGGTCTTATATATATGCAGGCTACCCCAATGGTACTTTGCTACTGCCAACCCCCTCTAAAATAACCATTTCAAACAAAAGTCCAAATGTGAGCCCGATATAGATAGGACGTACTGATCAAAGTTCAGTGGTAGGCTATAGTCAGCAAATACCAGTTTGGGTTAAGTGTTTGAAAACCATGATATGAACCCTCTCCCTTCTACGTTAGTTTGATCATAGACTAGTCTGATCAAAGTTTAATTCAGGCAGTGATCAGATGGAAACATGTTGATCAGTTCTGCCTGCTCTGGTAAATAATACGGTCAGACTGTAAACCGTAGGCTACTATAAAACATGTTGGAAATAATTGCTTACGTATTGGTATCGCTACTGGTGCTGATTGTACTAGTAGCTAGAAAGAATATAAATGGTGGCTTGTTCAGGCAGTATTGCTCTCACATAAAAACATCATTGACGGGAAAGACGGTGGTTATTACTGGTAAGAATTACTCTTTTATAAACCGATTCAAGGTTTTAAGGGGCACTGAGAGATTGACGAGAAAAATGAAATTTGGAAAAAAGTAATTGTTTCAATAGATAAGGTCCTGAACTGTAATTATTTATGGGAAAACGGTTGAATAATGGCGCTAGATTGAAATTTGGTTGAAGCAAGTTATGTGGTGAGTGATGCTGATAATTTTGATGTGATCTACATTGAAATTACCAAATCGTGAATATTTATATGATAGACAGTGAATTAAGGTTAACGGTTTCAGATGGTAGTTAAGTATTACGTAGATGCAAAAACAACAAAAAATCCAGAAAAATTGAGGGTGCACTCCTATACGTATCTCTCAGTGCCCCTTCAAGAGAGTCAGGGATTCACTTCATAGGTGCTTATAGAAATGAGCAGCACTTTAACTTTGAATGCCCCCCCCCCCACCCAAACAATTAGGCATCTTTATTGTTAAAAATTTCAACTTCGGCTTTATAAGGTACATCCACCAAAACAATTAGGCACCTTTATTGTTAAAATTTCAACTTCGGCATTATAAGGTACATTTTACTTTTTGTAAGGTAACAAACTAAACATAACCTACACATTTTTGTCATCTCTTAGGCGGTAATGCCGGCATAGGTAAACAGACAGCTATCGATCTAGCTCAACGAGGGGCAAGAGTCATCATTGCTTGTCGCAATGAAAACAAAGCAAAGGCGGCGTTACAAGACATATGTAAGAGATCAGGAAGCAACAATGTCCACTACTTCCATTTGGAGTTGTCTGATCAAGAATCCATCAGAAGTTTTGCTGAGAAATTCCTTGAAGAGGAGCAGAGGTTGGATATTCTAATTAACAATGCAGGTACTATTTACATTACAATTTTCCAAAATTGCAAGCTTAATTGTGAGCTGAATTGCAAGCATATTGAAAGCATTATCACCAGAAATCAGTTCAGATGGTCCCCAGTCCTAAGGGGTATAGGAAGTATCAAGATTAAAAATCAATAACTCATAAGGCCTACGGTTGAGTTAATTTCACTTATTTCTGTAAGTTGAAAATTTCATGTTAATATTAATCACCTTCCATTAAAAGGTTTTTGGTGTGACTATAAGAATGGATGCCAAGTTTACATCATCCACTCGCCTCTTTTCCTTTTTCTCTCATTTTATTCTATCTAAAAATGTTTTGATTGAAAAAATGTTACTCTCTTTTTGACAGGTATCGGCCGTTCCATAGGACAACATACAAAAGAAGATTATGACATGACCTTTGGGGTCAACCACTTTGGCCACTTCCTGTTAACGATGCTCCTTCTGGACCGTTTAAAGAAGTGCGCCCCCAGTCGTATTGTCACAGTGTCATCCCTAGCCCATACTTATGTGTCTCAAGGAGGCATGGATTTCAAGTCTGGCGCCCTCAACCCTTCAGGCGTAAAATATGCAGGTTTAAGCGGCTATGACAGAAGTAAACTTGCAAATATCCTATTTACAAAGGAACTCGCCAGGCGATTGGAGGGTTCAGGAGTGACAACTTTTAGTCTACATCCAGGATTTGTTCGAACCAACATATTTCAGACTTCGTACGAAGCGGGATCCCCTCTTTGGCGTTTTCTGTTCCTCTCCTTGGTTTCGCTGTGAGTATGAATTTTAATATTTTGATAATGCAATTAAAGTTTGAAATTAAACAACTTCAATGTTGAGATATCTCAACTATTATTTTAGTATGAAAAATGCACATGCGAGGCAAACAAATTTCAAGTAAAAAAGTTTAGCGGTCTTTACATGTCACCCCGTTTCAAACAAGATTATGTTTTGAAAGTACCGCTTGTCAGATCGTAACAAATTAAATCATAAATGTTTGAAAGGTTCATTTGATTTTGTATGATACAAGCCTTCTACAAAACAGAACCCTTGATGTGTAGCTCGTTTGAAGATATTCTTTTTTCCTTAATTTCCAGTTAAGCATGTTTAAATACAATTGAGCGCAGTCGTCACACCCCTGAGCCCTGGATATTAAATTTCTATCAATTTGACAAAAATGAGGGTACAGTTTGTTTGTTCAAAGAGTAGTATTTCCATTTCCAACAAAAATATATCCCTTTCATACTTAAGTCAATAAATGTGTGTTTTGTTTCGAGAGAAATTGGACAAATCAATGTATGCACGATGATGTTGATGCAGGGGGAAGTGCTATTGTGAGCATCAGGGATAGCACTGGATCAAAAATGTGAGAGGTCCCATGACATATTTCAGGACCCCGTAGGACTTCAAAAAACAAATTTAAGGGGTCCCTCAAGAAATTGAGGGGTCCTGAAGTTTAGGTATTTGGAAATTTTACTTTTTTACGGACAGTTTTAATGAATTTATATTGTGAGCAAAGGATGGATATGTAATTTACAGAATTTCTAACGGTTTCCATTTCCATACATCGTCAAATTTAAGGGGTTCCTTCAATTTTGATCGGGACCCGCAAGTCTTTCCAATTTGAAACCTGACGCGTCACTATAAGAAAGTGAGAGGTCTAGGACGCGCAGACGCGTCAGAATGCGACCCCTGGTGAGCATATCAGCATTTGCGCAAGTGCATATATTTGTCTAATTTTTCGAGAAACAAAACATACATGTACCCATGTATTGACCTTATTGATATACACAACACTATACAAATCAAAATTCACAATTCTGTGCCTACTTTCAATCTCTTTAAATAATGAATAAAAACATGTTAACAAGTTTGCTAATACTCGCAGTAAAAATTGGCGAACCCGAGCATCATTTCCTGAAAAAATGCAATTTGAAAAATCAGACAAATTCATTTGGCTCTGAACTACTTATCTCTACTATAAATAATAATTATGTCATTACCTAAACTTAGAATCTTGTATAACATTTCTCCACAGAATTCTTGGAATAAACGAGGTTGCCGGAGCTCAAACCACTATTTACTGCGCCATAGAGGAGTCTATTAACAACCAATCAGGAGGTTACTTTGACAATTGTAAACTGATTAAGGAGTCCAAACTGGCTCAAGACGAAGGACTGGCAAAGAAATTATGGGATGTTAGTTGCCAAGCAACTGGTATTGAATAAACATCAATGAAAATACTAAATGGTGTAAACGGTCACAGGTCACTAATAGGTATCAAATAAGGTGGGATCATTTCAAAAAATCCTTAAAATCGTGATACGTGTCTCTATTTTAAATAGAAGTTGTCAAAAAAAACATAACATTTTTGGTATCATATTAAAGACAATTTATCCAGCTACTGAATAAAAAAAGAATTAAAGCCACATGTTTAGCAACAGTGAAGTTATCAATCTAAACGTCGAGTGAGTCAAGGGTGGGATCGGTGGATGTGGCGCCGGTGGATGTAGGTTTGTACACAAAATAGCGGAAAACTAGAACTTTTGAAATTGATGCCATTTTAAAAGTATACATAGGAAAGTTTTCAAACTTCTCATGTGTTAATAACATGTGCCTGCTACTATGAATACTAATATTGAATTGTTATCTAGACATTCTCTACTAGAATATGATGTTCAATTCAGGGAGTGTTTTATTGTAAAAAATACACAGTTTTATTCATTTTATTGATTAAACAATGGCCAAATCGCAGTCTCTCTATTTCATTTGTGTGACTCTTCGGTCCTTTTCTACCCTAGGTAGTAAAACATTTAACTAAAAAAGCCTGAAGTGTTTCTTCACAGAATTGTTCATAGATTAATGAAAAATTTGCTATTTAGACCTATTTTGGACCACCCTGTATTCAAAATAAAAGGAACTTTAACGATATTCATGTAGTTCATTTTGATAACCATTTTCTTTTAAATTAAATGGTCCATGCTAACTAAATTTCATAGAATATTATATACAAACATTCATTGTATGCATTATTTCATCATAATTTTAGACACCCTGTACTTTTCCTGTGTACATTTTGGCAAATTTGGTAGCACCTTCTGCGGTTGTTCTGATTTTGGTGACAATTTTCAGCTAAACCCTAATTGTACAAACTATCAAACTATTTTGTGAGGAGCAAAAACGATCAAATTTTTTATGTTCCACCCTGTAAAAATTGTACACACCCTGTATAATTTGATTTTTTTTTGCAAAAATAAAAAACCTTGAATCTTAAGCTTTCCAACAATATATAGTTTGTGGGTCATTAAGTATGTAAAACTTAAGTTTTGTCCCGTTTAATCAGAATTGGTGCATTTCTCAACATTATTAGAAGTGAAACTTTTTTTTGGACCAGTTTGTGACTTCTGACCAAACATGAAATTTCATTGCTCCAATATAAGCAATAATTATAAACGGTACCGTAAAACGGGAGAGAATAGGGACATGGGGGTGAATAGGGACAAAAATGGAAAAAGGTTTTTTAAATGTCACCCGGCGAGTTTGTGTACCGTTAAACGGGGTGAATGAAGACATGGGGCCCCCATGTCACTATTTACCTCGTTTTACGGTACACAAACTGGCCGGGTGACATTTAAAAAACGTTTCCCATTTTTGTCCCTATTCACCCCCATGTCCCTATTCACCCCGCTTTACTGTACCGGTAATTAGTCACAGCAGCCTAAGTGTTAATATCCCATAATACTACAAAATATATACTAGATGTTGACGAAATTTCCAGGCTGTAACATGTGATACAGCAAGCGGTTCCATGCCAGTGCATTTTTCAGTTCTGTCAGTAAGGTAACCGTTTGGATTTTGACATGTCATTAGAGTAGACTCCTAGAGTATTGATGTAATCCTGTGTGTCATTTTGGTTCATTTTGATGGACAGATTTTCAAGATATGATCATATCAAAAATTATAAGTTTCTTTTTGAGCCCAGTTTACAAATAGGTTGCTCAGCTACTAAAAGTGACATGTCATATGGGGTCACTAGGGGTAATTGACCTATACAGGGGTAAAATTTAAAACATGCTCCGATTTTGACCAGACCTGTTTCATCTACTGGCGCATTGATGAGTCAAGAAAAAAGGGAATCATGACCTTGGGGTCAAAGGTCAAGAAAAGGTCACTAGAGTATCTAGCTTCATGTACAGACTAAGGGCATGTATGAATGAAGTGGATTTCCTATATATAAAACTTTATGATGTATGTCTTTGTTCAAAGTTCAATGGCAGGCTATAGTATCTAGGCAAATACCAATCCAGGTAAAGGTTGAACTTGTAAACTATTGCAGAGTTGCAAGCACGCACCATTGCACCACCACAATACTGTGCAAACATTGAGAGCAGCCACCTTCATACCAGTAACCATGGAAACACTGTGACGGAACAATTAATATTTTGATTCGTAAAGTACAATACAGACAGGCAGGGAATCACAAACATTTTTACCAGTTCTGCCTACTCTCGTTAATAAAATAGTCCTGATGTAAATCGTGGACGTGGGCTACCTTAAAATTCAACATGTTGGAAATACTTGCATATGTGTTGGTATCGCTTGTGTTGCTTATACTAGCGCTTAGATACAAGATGAATGGTGGCTTCTTTAGGCAGTATTGCTCTCACATAAAAACATCGTTGCAGGGAAAGACAGTGGTTATTACTGGTAAGAAACACTACTGATTCAAAGAGGTCAGGGATCACTTAATAGGTGTATGTAGAATGTGCATAAAATAAATTTAAGGAATGTGGTGTAGGGATCCAATTCAATCATATGATTCAATACTATAGCCATTTTGACTTTTTTTAAATATCCCCCCCCCCCCCCCCCCCCCCCCCCCTCCTCCTCCTCGGAAACAATTAGGCATCTTCATGGTTAACAATTCCAACATCGGCATTAAGGCGACAAAAAAATACCCCTGTTTTACGGGCAGACGGAACCTTTTTTACCTAAAATGTCACCACACATTTTTTTCCCAACAGATCTTCGGCCAAAAATGGCTGATTTTACATGATTTGAGGGGGAAAAATCTTACAAAATTTCTAAGAAAAAAAGAAATCCTGAAAAAATGCAAAAAGTGGGTCGGTCTAAAACAGGGTTTTTTCCCCCTCTCCTAAAGGTACATTTGCAGGCACGGACCCAGAACCAAAATTTACAGGGTGGGGGTGATGTAACTATTGACCATGAGAGCGTATTAAGCAGAGCTGTAGCGTTGAGTCCTGTGGTCAACCTTAGGGCCCCTGGTGGGGGTCCAGGGGGCGATCAACGATCATCAAGTCCCTGGAAGCTTAAACATTAAGTCAGAGATTACTCAATTTAGGCACAAATGTCAACAGAAATCTTATATAGCATGATTTAGCATAAAAGCTTTTTAGACGTTTTTTATTGGGTGGCTCCGTGCTTGAATTGTACTATTTGTAAAAGGTAGCAAATTCCAATGTAACCTACACATTTTTGTCATCTCTTAGGCGGTAATGCCGGCATAGGTAAACAGACAGCTATCGATCTAGCACAACGAGGGGCACGAGTGATCATTGCTTGCCGTAATGAAAACAAAGCAAAGGCGGCGTTACAAGACATATGTACGAGATCAGGAAGCAGCAATGTCCACTACTTCCATTTGGAGTTGTCTGATCAAGAATCCATCAGAAGTTTTGCTGAGAAATTCCTTGAAGAGGAGCAGAGGTTGGATATTCTAATTAACAATGCAGGTATACGTTGTGCCCCCAAAATTGGGTCCAGATATTGGCGAGCCGATACATTTTTAGTTGGTGTAAAGTTATTCTATATTTGCATTGTTAGAGCAGCAATTTCACTGGGTAAACATTTGAAGGGTGAAAACCAAAATGACGGTCAAAATGTGCTCTAGCGCAGTAATTTTGACACTAGGCAATTTCCAACTTTTTTCACTCTTGAGTAAAATTTTCAAGGGTGAAAATCAAAATTGAATGGCCAGCAGCCACGTAGATAATAATGGCAATCGCGCCTAAAGCGTCTGAAAGGATGAATAAGTGTACGTTATAAATCCTAGTAGTTATTATTTCACCCTTTGTTTGTATACAGTAGGTGAGTGAAAACAATACAATTCAAATGTCAACTTTATATGAATATTATATTATAGGTTTTCCCGGCGAAAATGTGTAAATGCATTGATTGACTGAAGGTTCACAATCCCGTTTTCCATTTACAATTGGTAATTCTTTTACCTTAAATACATCAATAGTAGCCAAAAAAACTGCAAAAAGTCATATCAGACGCCATTTTGGATCACAACTCAGTCATTTTTGGTTCAATTAAATTTATTTTGGTGGTCATATCCACATTTGTGAAGAGCTACACAATTTTGAATATGATTGAATTCCCCCCCCCCCCCCCCAATCCCCATTAATCTTTGTCAAAGACACATTGCAAAATTACCTGTCGAAGGCCAAGTGAAGCGAGGTCCGGAGGCCGACTCGTCGAACGAAGCGAACTCGTCGAACGAAGCGAGGCATCTTTGCAACAAATAGCTATTCTACTGTGTAAACATTATGTGTCGATCAAACAATGTTGTCATCGTAACACACGATAAGCTTCGCCTAATTCTATTGACGATTAAAGTTAGCACTAATTGATATCAACAACGTCGCCCGATAAATCATGATATCATTATCGACCAATCAGCAAACGCGATTTTTCCAGAATAAATCTTCCGTAAAACAACATAAAACATAACACAAAGATTTTTTTGCGGAAAGGCGTTGTTTTAGACAACCAACAACAACTTGATGTAAATCCCTCATTGAATCACACACAAATGAAAGTCTGTTGACCCCTGTACTATCCTATGGGATAGTACAGGGGTTTTCAAAGTGTGCTTGTGATTTTGAAATGAATGCCACAGTAAAATAAAATGCAGTAACATGCTCAAATCTTCAGACAATGTGTATTTGACGAACATGTTTAAAGATAGCACTTGATATTGATGATGTCGCCCGATAAATCATGACATCATTATCAATCAATCAGCAAGCACGATTTTTCCAGGATAA
Source organism: Ophiura sarsii (assembly GCA_035610835.1). Lineage (NCBI taxonomy): Eukaryota > Metazoa > Echinodermata > Ophiuroidea > Amphilepidida > Ophiuridae > Ophiura > Ophiura sarsii. The sequence continues at coordinate 111,723,600 of CM069441.1, read as the reverse complement.
ATCTTCCATAAAACAACACAAAGAAAATGTTGGAAAATTCAGATATTTAAAATTCAGTTAACCAAATAACAAAGTTTTGGAGAAACTACATCAGAATGGGAAGACTATGTACAATCCCAGTTATTTTTCTTTTTTCCTTTCAATTATTTGTTTGCAAAAACATTTCACTAATGACAACATGACTCTCTTTGACAGGTATCAACTTTGCCCCGGGTAAACGTACAAAACAAAATTATGACATGACCTTTGGCGTCAACCACTTTGGCCACTTCCTGTTAACTGTGCTCCTACTGGACCGTTTAAAGAAGTGCGCCCCCAGTCGTATCGTCATAGTGTCATCCCTAGCCGGCCAGCTATCTCGAGGCCTGGATTTCAAGTCTAGCCCACTCAACCCTTCAGGCGTAAAATACCCAGGTTTGAGCCACTATGACAGAAGTAAACTGGCAAATAACCTATTTACAAAGGAACTCGCCAGGCGATTGGACGGTACAGGAGTGACAACTTATTGCCTACACCCAGGAGCTGCCCGAACCAACATGAACTGGACTGCATACGAAGCGGGATTACCACTTTGGCAGGTTCTATTATTTTCCTTGATTTTTTGGGTGTAAGTATGAATTTGAAAATTTAAATAGTGCAATTACAGTTTGGATAACTCTGTGCAGTGAAAGCGTATTCTATCGGGTGATTGTTGCAGCATTTACGCGCGAGTGCTGGGATTTGATTCCGTGGGTACTTATACCATCTTACTATAATTCACTGTATGTTGTATGTATGTGTGTGTGTCTCCTGAAAAGGCTCTCTCATTTTGCGTCTAAAAGCCGTGAACGTTGCACTGATAATAGATGATGACTTGACACGGGTTATAAGCTATAAATGGCTGAAAACCGTACAGAATTGACCGAGATATGAGCAAAAGCGGGAAATCCAAAGCCTTTTCAGCCCGGCTTTTGAGACTATTTCTACGGGCCATGTTTGTTTTTCTCATGCGTACACTGTAACCATGCAGTCGGCGCGCGTAGCACATAACGCGTCGCAATGCGCCATGCAAAATAAACGCGCACACGCACTACACCCACGCACACTACACACGTGGGCGGACAAATATTGGAGAAATACGCTGCGCCACGGGAGTTGGTTACTTGAGGTTGCATAAGCCACGGGGCGGGAGCGGTGACGGTTAGGGGTTGTGTGTAATGATACCCTTAGGGCCTAGCTTATGTTAGGGTTATGTGGTTTGGGATGGTTAATAAAGAAATAAAGAAATGTATTATTAAATTGCGTAACGATGGTGTCAGGCGTGGGATTTGATACTGTATGTAACACGCGGGCGGACACATATTGGAGAAATACGCTGCGCTACGGGAGATGGTTAAGGTTAGGCCTTGGCGTTGAGATAAGTAGCGGGGCGGGGAACTTTTGGCCTTGGGGTTGAGATATGCCACGGGGCGGGGCGGGCGGGGGCGGTGACGAATGGGGGTTGTGTGTACTGATGTAATGTGGTGTGAGAGACAGGTGGTTAATTAAGAAATGTGATGCTAAATTGCGTAACAGATATGCCACGGGTGGGGGCAGGCGGGGCGAGGACGGGGGCGGAGACAGGGCGGGGGAGGGATGGGTGGGGTATGGGAGATGGTTAAGGTTTAGGCCTTGGAGTTGAAATATGCCACGGGGCGTGGGCGGGCGGGGGGGTCATTTTCAAATTTTTTAATTGAAATATGAAAACTTTTGAATTAGGCCTACTCAATACAAAACTTTTTGATTTAAAACAAAAATGTTTTAAATATTGTTCTATTCCTATGTGTTTCGTTATAGATTTTACAACACTTTAAGTTGTTTCATTTTGTAGGTGTTCTATCTGGTAGGCCCTACTCCCTAGCGGGAGAGCCCGTCCCGCTAGTCTTACTATAATTTGCCGTATGTTGTGAGTATGTATCCATAAAAGGCTCTCTCAGTTTGCAACTAAACGCCGTGAACTTTGCACTGATAAAAGATGATTATAATGTGAGTGTTATAAGCTATAAATGGCTGAAAACCGTACAGAATTGACCGAGATATGAGCAAAAGCGGGAAATCCAAAGCCTTTTCAGCCCGGCTTTTGAGACTATTTCTACGGGCCATATTTGTTTTTTCTCTATGCGTACACTGTAACCATGCAGTCGGCGCGCGTAGCACATTATGCGTCGCAGTGCGCCATGCAAAATAAACGCGCACGCGCACTACACCCACGCACCGTACACACGCGGACGGGCAAATATTGGAGAAATACGCTGCGCTACGGGAGTTGGGTAAGATTTAGGCCTGGGGTTGCATAAGCCACGGTGCGGGGCGGTGACGGTTAGGGGTTGTGTGTAATGATCCTCTTAGGGCCTAGGTTATGTTAGGGTTACATGGGGTTTGGGATGGGGTTAATAAAGAAATGTATATATCATTAAATTGCGTAACGATGGTGTCAGATGTGGGATTTGATACTGTATGTGACACGCGGGCAGACAAATATTGGAGAAATACGCCGCGCTACGGGAGATGGTTAAGGTTAGGCCTTGGCGTTGAGATAAGCCGCGGGGCGGGAAACTTTGGGATTTGGGGTTGAGATATGCAACGGGGCGGGGAGGGCGGGGGCGGTGACGAATGGGGGTTGTGTGTAATGATGAAATATGGTTTGGAGGACAGCCTAGGGGGGTTAATGAAGAAATTGCGTAACGGATATGCCACGGGTCAGGGGCGGGGACAGGGCGGGGGAGTAACGGGAGATGGTTAAGGTTTAGGCCTTGGAGTTGTAATATGCCACGGGGCGTGGGCGGGCGGGGGGTCTTTTTTATTATTTTTTAATTGAGATTTGAAAACTTTTGAATTAGGACTACTACAAAACCTTTTGATTTAAAACAAAAATGTTTTAAATATTGTTCTATTCCTATGTGTTTCGTTATAAATTTTCCAACACTTTAAGTTGTTTCATTTTGTAGGTGTTCTATCTGGTAGGCCCTACTCTCTAGAAGGACGGGCGTCCCGCTAGTGCTTATAACACTTTAACCACTTGACTTGCGCCCAGCGAATTTTCATATTAACAGTGGTGCGCGAAATGTATTTCGAGGTCACTCTTTTAAGCCCATTCACAAGGTCATAGGTCACTTTTGGGGTCATAACCTATCAAGACAGGGTTAACACCTAGGGTCATAACGGCCCATTTACAAGGTCATAGGTCACTTCTGGAGTCATAACCTATCAAGGCAGGGGTTACACCCAGGGTCATAACAGTCAGTATGGGACCACTTATGGGTTGGGTCAAAGGGCAATTAGTCTGAAAGTACCTTCTTCCCAGCCCATATTATTACGGATGCCGGGCACGTGTGTCACTTCCACAGCCTGTAATATTACGGGCGCCGCAGTCAAGTGGTTCATGCATGCGATGATAAAGTCCGCTCATTGGAATACGCTTTGACATTTCTGCATAGAATTAAATTAATGACATAGTCAGCAAATCAAGTACATGTATGGTTAATATCTCAAGTATGCAAGAGTGTGATCAAGTAAACAATTGTGAGGGCCATGGTCTTAGAGAAAATCTTACCATATATCAAACAAGTTTATGTTTTAAAAGTACCCCTTAACTGATTGTTGATATACTAAACCATGAATGCCTGAAAAGATGGATTTGATAATGTAAAATATTGCACTCTCATAACACACATTATGGTACGGATGAACGGTACAGACAACCCAAAAGAATGGTTTTTTTTTTTAAACCCTCAATATCAGTAACTTCCAATAGAGAACTCTTTTTACTTATTTTCCAGGCCATAGCTAGAATTTATGATTGAGAAGTCATCTCTACCCCCTGATTATTTCTATCAAATTAACAAAAGAACGCTTATCTCAATGAGGGTGAATTTGTTCAAAAAGAAGTTTTTCCAACAAAAATAATCTCCCTCTCACATACTCCCTTTTACACAAAGTGTCATTTCCCCATTTCCGGGAAAATATTGAAATTTGAAAAATCAGAAAAACTCTTTTACACTCAGAAACTCTTGTTTTATTTTTAAATATCATTATCAAAACTGATTGTATGTTCTAAACCTTTGTATGATTCTCCACAGACTTTTAGGAATAAACGAGGTTGCCGGAGCTCAAACCACTATTTACTGCGCCATAGAGGAGTCTATTATCAACCAATCAGGAGGTTACTTTGACAATTGTAAACTGATAAAGGAGTCCAAACTGGCTCAAGACGAAGGACTGGCAAAGAAATTATGGGATGTTAGTTGCCAAGCAACTGGTATTGAATAATCATCAATGAGGATATTTAATGTCATTACCTAAACTTAGAATCTTGTATAACATTTCTCCACAGAATTCTTGGAATAAACGCGGTTGCCGGAGCTCAAACCACTATTTACTGCGCCATAGAGGAGTCTATTACCAACCAATCAGGAGGTTACTTTGACAATTGTAAACTGATTAAGGAGTCCAAACTGGCTCAAGACGAAGGACTGGCAAAGAAATTATGGGATGTTAGTTGCCAAGCAACTGGTATTGAATAATCATCAATGAGGATACTTTAAACCATCTTATTGCCCCAATATAGGCGATAATTAACTGTGTGTTATACCGGTAATAGTACAGTTCCAACTTCCAATGATGATCAGGCTTGTTATGAGTTTGATGTAAACATAAGAACAACTAGTGACAACATTTACAACAATTATTTCAAATAGCCTATAATTTGTCACAAAAACACACACCAAGGTTCGGTTGGTCGCCCTGGCTTTTTTTGTGTAAAAATGTTGCCATTTTTTCACAAAACAACAAATTCTATTTGTACATGAAAACAAAAATTCAATAATTTCTCAAATACTGGGTCTGTTGGACCCATAGAACAGGGTTATTTTGTCACCTTACTGATAGGTTTTCATGTTATGTGGGGAAAGATCTATGGATTAGGGAGGTTGACTTGATGCAGAACATACTTCTAAATGGGTACAGTTCATCATGGCCCCCAACTTGTCATCATGCTTCAAACAAGATGTAACATTTACCATACTAGAGTAAGCTCTGCAATTGTAGATTATATGCCATAGAAGACAAACACAGGAATCCAACCTAATCCTCTGTAAGGCAACAAAAAAGCCCACTGCTCTGCGGGCCTGACCGACACATTTTTTATTTTCCATTTGATTTAATATTTTTTACACATTTTCAAGAAAAAAAGAGCTTTTCTTTTTGAAAATGTTGATTTGTTGTTGTTTAATTGTTGAAATTCACAAAAATGTTCAAGAAAATGTTGGGGAAAAAAAACAAAAAAAACAAAAAAAACCTGACTGACCGACCCTACATTTGCCCGCAGAACAGGGTGCTTTTTTGTCATCTAATTTGTGTTTATATTTTGATTTTGAATTCTTGACAAAATTTCAAGAGTCATTTTGTTTTAACTTTCTTTCAAATTTTAATCCAAATGGAATGCCACTCAAGTTTGTAAAAATAATGAGATAATGATAGCCTGTTATAAATTAGGCTACTATCAATCTTTAATAATTATAGGTCAATAAATGCGTATGTGTTGTTTCGAGAGAAATTAGACAAATCAATGCACGCGCGCTGATGTTGATGTGTGAATAATGGCACGACCCGCAGGGGGAGTACTATTGTGAGCATATCAACATTTGCGCAAGTACATTGATTTTTCTAATTTTTCGAGAAACAAAACATACGCATGTATTGACCTAATTCATACACGACACTATACAAATCAAAATTCACAATTTAAGCATAATTTTGATCTATGTAAACACGAATAAAAATATGTTAACAAGTTTGCTAACCCCCCGCAGTGAAAATCGGCGAACCCGCGATTCCTGAACAACGAATCAAAACAAAGCGCGCCATACTCGCATTGAACGGCGCACACGCGGAGTGCACTAGACTCTTTCAATGCACTCCGCGTATTTTAGTTTCTTGCTTTCTGATTGGTTCGACACTCATAAGAGTGTATGAATAATATTTAAGACAGTATAAAATATTTCTGAGTGAAACTGAGGGTGGTCCTGATGAAACTATTCCATGATTTAGGGAAATAGTTTTAGGCAAGAAAACAAACCTGGTTTTTTTTACCAGTGAGCTAATTTTTTTCAAAAGTAGCTCCCGCAGCTCCCAGTTCAAGGGGATTTGTTGAGAACCGGGAGCTACTTAAGTCTACCGGGAGCTACTTTTTATTAAGTCAAATAAGGCATACATTTTTTGTTCGGTAGATGGTAGTGTAGTATTTCCCGGATCCCTGCCATGATCTATCAGTATCACGCATGATCTTACAATGATACGAGCGCCAGAAAGTAACTTTCCCTTTTGCATTCATTGCGCATCTTCTATGGCCTAGAAAATTAATTTATACAATGTAAGTAAATCCCCTTTTGCAAGATCGTTACATGGAAGGGCTCAAGGGGCAAGGGAAACCCCATAAGTCCATTCACAATCGATTTTGAGTTTCCTGTTGGAGGTTTAAAAAAAGGGATGAGGTGACTTAATTAGTCGCAACCAATTTCAACCCCATATATCGAGGACTCTGCATTTATTATTTTCCAAGTATGATTAATTTGATACCCAAGTAATTGCAATGATGTTCTATGTTTATATTACATGGACATATTCATAGCTGATATGATTAAAGTCAGAAAGTAGCAAATGAAGTTTATTGAAAGTCATTTAAAGGTGAAAACAAAAATAAAATAATAAAATATTTTGTAATTCTCAATTTTGACGCAGGCGGTAACAGGACACTCAAATCGGTCAACCGGGCGCTGGTTTGGGCAAAATATCACTGATATTTAGGGGTAGCGCTGGGTTTTTAAAGCAGGGGTTTTTAGAACCCTGAACCCCACAAAAGTTTGAAAAGTAAGGGGTTATTTTGGATTTTCAGCTAATTTATTGCGCCAAAATGAAAAAATATGCGCTAAACGCGCAAGAACCCCCAGTAGCGCTATCCCTGACTGGTCATTTATATTTCAGCATTACTGGGCGCTATGATGAAGGAAGGAAGAGGGGTAAAAATTGCCCAGTGCCTGCTCATCTTGAGTTGACCATTGACAAAAAGAAAAGGTCTGATCCGGTCTTGGTGGTTGGTAATTTATAACATACGGGTCGGTGTAACTGTAGGCCTAAGTCAAGTTTGCCTGAAAATGTTCAAGTCAGGACAGGTTCAGGGGTAGATGGGATAGGAAAGTCCTTGATCTAGGTAAAGAAAAGCTGCCCCACAGGGCTCTATTGGTAGCCATAAATATAAATAGCT
>CM069441.1:111604785-111716221 GCA_035610835.1 Ophiura sarsii | reverse complement strand
AGAGCAGTGTCCAAAATGTGTGTAGATCATTGTAATATTTATATTTCTTATTTTTCATAATGTATTCATGTACTAAAGTAGATGGTGGCGTATAATTTGATATAGCCAGGAATACCTACACAGGGATCTTGATTTTACCAGAGAGAATATTCATGATGTAGTTCAGATCTTCGTGTAAACATGTCAAGTAATAATTGATGAGTACATTACCATTTGTGGTCATTCCACTCTGCCTGTATTTGTTTCATTAATGACAATTGCCTCATCCTCATTCATTTCTCTTATACACACACTTTTATACTAAGTGGTAAACTAAGTGCGTGAAGAGCAAACAGCTTGTTGCACTTAACGACTGTCTTCAAGGAGCAATTCAAGAACCATCATTGGAATAAATACATACTTATTATAGCAACCTCAGCAAGAAAGAAAAATGCTATGTTCGACTCCATTTCTCTTGAAAAGAGACAGTCGGGGTAGTTTGGAGATTTTTTTCTCCACACAATAAACAACAATATACAATGGTTTATCACACAATTTGGGCATGTGTGAGGAAAGTGTAATTATAAATTGAAGAACATCAAAAGGCATATTTTGTAACATTGTTTTGAGAGTGCGTCATGGATGTTGGAATGTCAATAAATGTTTTTTTACACAAATTATAGGGTCTGCGATTACCTTTGCTTTAACCCCTAACTCCTGCGGCTATTGTTTTGCGTGGACAAATTTTTTTAACCCGAAAAATCACTGAGCATCCCCGGGACTCAATCCCGGGGACCATCCGCACCAAAGTCTGTGCCCCTATCAACTGAGCTAACTCCCCAGCGCATATGCGGGATCAACTTCGTGCCCACATGCCTGGAGGTAGGTGACGTCATCGAGCCAATGCAGCCGCATGTGCGTGGAGATAGTTTTATTTTGTATGAATTTGAATGGTGCAGTGGGGTTAGGGTTATGGAACATTGAAAACATGTGTGTTTTAAAGAACTTTTGGGGGGAACTTTTAACTCATTTAAAGGAACATTTTAAGAAGAAAAAAGTTAGGTCAGCCTGCTAAGTTAGGTCAGTTGGTCAGTACAGTCCAACCAAACAACTTTTTTTTGCTTTATTCACTGTTAATTAAATGTGCATAGTTAACTCTAATGAAACACCATTTTTAGATTGCTATTCACTCTGTAGTTTAATTAACCAATTTGCCATACATGTAGTCACTGGTAAGATAGTGAATGGTTGTCTCGGACCATCTTGATTCACTTTCAACATTTGTTTCCACTTTATAACCCCAACTTCCATGGTCATTGAAAGGCAATGGACAGACAAGGGGAGCAGGCAGCAGGTTAAATTTTGCAACCAAACAGTGTGACTAAAAGTAAATGTCCAATTTAAGGGTGTGTTCATAAATACTTTGGTAGGGGGGGGGGGGGGGGGGGGGAATTGAGCCATGGACATCTTTGTTGTTGTTGTTGTTGATACCCCCAAATAGGTGGGGGGGGGGGGGGGGTTCTTGATCCCCTTATAAAAACCTACTTCTTTTTTTTATTCCTCCAAAATAGGGTTGTTTTTTCTGATCCCCCTTTAAAGGACCTTTTTTGTTGTTGATCCCCTCCTTTTCCAACCCCCACCAAAGTATTTATAAATACTCCCTAATTTTAATAGAAAATTGGTTTTTTTTTCTCATTTTGACAAATCCAAGTTAGTGAAGTATAAATAATATAACAAATTATTATACTCACTTGTACTGCCTGCGATGAGAGCTGACGTCAAATAGTCTGATGAAATGCTCAGTGTAGCATGAAACTGTTACAAGTGAGTATAATAACTTGTATGATAATAAAAAATGTTTTATTTAATACTTGTATAAAAGAACAGCTGTACTTCACGCTCGTGAGACCCCATTTAGAATTTGCTTCTGCTGTATGGATCCATTTGCCACCACGGATATCCAACGCCTAGAAATGGTACAGCATAGAGCTGCTCGGCAAAGTTCCGAATCATGAAAGCCAACAAGAATGTATATAAGTATAGTTTTTTCCCACGTACCTTATCAGATTGGAATGACCTCCACCCAAATGTTATAAATGCAGTCAGTACCGAGGGATTCAAAACAGCTGTTTCAAGTGCAGTTTAGGGTTTTATTCTCCATCTTTTGTGTCAGTTTTTGTTCTTGATTATGTGTTAACTTAACTTGTGCCATTACATTGTTTCTCAATTAGATATTGCTTAAGGCAACATTTGAGTATATAATAGATGTAGATGTAGATGTAGATTGTCAAAATGAAAAAACAATTTTCTATTATAATAAGGTTTATGACAGGCCTACTTTCATAAACCAATTTATTTACTGGGGCAGACACCGTCTGGGCTTTCCCTTTTGCAGTGTGCGTCTGTGTGTCTTGGTTACCACTCAGTGGGCCAATCAGCAGCCTTGTTTTCATGCCCGCGATTTCGTCCTTTGTTTTGGTTCTGAGAGAGGTTCCGTGCTTTTACCTTTCTATTATACTGTTCATATTTCTTATTGGCTTCATCGAGACGGGTCGCCTTCCTAAAAATTATTCCTTGGAATACTACAAGGTTTTACTTATGTTTTCTGCTACCGTTTTTCTACTTTACTGTGACTGATACTGATAGTGATATCTTCTTTGGATCCAGCAAATCGTCTGATCAACCTTGGAAAATTACGTGGTTGGTATTTTGCGTCCACTATCGCATCGTGACAGACTATAAATAGTATAACAATATACGGTAAATATTAAATCACCGATCTAAAAACATCGACATTTTATTATAACATGGGTCGGCCTGAGAAAGGTACTATTAACGATTAAACAGGAAAGCGACCACACAACTACAGTCTCGGCTAGAAATCCACGCTCGCAACGAATCCATTTGGCCAAACCACCGCATCCGGGCGAGGCAGTAGACAACAATTAACCGTCGAATCTCTATAGTATTAAATAATAATAATACTTTTCATATGTTGATCGCCGATCTATCATAACATTTTTATACTGCTTGCGTACGAACCGAACCGGTTTGAAAACCCGACAGATCTATAAACAGAAACAGTGACACAAACGGCGGATAACAACAATTATCATCGATCACAATGGTACAATGCGACTGCCTTTGAATACACGTACGTTTCTAACAAGAAGAAACGCGAGAACATGATGCAGCACTGTTGTTTTGTTTGTACCAAGCTCAAGGAACGTAAAGAACATGAAATGGCCGCGATAACAGCGGTCGCAGCACCTACCGACAGACGTGTAACGGGTACTGTACTGGTGATAGAATCCGGGGGATAAAAATGTGAATTTCCAGGCAGAATTTGGCAGTCAACAAGCGACTATGTGATTTCCGTCCATGGACCGGTCATCTAGTCCAGCAGAGCTTCATCCAAGCAGGAATTCAGATGTAAGAGTTTTAATTATAAGTATGCCTCATATTTCAGACCCCAGGCCCAATCGGCCGCTACAATGTTAATTAGTAGCCCATTTCACTGTCATTTATAATTCGTAATCCCCAGAACATTCATCATGATTGAGCAAAGCTTAGTTTTAGTATGAAATCCACACTTGAGTTAACACCAAGGCTTGTTATTCCCAAGCCATTCATGCCATAGAGCAAAGTTCTGTTTTAAATCCACATTTGACAGCATGGCATGTTATTCCATATAATTTTCCGGCACACATGATGCAATTTAGATTATTCAACACATTCGGATTTTGAAGTAGTTTGAGCCCTGGTCATGCTGGTTGAGCCATAAATAAGTTGTTATAATAAATGGGGCTCATCCTTTTCACATAGCTAAAGTATTTGACCGACATTCCGAGACATGATCCTATGGTTATGATGATGTGCCTCAGGATCAATGTAACATATTATAATATAATGTTGGGCGATTAGTTTATATACCTGCCATTACCTGTTATCCTAGGCTAAGTGCATTTTATATCCAGTGCATTTTATATCCTTATAGCGAGTCACTATTTTTAGGCCTGTTCTGACTTTAATCGTCTATCATTTTATGGTGGAGGTCATGATAGTCTGGGCCTTATATTAAAATACTTGTCATGCATGTATGGATCATTTATTGATTGCCGCTATTCAACATTGTCATTTCAACACCTTGTTCAATTGCATAGGTTAACAATTTTAACTGGACTTCATTGCCTGTTTCGCTTTTTATAAAGCCATGTTTATAAAAATAAAAATAATAAAAAATAAAAAATAGTAGATTGTGTACAACAATCAGTAGGAAAACCTTTAACCAAAAAGGAAAATTAGTGCCAAACTAATTTGCACACGACTAATACAATGTATTATAATTATACAATTATTCTCTAGCAGGTTCAGTTTAGCAATGCATTACTAATGATTTGGGTTTGTGCTTTTGTGTTGGACTTAAGTAAGTATACTATATTCTTGCCTGTTAGTCATCATTATTTATAATGAACCACTCGGCCCACCCTCTTTTAACTCACCAAGGGGTAGCAACTCGTTCTCAAATACCCAGCAACGACAATGCAACTAACTACTCTTGCGAGTGTCAACTATTTTGTTCTACGGACAAAACTTTTCTTACCTTCGATATCACCATGATGTTCTCATATTTTCCTTCCCAATTAGTTTACACATCGTTGCATGCATAACATATGGTGCGAATCTTGCTGGTCAATATCATGTGATGGCAACATAATTATTAATTTTAGAATAACTTTAATATAGGTAGCTATGCAATCAGTCTACCATACTTGGGCAACTTCGAGCCATATTTCATATTGGGAACAAGGGAACAGATAAACAAATATGATGCGTAAGATGAATGGGTCACTTCATAAAATGCTGTATCAGAGCTAATTAGTCTCTGGCAATATTATGCAAGGTATTTAATTATGCTGATGTTTTACATGATCATCTCTGTTTCTTTGCTGTTAGTTTTCTAGCTACAATATTGTATTTCACCGCAGCTTCTCCCCGTGTGATATTATATTATTCATTTTGCTGTATTGGGCGGCAATACCGGATACAACTTCTAGGTACTGTGTATGTATAGGGATATCCTACATGAATATCTGGTACGTTTTATAGCTATAAGAGTTGCTGTTTTTCACACTGATTCTCTCCATATAATAGTATATTGTTCATTTTTTAATTGCAGTGCTTCACTAACACTCTGTATTGTGGAGTTTATACCGGACACACAACTTCATCAGTGAGGAGATGAATGGTCTACTTGAATGGCATAATCAGTCAATCCGCTACAAGTATCCTTATTAGGATGCCAAATTGGAAGACTGTATATTCCTGCATCCTTATATGTATAGGCATGAAATGGTGTATACAACATGTTGATGCACATGCATGGTCTCGCTAAGATATGTATACCTCAGTTGTCTACTCATTTATTTAATGCATGCATATGTTATAGGAATGCTACATCAGTAGGACATCTTATGCCAGTTGGCCCTGACTCTCTGAATAATTGTGTGAAACTCTTTATCCATTCATAGACTAGACCTAAAAGTGACAACCATGTCTATTGAAATCCCATTGAAATGTTGTGTTGAGCTGATACTTTGTGCGTCTCACTCACACCTGTATAACTACAAACCATCTTGGACCAAGGGGTATAAGGTTTAGTTATTGGTTTCATTATGAGTGATGGGTCCACCACCGCTACATTTATATGCCATACACACACATTCGTCATAAATGAGGAACACTCAGGCTGTATACCCTGGTTATCTTCTTCCAATAACCTATTTAGGTCATGAATTGGTGCATAAAACATTTTTACTGTTGTTGTGTTATAAATCTACTCCAAAATCGTATACTGCTTAATTCTATTGCTCAACTTGTGAATGTGTTATACATGTATTTGATATGTCTTGGTGCTATACATGTAATGATATGCAAGGTAAACATGCTGAAAAGCATATGTTATACATGTAATTATCGTTAATGCAATGTAAACATGATGAAACTGTGATACGTGAAAATTATGTGGACATGTATAACTATAACTTATTATTCAGCATTAGCATGAATACCTCTCGTATGTGTTTATAATGAACTTAAAATTAGAAAACTCTGAATAAACATGCTGAAAAGCATATGAAAATGTAATGAAAAGCAATGAAATGTAAAATATGTGAACATGTAATGAATGAAAAGCATATGAAAATGTGTTATACATGTAATTGATATAAAATGTAACCATGAAAAGTATATAGGTGAACATAAATGTAAACATGCCGAAAAGCATATAAAAATGTGTAAACATGCGTAAAGCATATGATATACAATGATATGAAATGTAACCATGAACATCATGTGAATGTAAACATGCTGAAAAGCAAATGAAAATGTGTAAACATGCTGAAAAGCAAATGAAAATGTGTAAACATGCTGAAAAGCAAATGACAATTTGCTTATTTGATTTGCAATGTAAACAGGCTGAAAAACATGAAAATGTTATGTAATGATATGCAATGAACATGATTGTAAACATGCCAAAAATTCATATGAAAATGTATAAACTTGCTGAAAAGCATATGAAAATGTGCTATACATGATATACGATGTAATGTTATGCAATGTTGTAAACATGATGAAAAGCATATAATGTGAATGTGTTATACATGTTTTGATATGAAATGTAAACATGATGAATCTATGTAAAATGTGAAAAACTATGTGTTATACATGTAACGAAATACAATGAAACTATGTGAATGGTGAAAGTTATGATAGTAATAAACAATAAAAGATAAAAAACATGTAAAACTATAACTGATAGTAATAAACAATAAAAGATAAAAATTAGAATAAAAAAATTTAAAAAAAAATTTAAAAAAAAATTTAAAAAACTTGCTCCAACACTCAAAGGGGGGGGGGGGGGAGGGGCGGGGGGGGGGGGGGGGGGGAGGGGCGGGGGGGGGGGGGAGGGGCGGGGCGTTTGTTTGGGCAAGTGTTCATATGAAAACTTGAATGGTGTATATTTAGAGTCGGCAATTTATGTGCTCACTCTATTATTGCCATTAATTAATTAAATTGATACAATTAATTATGCAGATTAGACAGATAGGACATTAAAATATTTACATATGCTATCTTCCAGGGCATCTCCTAGGGGTAGGGATTTCAGGTTTTCACAGAATCCTATCATATGTTGAATATCATAAATTTGAGGTTCCAATATACAATGTGTTTTAGCATAATGTTATCTCTCCTAGCATCTCTCTAAGGGTAGGGATTGGTAATCTACAGATCCCTGGAATCATGTGCTGAAAAAATGTATCTATGGCTCATCTAATATAATAATGGTCCTTAGTCAATTCATTAGTTCAACCATCATTGTGTCATCTTATGAGCATATCTCTCTTAGGTGTTTATACATTAGGTTTAGGTAATTTACTTTTCCAAAAAATTGATGGGTTGTTGATGAAGAGAACATGTCTGTTATCAATTTAAACAATTATATTTCCATGACATATTAATATTTTATTATGCAAATAAGCATCATCAAATGGACGATCAGTTCAATCTAACTACATTGTATGATAAATGTAATATCCAATGTATTATTAAGGTACTACTACATGTACTGAAATATCCTGAATAAATTGAAACTATGTTAAATGTAATTCTACAAATGAATGAGGTAATTAAAATTACCAGTATAAATTGTAGTGATTCAACATGTGATGGCATAGTTGGTAATGAAAACTATGTTAAATTTAATTCTACAAATGAATGATGTAATTAAAATTACCAGTATAAATTGTAGTGAATCCACATGTTGTGGCATAGTTGATAAATGAAAAACTATGTTAATTTTAATTCTACAAATGAATGATGTAATTAAAATTACCAGTATAAATTGTAGTGAATCCACATGTTGTTGCATAGTTGATAAATGAAAACTATGCTAATTTTAATTCTACAAATGAATGATGTAATTAAAATTACCAGTATAAATTGTAGTGAATCCACATTTGTGGCATAGTTGATAAATGAAAACTATGTTAATTTTAATTCTACAAATGAATGATGTAATTCAAATTACCAGTATGAATTGTAGTGAATCTACATGTGGTGCATAGTTGGAATTGAAAAAGAGTGCCAATTTGGGTGCTCAGTAAAGGTTAATAAAACTCGATGTAGCCGATGAGCAATACCGTCAATTTTGTATCCTGTGTTTGTTATCCGTAAATAATAAGGTTTATGACAGGCCTACTTTCATAAACCAATTTATTTACTGGGGCAGACACCGTCTGGGCTTTCCCTTTTGCAGTGTGCGTCTGTGTGTCTTGGTTACCACTCAGTGGGCCAATCAGCAGCCTTGTTTTCATGCCCGCGATTTCGTCCTTTGTTTTGGTTCTGAGAGAGGTTCCGTGCTTTTACCTTTCTATTATACTGTTCATATTTCTTATTGGCTTCATCGAGACGGGTCGCCTTCCTAAAAATTCCACTCCCACCCGCCCATTTTATACTTTAGTAAATTGGTGTATATTTAGAGTCGGCAATTTATGTGCTCACTCTATTATTGCCATTAATTAATTAAATTGATACAATTAATTATGCAGATTAGACAGATAGGACATTAAAATATTTACATATGTTATCTTCCAGGGCATCTCCTAGGGGTAGGGATTTCAGGTTTTCACAGAATCCTATCATATGTTGAATATCATAAATTTGAGGTTCCAATATACAATGTGTTTTAGCATAATGTTATCTCTCCGAGCATCTCTCTAAGGGTAGGGATTGGTAATCTACAGATCCCTGGAATCATGTGCTGAAAAAATGTATCTATGGCTCATCTAATATAATAATGGTCCTTAGTCAATTCATTAGTTCAACCATCATTGTGTCATCTTATGAGCATATCTCTCTTAGGTGTTTATACATTAGGTTTAGGTAATTTACTTTTCCAAAAAATTGATGGGTTGTTGATGAAGAGAACATGTCTGTTATCAATTTAAACAATTATATTTCCATGACATATTAATATTTTATTATGCAAATAAGCATCGTCAAATGGACGATCAGTTCAATCTAACTACATTGTATGATAAATGTAATATCCAATGTATTATTAAGGTACTACTACATGTACTGAAATATCCTGAATAAATTGAAACTATGTTAAATGTAATTCTACAAATGAATGAGGTAATTAAAATTACCAGTATAAATTGTAGTGATTCAACATGTGATGGCATAGTTGGTAATGAAAACTATGTTAAATTTAATTCTACAAATGAATGATGTAATTAAAATTACCAGTATAAATTGTAGTGAATCCACATGTGGCATAGTTGATAAATGAAAAACTATGTTAATTTTAATTCTACAAATGAATGATGTAATTAAAATTACCAGTATAAATTGTAGTGAATCCACATGTTGTTGCATAGTTGATAAATGAAAACTATGCTAATTTTAATTCTACAAATGAATGATGTAATTAAAATTACCAGTATAAATTGTAGTGAATCCACATTTGTGGTATAGTTGATAAATGAAAACTATGTTAATTTTAATTCTACAAATGAATGATGTAATTCAAATTACCAGTATGAATTGTAGTGAATCTACATGTGGTGCATAGTTGGAATTGAAAAAGAGTGCCAATTTGGGTGCTCAGTAAAGGTTAATAAAACTCGATGTAGCCGATGAGCTATACCGTCAATTTTGTATCCTGTGTTTGTTATCCGTAAATAATTACTAAAAATAAAAAATAAAAAAATAAAAAAGGACCGACCCTCCAAAATGTTGCCCTCTGAGGACCTAATTTTGTTTGAGCTGGGGATTTATTAGAAGAATTTATTTACCATTGTGGTAGTGGTGGAGGTATTGTTGCGAAAGTGTAAGTTTGATTTTGTTTTGTGTTTCCCCCTTGCAGTAGTAGGGGCCGAAAGAGGGAAGACAAAGATGCGTAATGATCAAGTTTATTTGAGTGCACTTGACTTGACCCCCAACATAAAGGTTGTGGTTTCTAGTCCCACGTAGTCAATGTGTCGTGCTCTTGAGTAAGGCACTTTACCATACTTACTCCTCTCTAGTCAGGTGTATTTAAATTGGTATAGGCATTTGTCAGTGATGTATTAGGTAATAGACTCAAACCCCACACAGCAACATTATAAAAAGGGAGTGAGTCTAGGCCTAATCACTTTGAAAGAGAGATGGCACTCCACTCCTGTGAACACATCAACCGCCTTTACCCTTTTATCTTCTTTATCATGTACTAAATATATCAAAGGGTCAGTGGCGGCACCACAGGGGGCATGGGGGGCCAAGAAAAATTCTTGCCCCCCCCCCAGTTTGCCTCCCAACATTTTTTTAATTTTGTTAAAATAAGAAAAAAAATAGACAATTTTAGCATAAAAGGGCAATTTTTTTTCACGCTGCCCGCACATTTTCTTACTAAATTAGGTTAATTAGACCAAATTTGGACAATTTTAGCATAAAACAGCTAAATTTTGAGCGCAAGAGCGCATTTTCATACCAAATTAGTTAGTATTAGACCAAATTTGACCATTTAAGCGTAAAATGGTACATTTTTTTTTCCTTCATGCCCCCTAAAAAATTCTTGCCCCCCAAAATGCCCCCCCCCCCAAAAAAAAATTATGAGGCTGGTGCCGCCACTGCAAAGGGTTTGGAAACTCCAAGAGTTTGTTTGTATGATTTTCCCTAATAATAAAAAGATATCAGGATTGGTCTAAAATGGAATCGAATTATATTCATTTATTTGTGATGCTTGAAATTGAAGAGTGCTTAAAGCGTAACTATAAATACAACCCTCTTTAAACATCCTTTACTATTCAACTCCAATTGATGAGGTGAAATAATTAATACAACGTGCCTACTTCAATTGTATTCAAGAAGGCAAAGAAGAGACGCTATTACAATAATGAGCGTGAATAGACAGCGATGATACTTTGGTGGCGGGTTTGGATTTTTCAAGTTACATACAATATTTGTACTCTCTATTTGTCACAGGTAGCCCATTTCGACAGAAATTTACCAGGAAATATTTCCCCTTTTGTTCTTTTTGTTTTGTTAGTTTCACCAAATCTTAAATCAAATATGGAGGTTCATAACATTTAAAAAGGGCAGTATAGTTGGAACACCTGGGTACTTTTTCAGTGTTAACTAGCAGAAAGAAAGGCTCGTGATTGGCAAATATTGGCAGCAATGGGGGCCCATTTTCTGATGTTTCTCCTTTCTCCTGCATTAAATATTGATAACATTACAAGAAACTTTGAACTATGTCCAAGTTGGCCCAAAATTAGAAAGTCATGAAATGATATATTGACCGATTAAGCAACAAAAACAACAACAACCTTTTGTACGGGCCCGACAGACACATCATTTTTGAGAAATTGGTGGGGGAAAAAAATTTCACATGCAAATGAATACCCAACAAATTTAATTAATTATGTACTTCATGCAGACTCAAATGTGGCCCAAATTTGTCCCACCATTTTCAGCTGTTAGGCTATTCCGTATCCGATACCATTGATTAAATTAAAGTCAATCGACAGGTCTGAAACTTTTCAGCTCTAGCTGATTTCAGGTTTTTTGCTGATTTTTAGTTACTCAATTTGGGTTACAATTTGACCTATTTTATCATGACCCTCCCTAATGGTGTTTTAGGTGTTTTTTTAAATACCTACAGTTAATGGTGTTTCAGGTTTTTTTTAATAACAGTTGATGTTGTTTCAGGTTTGTTTTAATAAAAGTTCAAGGAGATTTTCATGATTTTTAACAATTTTGGGAGACATTAACAATTGCTTACACCACAACTTATGAAGGTATAGTTTTGGACATCATGTACTATTGGGCATACTTTTTAAGCTCCACTGTTGTTATGTCTTTTGCCATAATGCATAATTGTTTGTTACAAAATGAATAATTTACCAAAATAACTACCATGTATTCCTCATATAATCCCCACATGATGCATTTACTATCTCATGTTATGGCGCCCTCTACTCAATACAAACCTGATATCCACGCCACTTGGTAGCCCTTGATTCAATATATATTAATCACAGTAGGTGTCCCATGGAGCACGCTGTGTGTAATGTACAGATGACAAGTGTTCATGTCTCAATTTACTTAACCTTGTCAAGTGTATACAAATACTGGGGAATTTATTTACCCGGCCACTATCTACCCAAGGTTGCTAGTTAGATAACCGGGAGTTATGGATTTTTAATTTACAGTTTGTGGATGTGAGATGAAGGAGTAAGGACACAGGCTTGGCTTTGTAGATATGCAAGACGGTGGAATTCCTTTATGCACAACCATAGGCGTAAATCCGGGGATAGGGGGGGGGGAGATATATCCCCCAATATTTGACCATGGGGGGATGGCCTATGCTATCTTTCTCCCCCCCCCCCTATCATGCGTGATAAAATGTTCACTGTATATAATAGAAATGTCTAATTCAGAACAAATAAAAGCTAATTTCAGGCCATTTTTATAATAAAAGCCAACGCTTCAGGCACGTTTTTCCGCCCAACTATTTTTCTTGCCCCCCCCCCCCATTTCCCTCTTAAAATGTTGATGCTGGTGCCGCCACTGGTCAATCATCCCCCAATGCCAACAACAAATGTACGCCACTGTGCACAACTATCTGGTATTTACTAACTCGGGTCTTGAATCTTGATGAGAATGTTTACGTGCCATTTGCTATTCACCCCATAACCCTCTTGTAAAGGTGGATGATGTGAGGCACATTTATCACACACTTCTACTATTCTACATGAAGGTGCATATGAATTGCAGTCATATTCCAAAATGTGAGTTCAATCGCTCCAGAGATTTATATGATTGAACCAAAATAGGCATTTCCAATATGACAACGGAACAGTTTACAAATGAACCATTTGAGTGCTAAACCACTTTTGGAGTTAATGTACCACTTTTTCACTTATAGCGTCTAATGGACACATCTTTCAGGTCTAAAATGTTGCAGGCGTAATGAGAAAAATAGGCTTTCAATTGATATTAAAATTGTAAAGGTAATTTGATCTCACCTTTAGTCGTACAAATCATATCAGATGGCAAAATAATTTCAAATAATTATCCACAAAGACTTTCCCAAAGGGTATAAACCTATAAATTCAATTCGGCAATTGTAACTCACCAAATTATAACTCTTCATTTTCTTGTGCACCTATTGCACCCTCCCGATCTCACACACATGCATAGTGTTTCTTTACATAGATACAAAATAGAAGCCCAACCTTTGCACAGCTGTTCCCAAAATAGGTCACTTAATTAATGTTAATCGAACGGGATGTTTGGGATGCTTGAAGGTTTGACAACTTGATCCTTCATACTACAGACCATGCACTATGGTCTAGTACAAGTGCATTGTTAGAGCATTCGGTTTAAAGTGACACTCTTATTGCATAGATTTTTAAACGTATTTCGACCATAATATTTTGAATTTTAACATTTAAAGATATTTCTTGCTGAATTGTGAAGTTCAATGTTTATTTATTTCAGTGCTAGGTCCATAGATAGCCATGTCACACATGTTCTTTAAATGTTATTATTATGCCTGTCATAGTATTTTTAGCATAATGATGCTACTGTACATAGCAGAGCATGTGTTACTCCAATGCAGTATATATTTTTATTATTTCCATATGATTTCTGACTATGATACCTTAGGTATAGCAATACCCCATAAGCACAATGCTATCATCAGTAGATAGCAATATCATGTATGTTACTCCAATGCAGTATACATATATTTATTGATTCCATATGATTTCTGACTATGATATCTTAGGTTTAATAATACCCCATATAAGCACAATGCTATCTTCAGTAGAAAGCAATATCATGTGTGTTACTCCAATGCAGTATATATTTTTATTAATTCCATATGTTTTCTGACTATGATACCTTAGGTATAGCAATACCCCATAAGCACAATGCTATCTTCAGTAGATAGCAATAGCATGTGTGTTACTCCAATGCAGTATATATTTTTATTAATTCCATATGTTTTCTGACTATGATACCTTAGGTATAGCAATACCCCATAAGCACAATGCAATCTTCAGTAGATAGCAATATCATGTGTGTTACTCCAATGCAGTATATATGTTATTGATTCCATATGTTTTCTGACTATGATACCTTAGGTATAGCAATACCTCATAAGCACAATGCTATCTTCAGTAGATAGCAATATCATGTGTGTTACTCCAATGCAGTATATATTTTATTGATTCCATATGTTTTCTGACTATGATACCTTAGGTATAGCAATACCCCATAAGCACAATGCTATCTTCAGTAGATAGCAATATCATGTGTGTTACTCCAATGCAGTATATATTTTATTGATTCCATATGTTTTCTGACTATGTTACCTTAGGTATAGCAATACCCCATAAGCACAATGCTATCTTCAGTAGATAGCAATATCATGTGTGTTACCCCAATGCAGTATATAGTTTCATTAATTCCATATGTTTTCTGACTATGATACCTTAGGTATAGAAATACCATAAGCACAATGCCATTTAAGTAGATAGCAATATCATATGTGTTTCTCCAATGCGATATAAATATTTATTAATTCCATATGTTTTCTGACTATGATACCTTAGGTATAGAAATACCCCATAAGCACAATGCTATCTTCAGTAGATAGCAATATCATGTGTGTTACTCCAATGCAGTATAAATAATTATTAATTCCATATATTTTGTGACTATGATACCTTAGGTATAGCAATACCATATAAGACAATGCTATCTTCAGTAGATAGCAATATCATGTGTGTTACTCCAATGCAGTATAAATAATTATTAATTCCATATATTTTCTGACTATGATACCTTAGGTATAGCAATACCATATAAGACAATGCTATCTTCAGTAGATAGCAATATCATGTGTGTTACTCCAATGTGGTATAAATAATTATTAATTCCATATATTTTCTGACTATGATATCTTAGGTATAGCAATACCATATAAGACAATGCTATCTTCAGTAGATAGCAATATTGTGTGTGTTACACCAATGCAGTATAAATAATTATTAATTCCATATATTTTCTGACTATGATATCTTAGGTATAGCAATACCATATAAGACAATGCTATCTTCAGTAGATAGCAATATCATGTGTGTTACTCCAATGCAGTATAAATAATTATTAATTCCATATATTTTCTGACTATGATACCTTAGGTATAGCAATTATACCCCATAAGCACAACAGTGCTATCTTCAGTAGATAGCAATATCATGTGTTTTACTCCAAAGCAGTATATATTTTCATTAATTCCATGTTTTCTGACTATGATATCGTAGGTATAGCAATACCTCATAAGCACAATGCTATCTTCAGTAGATAGCAATATCACGTGTGTTACTCCAATGCAGTATATATTTTCATTAATTCCATATGTTTTCTGACTATGATACCTTAGGTATAGCAATACCATATAGAACAATGATATCTTCAGTAGATAGCAAAAGGAAATAGTAAATAGCAAAAGGAAATAGCAAAAGGAAATAGCAATAGCAATATCATACCTTTTCTAACAATGATAGCTACTGTAGATATCATATTTAATAGTTTTATTTAGATATTTCATAGCAGTTGTTTTACGACATTGCTTTCCCTTGATAGCAAAACCTAATGGGCGATTCTCGTACGTATTTGAATGCGGTTTTTAAAGGAGGTGTCCTGCAAGCATATAATTGTGCATTATTTGTTAGAAACATAATTATCGAGCCCAACTTTTGTAATTAAATAGAACAAAACACCACACTTATGATAAAAACAAATAAAAACCGCAATCTCTCAACATGCACTTGTTAAAATTTTCGGCGATCAAAAGTCCCTGTGTCTATGAAGTCATAGTTATACAATGCACATGCGCAAATTTAAGCACCGATACCCATGACGTCATCGACACCGGGACTTTCGATCGCCGCGAATTTTAAAAATTGCATGTTGAGTGATGGCAATTTTTATTCGTATTTGTGACTAGTATGATGTTTTGTTCTATATAATTGCGTCATTTCGGCTCTATAATTATTTCTCTAACAAATAATGCTCAATGTTGTGCTTGCGGGACCCTTCCTTTAAACACATCGTTTAACTAAATGCAATTCTCAAAAATTTAAACATGAATACATCTAACTCGCTGAAAAGTGTCCAACTTTAAACATTTCTGTAGATAGCTATCTTCTGTAGATAGCTATCTTCTGTAGATAGCTATCTTCTGTAGATAGCTATCTTCTGTAGATAGCTATCTTCTGTAGATAGCTATCTTCTGTAGATAGCTATCTTCTGTAGATAGCTATCTTCTGTAGATAGCTATCTTCTGTAGATAGCTATCTTCTGTAGATAGCTATCTTCTGTAGATAGCTATCTTCTGTAGATAGCTATCTTCTGTAGATAGCTATCTTCTGTAGATAGCTATCTTCTGTAGATAGCTATCTCAGTTCAGTTCAGTTCAGTTTATTTTCCACAAATGAGATACATAATAATGACAATACAATTAATATACTATGGTAGGTCGACCAAATCAGAGCAGAGCTCGGGAAGTACTGGCCACCTAAATAAAATTATTAGCTATAATGCAAAGAACTCGAGTGTATGTTGGCAACGGCATGAACAAAATTACAATAACAGATCAGTAACGATTATAATGTACATCGGTGAATAATGATTATGTAAGACATCAAGGCGATAGAATATGGATTTATATAAGTACCGGTATAATTATACATATATTAGGAATGAAGTTCCTTAGTTATGACCTCATGAATAAAACGATAGTAAATATTTTTTATTTTTATTGTTAAAACTTCTGACTGATTTACAGTGTCGAATATCATCATTAATGTCATTCCACTCCAATTGTCCCTGTCTTCTAATAGTATGTCTAGCAAGATCAGTTCTAAATTTTGGGGGTCTATAAAGATGTGAAAACCTTGTTCCATAGGAGTGGAAGACATCTGATTTATTAAAGTAATGAGAAAATAAATCAGGTAACATGTTATTTGCAAATTTATACTTAAAAATAGCCTTCTGTAGCCTATGAATGTCATAAATAGTGAGGGTTTTCAATTTTGCAAACAAAGGGGTAGAATGAGCTAAGTAATGTGAATTTGAACAAAGACGAATAATTTTCTTTTGTTTCACATGAATTGAATTAAGGTTGCAGTTGTTAGAATCAGCCCATATGATGTTGCAATAATGAAGGTGAGGAAGGACGAGGCTTGTATATAGCGAAAATAAGATGTGAGGTGACAATGTGTGTTTTAAGCGGAAAAGGATTCCCGAGTATTTTGAGACCATATTTGTAATATGAGTATTATGACGTTGCCAATTTAGTGATTCGTCAAGAATAACACCTAGACATTTTGTGCTCGAAACTTTTACAATTGGAATATTATTTATTGTTATGCCATTATAATTATGAATTAGTGTATCATACCTGTTTTTAAAATGCATAAATGTAGTTTTATCAACATTTAGGGATAATTTATTAGCATCTAGCCAGGTAGATATTTTGGTGAGCTCAACATTTGCAGTGTTGATAAGATCGGTCATGTTGCTGTGAGAGGCAAGTAAGTTTGTATCATCGGCAAAGATTACAAATTTAAAGAAATTACTTGAAAAAACGATATCATTTATGTAAATAATAAACAGGAGGGGACCTAAGATCGAGCCTTGTGGAACTCCGCAGGATAAATCTAAATTAGACGAAAAATGGCGGTCGAGATAGTAAATTGAGATCTGTTGGTTAGGTAACTTCTGAACCAATCCAAGGCCTTCCCACGGACACCATAGTGGTTAAGTTTCGATAATAGAATATCATGATTTATTGTGTCAAATGCCTTGGAGAGGGCCAAGAAGATACCTAATGAGAATTTTTTGTTATCGAGATCAGTAATAATTTTATTGTATGCCTCAAGTATAGCCATATATGATGAATGATTGGATCGAAAACCAAACGGACAGTCCTGTAAAAGATGAAAGCGATTAACATAGCTAAATAGTCTTTTGTGCATAATACGTTCCAAGATTTTAGAGAAAGCAGGGAGGACAGAGATGGGCCTATAATTGTGCAAATCTTTGACGATCACCTTTTTTAAAGATAGGAACAACTCTTCTGTAGATAGCTATCTTCTGTAGATAGCTATCTTCTGTAGATAGCAATGCTTTTACCTCTGTACAGCATTTCAAAGTGGAGAAACCCCAAATAACAAGCTTACCTCTGTGCCTCCTCATTTTATATCTGTTAACACAGTGGCACTGTTTTAAGCTATCTTCTTTAGATAGCAATACTCTTTCTCAGCAATACTATCTTCTGTAGATGGCCACATCAACACTTGTCGTACAATACTATCTTCTGTAAGCAAATCTTATGTAATGACGTTTTGAAAGGTAGCAATGTCCATCTTGTGTTGTTTTCAGTAGAATTACAATGTCACAATTTCTTACAATGCTCTGTTCAGTGTTGTTAATAGTATTACATATTTTCTGTTACAATGTAGATATACAGGGTGAGTAAAAAAAAGTGTACTCAAAGTAAAATAAATATTAACAATATGTGTTATCATAATATGAAGGCAACCAACGAGTGCCGCAATAGATGCATTTATTCACTATCATCAGCAAAAAGAATCATGGCATTTTGTGGTACCATTTACCAGATATGACCATTTGGATAAAGTTACTGCATTTTGAAACCGAACACAATATTGGATATTTTATTCAATAATGCTTGATATTAAAGAACAAGTGGATTCATGTACGGTACACAATAGCTAACTAATAAAACAAATCAAACATTCTTCGTTATTATTTTATACATTAAATGCGAAATAATGACAAAACAATGTCATTATTACACGAATTCAGTGAAAAAAGTATAACATTTGGCTTTTGTGATAGTTGGATTCAGCTCAGACTAGAGTGAGGACCGTTTTCAAAAGTGAAATATTCAATCAATCTTATTAGAGAAAATATCGCAAATCTTGTTCTGCTTATAAAATGTTCACATTTACGTAAATGAGTATAAAATACGTTTACCACAACTAATTGCAACCAACTAAAATTATTTGGAAGGCTTATGAGATAACCCGTCTGCCACAATAAACACTCTGTGAATTTTTAGCACAGATTTATAGATATAAAATCCCAAAGTTGAGTACACTTTTTGTATGTATATTTCGTATTTTCTTATCATGTTTCTTACAACTCTGAAATTGTAAATAGCAATGTCATATACATTGAAATGTGTATATTTATTTTTAATTTCTATATTTCTATAACTAATGTACTTCTTTTTCTTGTACACTGCCAGAGGCTATGCTTCATTTGATAAGGAGTGACATGAATGAATGGCATAGCCTTTTACTTATAGTTTTCCTTTGTACCATCTTACTTAGATGGGCAAAGCACTATGTGGCTCTATTGATTATTTTCCTGTAAGGCAATGCAATGTGTGTTATAATCCATTGTAATAGTGTTGGGCAAAGGTTGTTGACTGTAAAGAAATAATATCTAGTGACAGCAACATAACATTCCAGGGGCAAGGTCTATTTTGAGGGCAAGGCCATTTGACATAACCAGTGTAGGAAGATTGTTGTCATTGCTGCTAGGAAGGGTATCGAACCTGCTGTTCACAGAGTGGGGCATGGTGTCTGCTTTTGGTAGCTAACATTGCTAGATACTCTCTGAGAGGATCAAGTGTTGAACATAATGAGGAATCAGCAGGCGCGGATCCAGGGGGCCGGTAAAAAATGTACCCCCCCCCCCAAAAAAAAAGGGAAAAGAGAGAGGGAGAGGAAAGTGGGGAAGGGGGAGAGAAAGCCTTTAATTGAGTGACTGATTGGTGAATAAAATAACGTTGTATGTCGTGATATACTCGTAGGCTTAAGCGCGTCGCAACCGGGGCGACCGCCCACTTTTTTGTAAAGAAAGAAAAAAAGAAGAAGGGGAAAAAAGAGAAGAAACAGAGGAAAGGGATTGCTTTTCAAAAAATATTGGTCAAAAGTATACACCAGATCGCAGCAAATGAGCTTGAAAATTGAAAATGTTTCTACTTCTGAGCCCAAACTCCCCTGTTCGAGCTTTTAAACCATGTATATTTAAATCAAGAATATATATCAGTTATGCTCAACTTCTTTCGTGTATTGATAAAAAACAAAATATTTATTGGAAATGAAGAGGTGGCTTTTCAATAAAAAAAATTCTCAAAAGTATACACCAGATTGCACCAAATGAGTTCGAAAATTGAAAAAAAATTCTCCTTCTGAGGGAGGCACATCCCCCTCAGACTCCCCCCTGTTCGAGCTTTTAAACCATGTATATTTAAATCAAGAATATATATCAGTTATGCTCAACTTCTTTCGTGTATTGAAAAAACCCCAAATATTCATTGGAAATGAAGAGGTGGCTTTTCGATAAAATTTTGGTCAAAAGTTTACACCAGATCGCACCAAATGATTTTGAAAATTGATTTTTTTTAAAAACTTCTCAGGGGGGCACATCCCCCTCAGACTCCCCCTGTTCGACCTTTTAAACCATGTATATTTAAATCAAGAAAATATATCAGTTATGCTCAACTTCTTTCGTGTATTGATAAAAAACAAAATATTTTATGGAAATGGAGAGGTGGCTTTTCAATAAAATGTTGGTCAAAAGTATACACCAGATCGCACCAAATGAGTTTGAAAATTGAAATTTTTTCTACTTCTCAGGGGGGCACATCCCCCCTCAGACTCCCCCCTGTTCGAGCTTTTAAACCATGAATATTTAAATCAAGAATATATATCAGTTATCATGGTTATGCTCAACTTCTTTCGTGCATTGATAACAAATATTAAAAAAATATTGGAAATGAAGAGGTGGCTTTTCAATAAATTTGTTGTCAAAAGTATACACCAGATCGCACCAAATGAGTTCGAAAATTGAAAAGATTTCTACTTCAGAAAAGTACTCCCTACTTTTCTACTCCCCCTCATACTCCCCCCTGTCCGAACACAGCACCGCCCGCACTGGATAGTCCACCACCACAAAATTCAAGATTTTTCATCTTATTTTCAGCCCCCCGGTAAACTCAATCTCTGGCTCCGCCCCTGATCAGTAGCTATTGGATGGGAAGGGATCTGTTATCATTGTGTCATTATGGTAGATTTATCTGCTACTAGTACTACTATTAAGACATCTTTGTTTTTCATTCTAGATGTAGCATAGATTTGTGAATGTTGGGCCCCAGTGGGGTACTATAAGGTATACATAACGTTGTATGTCGTGATATACTTGTAGGCCTAAGCGCGTCGCAACCGGGGCGACCGCCCACTTTTTTGTAAAGAAAGAAAAAAAGAAGAAGGGGAAAAAAGAGAAGAAACAGAGGAAAGGGATTGCTTTTCAAAAAATATTGGTCAAAAGTATACACCAGATCGCAGCAAATGAGCTTGAAAATTGAAAATGTTTCTACTTCTGAGCCCAGACTCCCCTGTTCGAGCTTTTAAACCATGTATATTTAAATCAAGAATATATATCAGTTATGCTCAACTTCTTTCGTGTATTGATAAAAAACAAATTATTTATTGGAAATGAAGAGGTGGCTTTTCAATAAAAAAAATTCTCAAAAGTATACACCAGATCGCACCAAATGAGTTCGAAAATTGAAAAAAAATTCTCCTTCTGAGGGAGGCACATCCCCCCTCAGACTCCCCCCTGTTCGAGCTTTTAAACCATGTATATTTAAATCAAGAATATATATCAGTTATG
Organism: Ophiura sarsii; assembly: GCA_035610835.1. NCBI lineage: Eukaryota > Metazoa > Echinodermata > Ophiuroidea > Amphilepidida > Ophiuridae > Ophiura > Ophiura sarsii. The sequence goes on along the minus strand of CM069441.1, from coordinate 111,694,411 downwards.
CTCAACTTCTTTCGTGTATTGAAAAAAAACCAAATATTCATTGGAAATGAAGAGGTGGCTTTTCGATAAAATTTTGGTCAAAAGTTTACACCAGATCGCACCAAATGATTTTGAAAATTGATTTTTTTTAAAAACTTCTCAGGGGGGCACATCCCCCTCAGACTCCCCCTGTTCGACCTTTTAAACCATGTATATTTAAATCAAGAAAATATATCAGTTATGCTCAACTTCTTTCGTGTATTGATAAAAAACAAAATATTTTATGGAAATGGAGAGGTGGCTTTTCAATAAAATGTTGGTCAAAAGTATACACCAGATCGCACCAAATGAGTTTAAAAATTGAATTTTTTTCTACTTCTCAGGGGGGCACATCCCCCCTCAGACTCCCCCCTGTTCGAGCTTTTAAACCATGAATATTTAAATCAAGAATATATATCAGTTATCATGGTTATGCTCAACTTCGGGATTTACCTGCTTCTGATGTCTTGTTATGCAATCTTCTTACCACGTGTTTCATAAAAACAATTCAAATTTCCCGCCAAATAACTGATTTAGCAGTGTCCCAAGTGTTCTTACTTTGAGACAATGCTATGACGTCATAGTTCACACTTAAAAAATCCAAAACTGTATTGTTTGAAAGACAAAGGTTCATACTTTGTATTGATCACATTATCCCCTCAATAGAATCACTCATGCATCCCATACCATGATCACTTTCATTATTTATTGACTGCCCCTCGTAGTTATTATCTAAATAAATACACCCCTCAAAAAAGTTCAGAATCATTTTTCATTAGCTTATCTTTCGCATATTTTGTTATACAGAGCCTGTTGCACCTAAATGGAAAGCTGATGTGTTCATCTTTTTCAATGATAAAATTCGTAGCAATCACTTGTCTCAATACTCAACCACATGCTTTAACATGGGGCGGTCTCAATCTGAATGTGCCAAAATCACCCCTATCTTGTGCTCAAAAGTCAATCACTCTGCACTGTAGTAGTCAATGTAACACTTCATTGAACAGACGATGGAGTTGGGAGCACGGAATAGCTGTGAATTTGGCACATTTTGAATGAGACCTCCCCACATTCTCAAGCAGGTGGCTAATCACTGAAACAAGTGATTACTAGGAATGAAGTATCGCTGACAAGAGGAACACGTCAGCTTTTCATTGATATTAAACAAATTATGAATAGGCCTGTATCACAAACTATCTAAAAAATTGGCCTTTTCAAACAGTTTCTGAATTCTTTTTGAGGAGTTAAGTTAAGTAGCATTAGAGTGACTCAGCCTGTATTACTCAAAGAATAAATCCAAACTTTGACAGGATCTGTCCATTTTTCTGTCAAATTAACAAAATGCAACCACATTGACTTTTTAACATCAGGTAACCTTTAAATGTCAATACATCGAATTCCATAGCATTTGTTAAGTTTCTTGTTATAACGGCATACAACAATATAGCTATGTACAGGGTGTATCAAAAAAATTAGGACACTTTTTGATGATGGTTTAAATCCTTGTTAATCACTGAAGCATGATCAATTTTTATTTCAATGTAAAGTACAACCGATAAAGATAAAATCCTGAAAAGATGAGAAAAATCCAGCATTAATTAAGGAAATTGTGACCTATTAGGCAAGGCAATCTTTTTGTAGTATGTACAATGGTCATTCACACAGTAACAGTAGATTAACATGAATGCGCACACTATTTATGCCCATTCTACTTCTTATCATGCTAATGAACCATCTACAGTGGGTTCGAGAACTTTTTTTAATTTGCGCAGAATATGCATGCATCTGATTTGTGGATTATTTAGCCAGTATTGATTTGTGCCAGAATTACCAAACTAATCTTTGCTATTGACTGATAGATTATTTTCTATGTTTATAATTATTGTAACGTATTGAAACGTAAACCATGTTATTTACTGGTCTATACATGTAAATCCCATTGTACAAACCAGTAAATGACATGGTTTATGCAAATTATGCTAGTTTTCTTATTTTTCATCGGATTGATCTCATATTTTCAGGATATCATAATAATTAATTGGGCTTTACATTGAGACTAAATTGGTCATGGTCCAATGATTATAACAAGTATTACACTGTCATGAAAAAGTGTCCAATTTGTTTTGATACACCCTGTATAATGTGGCCATTAATATCCTACTTTTATAATGATAAGGGTTATTTTAAGGCAGCCAATAAAAACATATGATATACACCATTTGAAACACAATCACTTAACTCGCAGCTATTATGTTACCATATATACAAAGCAGATTTGTCAGAAACCTCTCCCAAGTTTCGAAGTCTATCTCAAGATTTACTGAACCAATGCATATTTGTACTGATTTCAATGCATTTCACATGGTGATTCCAAAAATGTTTGACATTTTTGAAACATTTTGTGACATTTTGAAATGTCGTCTGCAGACGCCTGCCGCATGGAAAGTGTTAACACAAATAATCATGAAAGGTTACCATTTTGTTTTCAATGCAGATACCCTTTTTTGCCAACTTAGGCCCCACGACTCTAAAATTTAGAAATGTCTCAATTTGGATTCCCTATCACTTCATTATACAGGGTGGTTCAATAAAACCTTGACAGTTTTTTGAAGCCATTTTTTTTTTAAATTCTGTAGATTTAAAAAAAAAATCTTTTTCAATATTCAAAACGAGTACCCTAATTAGAATGATTGATTTTCATAGATTGGAAGTGTAATTGTCTATGCTCTATGCCTTAACAGTGACGAAGCCATTTAATGTTATCTTGTTGGGCATTTCCCGTAGACTTACTCGTGGGCAAAGAGATTTGGAGAGATTCTCTTCAAATAGCTATCATTTTGCCGCCATAGCATTATTAACATTGACATTTTAAGCATAGACGGCCAAGATGATTTTTTGAGGAATATGTAAAAAAAAACCACTCAAATCCCACAATTTTTAAAAATATGGCTTTGAAAAACTGTCAACGTTTTATTGAACCACACTGGTTATAACGTCGCGAAATCAGTACCCGTGGACAGAGTGAAATGGGACAGACTTTGTTCAAATAGCTGTTATTTTGCAACCGTAAGGTTATTTGTAATGATATTTTCAGCATAGATGGTCAAGATCATATAGTTGATGAATATTGAAAAAGATTTTTTTTTAAATCTACAGAATTTCAAAAAAATGGCTTCAAAAAACTATCAAGGTTTTATTGAACCACCCTGTACATTGAAGTACTTCATTGTACAAAATAATTTCCCTTGTCATTTTTACTTGTCAAATACAGTCAATGTAAGCATCTGTAAGCAGCCACTATGTGTGTATTGTAACCCCATTTGCCCCCTATGTTATGTTAAATAGCCAACAGCACTGATTGCTACTTGCTGTCCCATAAGGAATTGATTGGGGATTAGAAGTTTAGTTATTTATTTGTCTTATTAGCATCCATCTACTGAATCAATGCAGTCAACATGTGTCTATTCATGTAGCCATAGGTAGGTTGACAAGTACAAATATGTTTGCCCTCAAAATACAACGCAATATGCAATTTTGAGAATGTTAAAGGGGCATTGAGAGATTGCTGAGAAAAATGAAATTTTGAAAAAAATAATTGTTTCAATAGATAAAAGGTAAGTAGGAACCCTGAAGTGTACTGATTTATGCGAAAACGGTTGAATAATGGTGCTAGATTGAAATTTGGTTGAAGCAAGTTATGTGGTGAGTGATGCTGATAATTTTGATCTACATCGAAATTACCAAATTGTGATATTTTACATGATAGAGGGCAAATTTAAGGTAAACGGTTTCAAATGGTAGTTAGTTCATGAATATGCCTAAGTATTACGTAGGTGCAAAAACTGATTTCCAGAAAAATTGAGGGCACATTCCTATACATATCCCTCAGTGCCCCTTTAAGTTTCAAAGACAAATTCAACTGTATAGATAAACTATAATTAGAATTTTGTCTCAGAATTGTTACTAACATTTAGAATGTTTATTTCATGATCCATATTGGAATAGACTTGGAAAATGCAATCAAATGAGTACCAACATTTCTAGTAATAGTGTATTATTCTTAACACTTTCCACGCAACATTCCAAAATGTCACCAGATGTTTCAAAAATGTTAAATTTTATAACCATATTTGGAATCACCATGTGAAATGCATTGAAATAAGTACAAACATGCCTGGTATTGGTTCAATAATCCATGAGATAGACCTTGAAAGTTGGGAAAGGTTTCTGAAAAATCTGTCTTGTATTTGGTAAAATTAATAGCTGTGTGGAAAGTGATAACCCTAACCCCGGTTTAGGATTTTTGACCGGGATCACAATTTTCGAGGAAAAAACACCAACTAAATCTCCGGGAACCTGCCGGGATTCGATCCGGGGACCCTCCGTTCTCAAGCCCCACCTTCCCACCACTAAGCCACGGCCCTCAGCTACACATTCGTGCAGTATACTGCACTCATTATATAGGCTCGGTTGACTACGTCATCGAAAACCGACGGCGCATGCGTTTGGAGAGGGACTTTGGATTAGCATTTTTTAGCACTCAGGGGGGTTAGGGTTAATAGAACACAAAAAAACCCTTTTTTTTTTTTTACCATAACCCTAACCCCGGTTTAGGATTTTTGACCGGGATCACAATTTTCGAGGAAAAAACACCAACTAAATCTCCGGGAACCTGCCGGGATTCGATCCGGGGACCCTCCGTTCTCAAGCCCCACCTTCCCACCACTAAGCCACGGCCCTCAGCTACACATTCGTGCAGTATACTGCACTCATTATATAGGCTCGGTTGACTACGTCATCGAAAACCGACGGCGCATGCGTTTGGAGAGGGACTTTGGATTAGCATTTTTTAGCACTCAGGGGGGTTAGGGTTAAGATAGTGCTAAGGATTTCAACTCATACAGCTAATATTGTATGCTTTTCTGTACCAATTGGTTGCTATAAAGCCTATGTTTTCCTCACAAAAGCATCTGCATTTTTTAGAACTGATGATGATATTAGAGGGCTATGTATGGTTCATTTATCTAACCATCGGGCAAAGCAATGGAATTACTGAAGCATTATGAGAAAATAAATAACATTGCTATCTACAGAAGATAGCACTGTAAGGAATGAAAAGGTAATGATTGATGGCGCTATTCATGGCTGCATACACACAAATCGAGCTCCGACATTCTTCAGTTTTTCACTATTTTTATGGACTTGATTTTATACTCTGTATATTACAGATTGATTGTGAGTACATTCTGACACTATTTATGCCGTTTTACGATATTCATCGTTTTTATCATCGTTTTTATCGTCAAATTATAACTTCGTTGCTCGTCGGTGTATTCGATACACAGTACTGTATAGTAGGCTACCATCACTGCACGATAAAGAACTTGCGTTATTTTTAGCAATGTGTCTCATCACTTACTCGCGCGAACGTTTGATTCAGATTGGAAAAGGTGTGACAAACACTATTCATCGTCGCCCTTTCACGCAAAACGATTGGGAATATCTCAAGAATCTAAACATCGCAAATCGGACTAAGCGTGGATATCGAGGAGGAAAGTTACGTCATAAACTATCGATTCCTGTTTGTGTTACTCAACGATCATCTCCATTGACTCGTGATAGAGGTGTGACTCAATCGAACATTACGCAAATACCTGTGCAACATAATCAAAGACCTAGTGTTATACAGGTTAAGCTATCACGCCCAATCCATAATGCATCTCAACCAAAACAACCGAGAATAGCGCCCAAATTACAAGTTGGCATCTGGAATGCACGCTCCATGAATAACAAAACATGGTCCATTAGTGATCTGATTATGGATCCGGATGGAGATCTCGACATCCTGGTTGTGACAGAGTCCTGGTTGCACGGTGATTTGCGTGATGACATTGTCTTTGCTGACCTGAACTGTACTTTGCCGGATTACCGATTTAGTCATTCGCCTCGTGAAACCCGCGGTGGCGGGATTTGTGTTATATACCGTAGTGCTCTGAAATTGTCTGTGAATGAGACTTCTCAATTCAAATCTTTCGAACTCTTAGATCTTTCAATAACTTACGACTCATCTGTATTGAGGCTTTTTGCCATATATAGGCCTCCGCCGTCCACCGTTAACAGATTAACGTCAGGAAGGTTTCTAAGCGAGTTTTCTACTTTGCTAGAGAATACAATGTCCATCAGTACTCAATTTATAATAACTGGTGACTTCAATGTCCACGTAGATGATGATACCGACAGGGAAGCGAGAGCTTTCATTGATATTCTAGACTCCGCTGATCTCTGTCAGCATATTCATGAACCAACTCATAATGGTGGGCACACCTTGGATCTCTTAATTTCCAGAAAGACTGATCATCCTATCTGCGAATCTAGACTTCTTCCAGGCCAACCGTCAGATCACAAGGCCATAATAGCTGTTCTGGACTTTGCACGCCCTCCTGCATCTAGGAAGTATGTCAAATACCGTAAATTGCGTGACATTGACACCGAACAGTTTAAAGGGGATATAAGATCTTCCCAGCTTGTGCAATCTACTGCCTCTACTGTATCTGGATTGGCTGAACAGTTCAACTCGGTGCTCCGCGACTTGCTGGATAAGCATGCGCCTGAGAAAACCAAATCTGTGACATTACGACCTAATGCGCCCTGGTATACAGAGGAAGTACGTGAATCTAAGCGAGCTAAGCGACGTCTTGAACGTAAGATGACTAAGTCTGATCTGGAAATCGACAAGCAGTTGTATAAGGAGCAGTGCAAGGCCTATCAAGATCTGATTGAGCAATCAAAATGTCAACATTATCAGACTAAAATTGCCGAGAGTGATGATAAGGATCTCTTCCGTTGTGTAAAGAAACTCTGTTCTCCAAGTTCGGGTCACATCTTACCAGAACACACGTGCGCTAAGACCCTGGCTAATAACTTCGGTGTCTTCTTTCATGACAAGGTGAAGAAAATAAGTGACACCCTCAGTGATACTGTTCTACCCGAGATTAGCGCTCTGACTACAAAGGCTTGTGATAGTCATTTCACAGAATTCTCGCAGGTATCTGAAGAGACAGTTCTGAAATTGATAAAAGAATCTGCCTCAACGACATGCGACCTAGACCCAATACCGACTTTTCTTCTAAAAGACTGCCTTGATGTTTTGTTACCGTATATCACGCAGATCATCAATGGATCCTTGGAATCTGGAGTTGTGCCACCAATCTATGAAACGGCTCATGTCAAACCACTCATAAAGAAGCCGAATCTTCCTACCAATGATCTCAAGAACTATAGGCCGGTTGCGAACCTGATGTTTACTTTCAAACTGTTGGAGAGAGTTGTAGCGCATCAGCTTAAACCATACCTGCAAGAGAATGGACTCTTTTCGGATGCTCAATCGGCTTATCGTCAATATCACTCCACTGAAACCGCCATGTTACGTGTTACCAATGATCTGTTGTTGGCTCTTGACGCGGGTAATGAGGCAGTAATAGTGTTGTTAGATTACTCAGCCGCGTTTGACACTATCGACCATGAGATATTCTTCAAGCGCTTACAGAACAGATATGGGATTGGCGGAACAGTGCTGAATTGGTTCATGTCTTATCTGAAGGACCGTTCACAAGCCGTTGTTATCGACAAAGTTGTTTCTGACTCGTTTCCACTACCATGGGGTACACCGCAAGGTTCGGTTAAAGGTCCACTGGATTTTGTCATGTACACGGGACCTGTGAGCGATGTTATTACCGCACATAAAGGGATCGATCACGCCATATATGCGGACGACACGCAGATGTACGTAGTCATGAAGTCCTCTGAACAAATGGATGCTGTTAAGAAACTTGAAGAGTGTGTGGCAGATGTACGTGCTTGGGCAATCGCGAACAAGTTGATGTTGAACGATCAAAAAACTGAAGTTGTGCACTTCCACTCTCGGCATCGTAAGGTATCCCCGTTGCCTGAATTATGCATAGGTGATGCGAAGATCAAGGCATCTGATTCCGCCAAAGACCTTGGCATTGTTCTGGACAGTACACTTGACTTAAAGCAGCATATAAGTAACATTTGTCGTGCCGCTTCCTTTGGTGTGTACAAAATCGGAAAGATCAGAAAATACCTGAATCAAGCCGCAACGAAGCGTTTAGTACACGCTTTTGTCACCTCAAGGTTGGACTGCAACAATAGTCTTCTGTATGGACTTCCAATGTGCCAACTTGCAAGGCTGCAGCTTGTACAGAATGCTGCTGCAAGATTAGTAACTCTGACCAGGCGTCGAGAACACATCTCGCCAATACTCTACGACCTGCATTGGCTCCGGATTAAGGATCGGGTGGCTTTTAAGATCTTACTCACCGCGTACAAAGCTCGTCATGGTATCGCGCCCAAGTACATCTGTGACTTGTTATCCGTCTACACACCCAAATGTAATCTACGTTCTGCCTCACAGCTTCTCTTTGAGCATGGTCCTCGTACGAAAACCATATATGGTGATCGTGCTTTCGCGGTGGCGGCGCCACGATTATGGAACAATTTGCCTCGGGACATTCGTGCTGCTACAACGATTTCATCTTTTAAGACTAAACTGAAGACGTATTTTTTCAAATTGAACTGATTTTACTCGTTTTTTATTTCTTTTTACTGATGTGGTTTTAAATCAATGAGTTGTTGTATATTTTCCTGCTCATGTTTTATAGTGTACTTTTTATTGTACAGCGCTTAGAAACAGTGTTGATAGCGCTTTATAAATGTAATTATGTTATGTTATGTTATCTACAAGAGATTGAATTATAATACAGGCTAAGTCATTTCTACCCATAGAACATTTCCATTATGAAATGAATTTCACTTACAACACAAAGGAATATTCTGCATGAAATTTGTTGGATAAATGTATCCTAAAAAAAGTTGTTAAAAAGCAAGAGCCCAAATTAACTTTTCCATGTGTTAGTTTCAGCTAAAACATTTAAAAAAAACAAATAAAAATGAGGACATGAAGTTACCCTTGATATTCTTGTTCTGTTGTTTATTATCATATCTACAGGCAATCAAGAATTTCTCAAGAGCTATTCACATCAAGCCAGATGCAGCTGAATTATGGCATGAAGACTTGCAGTGGGCTTGCTCTCTACAGCTTCAAAAACAGAAGAGTAAAAGAACTAGGAAACCAAAGATCACTACACAGAGGACTGGCGATGAGTTGACCTCATCAGAAGAAGGTGCTCCTTGTAGCAACATCAACAATTCATCATCATCATCATCACCTGCAGCAGAGAGTGAAGACAAGATAACTCCATCCATCTGCTCCCCAATTATCACCGAGTCACAGAGTAAGAACCAAACCGAGTTGCCTTCTGATGAGCACAACCCCGGTGCTAGTGCAAGGACTGGCGATAATGCCACGGACCAAGAAACAATAATTACAGATACAATTTCGCATAGAAAAGAGAATGTCCAGAGGCAATAGGGGATTTATCAGCACTGGGAATTGTGTGGTCACTGATTCATTAACACTGGACAGGTTGCGGAGCAATTAGGGGCCCTCTGTGAGGGTTAGGTATGAAAATGCTGGACAAACAAGGGGCCATGTATCAGGTATGCAGAAGGGGGAAAAATTGTATGTTCACAACATGAAATATTTTTCCTGATAATAACAAGAACATTATTCAATGTATGAAATGACTTCGATATTCCATTGATTGACTTATAAATGTGGACGTGGTGTAAACGGATTTTTGTGTTTATGTTTATTTTTGTTGAGGTTCCATTGTTGTACATGTATTTTCAAAACCACCTTAACCCAATGAACCAAAGCACTTTGGTTCAGCTGCTTCTTGTGAACCATCACATACAGGATCCAGTTACTACATCTAAGCCTGCAGCCTGCAAGAAAGTGAATGAACCTAGCAGTATTTAAATTTGAAATACAGTGGTGCAGCCAGAGGGTGCCTGCCCCAAATTCCAATTGTGTAAGATTTCCCCAAATAGTACATTTTTGACTACGCAGGCTCTCTCTCTGTAGCAAAATAATGTCAAGTAATGTCTCAATTCCAAATCCTGGCAACCACCCCACTGTGTAACAAATCCCCCTTTTAGCTCAGTTCTTTTCTCATGTAATAGTAGTTGCCGATCAAAAAGCATACATGGAATTACCTACATACTGTTTGACTTCAGGTTACATTTAAACCTCACACCATTTTTGCATATTAAATGCCAAAAACCTGTTCTACGGGCCCGACCGACCCATATGTTTTCATAATGTTGAGATTGTTTTCATCAAATGTGATTTTTTTGTTTTTAACAATTTTGAAAATTTACCAAATTTGTCACAAAATTTGAAAGAGAAAACCCACCCAACAGACCAACTGTGCCCCTACCTGAGTGGTTCAAAACTGTGTAGAACGGTTTGTTTGTCTTCGTCGCCTCACACATGTAAATTTACCTCCGAATTGACAAAAACAACTTCAATGTTGTGCATGCATCAACCTGAGGTTAAGGAAAGCTGAGGTTCAACAAGTATATATGCTTTTAAGTCTAGCTCTTAATCAACATTCTATTCTTGTCCCAACAAGAATTAGGACTACAGAAAATAGATGGAATATTAGCTCTGATGAAAATGTAAAGAATCGCTGATGGTTTTTTTGAAGTAAAATGATAAAATGAAATAAAAGTTAATACATTTACAATCCATTTAGAAGAAAAAAATCCATGTGGGATGTTCTTGTACTAGAATCAATGAATGGAATTGTAAACTTGTATTGGTCTTTATAATTTATATTCACATAACTCAAACAGTTTCTGACTAGGTGCTTTTATGTTAGTTAATTCAAAATAAGTTAATAATCGGTACTAAACCACTACATGTTGTGACCCCACATTTATAAAGCTGGCTACACCACTGCATAGCAAAATTAATTTATTACAACTTTTTTTCTTTTGATTAGGTCTGGTTGCTTAACACTTTCCATGCGGCTATTAGTTTAACCATACATTTTAACCATACAAAAAAAAAAAAAATTATGATTGCATCTTTGTATATTGCTGTTGTTTTTATGTATGTACAGCGCTCTGGAACTTTTTTTTGTTGTATGCGCTTTATAAATGTAATGTATTATTATTATTATTATACAAAACAGTTTTTTCAGAAACCTTTTCCAACTCTCAAAGTCTATCTCAAGGATTATTGAACCAATACTAGGCATATGTGTACTTATTTCAATGCATTTCTTATGGTGATTCCAAATACGGTAATGAAATTCAATAATTTTGAAATTTTTGAAACTTTTTGTGAACTTTTGGAAGTGTCGTCTGTAGACGCCTGCCTGCCGCGTGGAAAGTGTTAAAACATAGTTAAAAAGTATCCATACAATTTGTATGAATGAGGTGTCAAATTGGGGGAAAGAAATGTGCTTGTTTAATGTACCTTTGATTTATGATACAGATTAGCGATTATAAATTAGCTAACATAGATGCACCTGTTCAGGAACTTTTAGTGTTAGATGTTCATCCATCTATGGGATATACAGGGTGTATCAGAATGAACCCTGTTTCTAAAATACATAAAAAAATACAAAATTATTATTGTTTTAAATTTAAACACCTGCAATATGAAAGTGAACATGTTTCCTATATTATATGTTAATTTCATTGAGATATCTCGATTTGTTCTTGTGTCGCAAGACGTAATCAAAAATTGATGGAAAACGTGTTTTCAATTTCAATCAATCCCCTCTACCACTACCCCAACATTTAAAACAATGTAGCCCACACCACATAAGCAATAATCAAAACTCCCACCAAAGAAAGGAAAGCTAAAACCACTCAAGCAGAACAAATCCCTGTTTATTTGCGGATTAAAAATCAAAATTGATCTCCAAATTTCACCCACAAAAGTATGTAAATAATAAATAGAAATATGTGAAAAGTTGAGATATGGCGACCAAAAATAAACCCTGTCCTATGGACGGATGGATATCTCAGATAGGGTTAGTAATTTCACACATTTTTATCAATTGATCATATCGACCAAAATTGAAATCTACCATTACCAGAAAGTCTGTATTTTCCATCAGAAATGTCCGATTTTCGAAATTTTAAATTTTTATGAAAGCTGGGAGTTTGCGCAAGATATATGTGGAAATGGTTTGAACAATACGAATCAATTCATACCGTAATAAATTATATTGCCTCGGTACAGTTCATTCTGATACACCCTGTATGTACACACAGGGGGTATGTAAAACTAATGGCATAGCTTTTTATTTTGTGATGTTGTTGATCATAATGTTGTATTTAATGCATGCTCTTGTATTTCATCATCTATGTAGGGGTGTGTGTGTGTGAACGCACTCAACACGGTTATTATGTAGCAAGGCTTGCTATGAGGCATACAATGCAAGTGATGTACTAGGTCATCTTTTATTCAGCACCAGACATTGTTAATGCGCGACACACATTACAAAAGCAAAATATGCGAGGCAATCGTCGCAATGAAAAAAAAAGGAAAATGGAATAAGTATTTTCAGAAACAGTGTGAAAAAGACATTCGGATAAGTACAATCATGTGGGTGCAAATGATGGGGTCTGTGCAACTGCTAAATACACCAGGCACTAGATTAGATAGAAATATTGCTTTTAAGCAGTCTTGTTACACTTTATTCTCTTCTAGACTTGTGTAAAGTCTGGCAGCATTTCCATGAATGTATGTTAGATTCAGTAGTTGCCCCAACATGCCTAATTTTGGTTCTGAACTTTTTTATTTTTTGTGTGTGGATATGCGCAAAATTAGGGTTAACATGTCTTAACAATTGCTGCATTTACACCCTGCATATGACTTCATTATGGTAGAACGAGTGTTTTAAAAAGGTAATTCATATGGCCCAGTGTGAAAACTACTCATACATAGGGGAGGATGGGGCAACTGGTCCAGTTTAGTGTATTTCATGATATAAAAGATTAAAGCGCGTGTAAATATTTATGGAATTGCTATGAAAATATCACCCATGTAACTTTTACATAATTATAACATATAATCAATGTTAAAAAATATTTCAAGAAAACGTCAATTACCATTAATGGGGCAACTGGTCCAATATGTTCCAACGGTTAGAATACACAGAAATCATGAATGACAACACTGAAACCAGGCAGTATTTTCTTTACAATCACATTTACATATTATTTGACTGTAAAAACGATACATGTCTCATGAAACCTATGTTTTATACAGCTGTCGTGGTTAAAGAGTGATGGTCTATAAAGCAAACGAATTTTTGATTGCGCATTTTTGAGATAAAACGGTATGAACATAGTAAAATGGTAACAGGGTTGTGAAGTTCAGATACCCCATACATTTGTCTATATATACTTCCTATATATTATTTCATATAATCATCATTTAGTACTTATGATAGACTATCTTGATAATTATCAAGCTTTTCATGTCACAGGAGAAGTAAGTCAATATGACAATGATGACCCAATGGTTAATATACACAAAAAGCAGTGAAGAAAATGCATAAATCATGGTATTTTGTCATTGCAAATACCTTTACACTTTACAGATACAATTCAAAACTATAGTAAAGATATAGTTCATGATACCGCGGTTTTAAACCATTCTAAAGTAATTTCATGTCATATTGTAATCATTCAATAGCAGAAATTGTGGTATTAGGACCAAAATGCCCCAAAATGTCGAAGAACCAGTAAGAATGTGCATTGTTTCATATTCTATTCACATTACAATACCGAGTCATGTATCATTGACACTAACAACTAATTTTCAAAATAAATGTTACAATTTTGATAACAGTTTTTGCAGGTGGACCAGTTGCCCCATACCCCTTTGGACCACTTGCCCCAACCAATGACTCAGCACTTTGTCGAGGTGAAAAAAGATTCAAGCACGCCTGTGATATAATAAATCTTATGCCAAAATGTTTCAGAAACATACGTCCATTTGTCATAATAATCAATAACTCCCAACCTCTCAGAAAAAAGGCAAAACTGCATTTTTGTTTTTAGCCACTACACAGTTTTCTGTAGCCTGTGAGCATCTTTAAATTCACAATTATTATGGCATTCAAGTCCTACAAGTAGACGAGGGTCTTTAGTTCAAGTAAGAAATGGTATACTTTGTTATTTGCAAATTCATAAACTAATAACTCTACCAAATTAATACCCATGATAATTATTTAATTTGTAGCATTCTTTAAATGATAATATTGACTGCAAATCCAAACCACCAATGTCTCAAGTTAGCAACATGCGCCATTTTCTGTTCGTTACAACCACAACCAATGGTTTTAATCATATTTCGGAAAGTCCCTGAGCGCAGTACAAAATAGTACTGATCAAATGCAATATGCACTAAGCATCTTGAAAATGACTGTACTGTATGTATATATTTGCTGTTGCATATGTATCAATCATATAAAGTCCATTAAACATGATCTAAACTCATCTTCATAAATCGCACATACTTTTTGTGAATTTTCAATCAGTCACTCAAGGAGGTGGTTTCAAAAATCTGGAGAATATCAAAGTGAAAATTCCCTAAAGTTGCAAATATTTTAGCATGTAGAAGGTAAGGATATGTGTCAAGTTGCAACATAAGTTGTACTGTTCAAAAGAAAGCAGTATGCCCATACCATTACAAAAACCTTCATTTTGGAACAGTTGCCCCATATTCCCCTATATTACAAAGATGCCCTGTTATGAAATGAAGTGTTTTGGGGGCATTTCTCATCTTGCCGACTATTTTGATCATCAAAATGTTTTCCATTAATAACCCTAATACATCAACCTTACTCATTCAATGATTAATGCGTAAAGGCTATATTCAAAGATGTTCGGAGCAAACTGTTCGTTTGAAAATAGTCCGTCAAGAAGGACACCTGCCAGTGAGCTCAAAGGGTGAGCCGATGAGGCGAGGGTTTGCTCTTCAGGCTCACTGTCTATCTTGACAGACTATTTGAAAATTAAGTGAAAGACACTGACAAGATTTGAACATGATAGTTTGCATTCAATTTGGTTTGATAAGACACAAACGGGAGGTTAATTCAAAATATTGCAACAAAATGTTCTTACTACTTTTTGAATTCCATACATATGATAACATTGGGAAAATGCAAGCATCTCAGACTTGATCAGAGTTGAGGGAATAATCTCAACTGAATTTTTAAATACACTTGCAAATGTCAGGCGTGATGGCTAACTTTTGATGATTACTTGCTCTTAAAAATGACATCCTGTCACTTTATCTAGTGGCAGAACAATTTACTCCGATCAGAAAGCAAAGTGTGGATTTCATGGGCCACAGGCTATGCTATCATGATGTTTTGTTTATTAAATTTTGTTTGAAATCTTCACCACCCCTCCCCCAGGAAGTTTTGGTTGGCCTATACATTTTTCATGTGATACAGTCATCTCATAAATCATAAATCAAGCTGACTTTTTCCATAGTGTCTTTCACGTTTAAAGTTATGGAATTACAAACGTTCATTGCTACAGTGGCGCTACAACTGGCTGCGCTCTTCATGCCTATGGCTAAATGGCGTCTTTATTGAAGCGGTGTCTGATTGAAATGCATAGCTGCTAGACCACATTGATTTCTGTATTCCAACGGTGTATATCACTGGTAAAAGTAGGGCATTTAAATCTGAGACTGCAGCGGTGTTGTCATCCTAGAGCTTCTTAGAGCAATTACAAAGCCAACATCACTTTCTTGCACCAGTTATGTCAAACAGGTATTTGTGTGTATCAACCGTCTTTTGTGTAAATACATGTCACTTTTTGCAAGGGGAAAGTGCTCTTTTAAAAATGTCACGCAATTGCAAATGTGGCCTCTTTTTGAATAGGAATGTCACTTTTGCTATGGAAAAAGTGTATTAAAAATGTCACGCATTTGGACTTTTGGCACTTGTTTTGATCGTTTCATCATCACATTAGAGAACGGATTGGGTAAACTTGTTGGGTAAACTAAAGTGTGTTTAAGATTTGCAGAAAAATGATACACCTTTTTCATGATTTATTTGATAGCACAATTCATGGTTTGAACTCCACGTCATGCACCAACTCTATTGAATATGGAATTGACCTGGTGCGAATCCCTTGTTGTCCGTTCCGCCTGGCTACATGGATAACCTCTCACTGTTAAAACGCTGTTTAACATTTTAAACAATATTGCTTAAAATGTTAAACAAGTTGATTAAATTTTGAGCAACATTGTAAACAACGTTGAGCGATTCACTGGTTAACTTGTGGTTGTTTAAAATTTTAAACAATGCTTTTAACAGTGTATGATGTACAACATTTTGACAGGATCGTGGGGTAATTTTGCTTCATACGGAAATAGAATTGATGGATATATTTTCTTTTCAATTAGGTAAGTTGCAATAACAAAAAATGGTTGACAGATAACTATTCTTGTCATGGCTTTTACCAAAAGCAATGTTTATTTCCTGTACGTCATGTAAGAGACAAATTTTCAACATCAGTTTGGTTGACCCATGATGATGGCTTATACTGCTGACAGTTCGCCCACTTGTCACTTGTCAGCTTGCTTAAGTTCCAATTTTAAAGTTGAATACATTCTTATTTGCAACAACAAAAAATGGTTGACATTTGGGAAATTGTGTAACAGATAACTATTCTTTTCATTGCTTGTACCAAAAGCAATGTTTATTTCCTGTACGTCATGTAAGAGACAAATTTTCAACATCAGTTTGGTTGACCCATGATGATGACTTATACAGCTGACAGTTCGCCCACTTGTCACTTGTCAGCTTGCGTAAGTTCTAATTTTAAAGTTGAATACATTCTATTTTGCAACAACAACAAATGGTTGACATTTGGTAAATTGTGTAACAGATAACTATTCTTTTCATTGCTTGTACCAAAAGCAATGTTTATTTCCTGTACGTCATGTAAGAGACAAATTTTCAACATCAGTTTGGTTGACCCATGATGATGACTTATACAGCTGACAGTTCGCCCACTTGTCACTTGTCAGCTTGCGTAAGTTCTAATTTTAAAGTTGAATACATTCTATTTTGCAACAACAAAAAATGGTTGACATTTGGGAAATTGTGTAACAGATAACTATTCTTTTCATTGCTTGTACCAAAAGCAATGTTTATTTCCTGTACGTCATGTAAGAGACAAATTTTCAACATCAGTTTGGTTGACCCATGATGATGACTTATACAGCTGACAATTCGCCCACTTGTCACTTGTCAGCTTGCGTAAGTTCTAATTTTAAAGTTGAAAACATTCTTTTTTGCAACAACAACAAATGGTTGACATTTGGTAAATTGTGTAACAGATAACCATTCTTTTCATTGCTTGTACCAAATTAAGCTTTGTTTGTTTCCTGTACGTCACGTAAGAGATAAATTGTCAACATCAGTTTGGTTGACCCATTATGATGACTTATACTGCTGACAGTTCGCCCACTTGTCACTTGTCAGCTTGCGTAAGTTTCAATTTTAGCCGCACCTTCATTTGCTCTAGAAGTGACTATGAAGATAGCACTGATGTAGTATACCCTCAGGATTTACGATTACTTTTCAATTAACATGATTAACATTTACATTTCGATTCGATACAACAAATATAAATATAAATCAGGTATTGCAGTACGGTATTTCAAGCACCAGAATCACACTCTCCTACCAGTACCATACCTTGTTTGTAAACCTCGTCAGTTTTGAGAATTTCAGAAATTAAATTAAAAAGACATCTCATTAAAAAAATATTAAAGTATTTTTGTTTTTGAATGGAAGACATGCCCGATGCACTTTGAAGTTCATTTAAATAGTTGATGCTATGAATAGCGATTGTTTCCCCTTAGGATATGGGAGATAGATACCAATGGTGTGAAGACTCATTTGGCTGGATATAGCAGTGCTTCCAAAAACTATTACTGGTGCGTTGATCCATATGAGGGATGAAAGTCTTCCCAGAGTACATTGTGAATAATGGAATAGAGCTGCATATTTGAATGGCTCAGTAGGGAAAGGGTAAGAAGGCAAGTAGTGAATTTAGCTATTCAGCACTTCGGCCCAAGTCATCGGGTATTTTTCACAAACCTAGCCAATTAAGGTTTCCCAGAACTTTTACTTATACAACTATCAAATAGAGAAATCACGTACTAATTGCCCGACTAATTGTATAATACACGTTTGGGATGTACGCCACTGCCAGCGTGCATTGTGGGATCATTTGATAAAGACAATTGCCGGTAACATGGCGATCTGTTTAAAACAATCCCTAATCATACGAGTAAAGGATTGTGACACGATTTCACACCCAACCGCTGGTAAATTTAGCATCTCTGAAGTATACAAATGATTGCTTTATGATGTTATTGTTATTGATTCTCTGAAACGCTATAGTTAGTTTAACTAATTATATACAAATACGGGTACAAGAGTCTCGTCTCCTGGTGGAGAGAATATTCGGGGGAGGGGGGGGGGGGGGGGGGGGGGGCATTGTTAAGTTAAGGCATACTCTACAGGGTGAGTAAAAGAAACCTGCAATAGTGGAAAGAAGCCATCTTGTTTTGAAAACCATGATCTATTTTGAACTTTAAACCTTGTAAGAATGACAGATTTGTTAGCAACTTTCTGTAAAAAAATGAAGTCAGCCGCATTTACGGACGGGTTGTCTTTGATGAACCTACCCAGAATACATTTGTTCACGAGGCATAGGGAATTTCAATTGATACTGCACACATTCAGTTTTCACATTTGAATATCCCCAACAAATGTTGCAATAACTTCATCTTGCTGTTCCGTTTTGGAACACAATATGCAATTTATAACATGCAGGTGAATATTTGGAATGTTTCTCCCATCTAAATGATACATGCGTAAAGTTTCAATTACACTATACATTAATCTATGGTTTTCGAAATTGAATGAAGATTTAGGACATTATTGTTTCGCTGTTAGTCTTATGCATGTTTTAGATGCCCCGTGGCAAACATGTAGATCGGGTGCTTCGATGCGATTGAATTTATTTTGTCACACAAAGTTATTAATAAGTATATTCACACGTAATTAATTATGTACTTGGTTCTGAAAACAAGATCGCTTCTGTCACTTGCATTTTTTCTTTACCCACATGACCGCATGAGAGTCTTTTTACAGCCACCCTGCCTGTTTCGTTTGTTGCCAATTTTATATGATCGCATTAATAATAATTGTATTAGAGATTTTTAAAACTGATAAACAATAGTATATAGACTATGGGATGTCATAGACAGAGAAATTAAACTATGCCTTCCAACTTTTAGCGCGCATGCGCCGACTTAACGAAGATGCGCTTGACCAAAGGGATGATGATAGCATCTTTCTCTTTAGCGCTTCGATGAGATGGGGACAATTATTTTTGCTTGTTTGACGAATTGATGCCTGCCGGAAAATGATGATGAACAGAATTCTTCGACGCGATGTTGCACAATTTCAGGGTTGCCGCAGTGTCTATTGAAGAATAGTAACTTACCAAAAGTTATTTTTGGCTGCATGGATTGTATAGGCTATAACATGCTTCCTTAGCCAGATCTAGGCCACTGTATTAGAATTGACAAGTGAGGAATCGTCCTATTGTTTATCAAGGAAGTGTATAACTTATGTCTATGGATAAGGAACACGAGAGCGTTTTTTACTGGGTCAATCCCAGTATTGAATTCGTCTTACGAGCTCTGAGTCATGGCTCAAGGACTGCAGTGTTGCCAATTCAGATTAGTTCAAAACCGCGGCCCAAGTGTCCTCTAAAACCGCGACCCGCGACAAAAATTGTTGTGTTCCCATAGAAAATACAGTGTAGCTTGACTTTTCCCTAAGACTAATAGTTATATTAGTCTCAGTTTTCCCAAACCGTGGCCCCCGGTTTTTTTGCCCGCGGTGCATGGGACAAAAGTAGCCCAATAGTGCGGCCAAACCGTGGTATTGGCAACATGTCTCAAAAAAGTCTTAAAAAAGTCTCAAACAGTGTTGCCAACCGAGATGTTCCAAACCGCGGCCCAAGTGTGCTCTAAACCGCGGCTCACGACAATAAGTAGCCCAATTATATTCCGATCCTGTGTACTAAGGTCATTATATCATGTGTTACGGTTGATTGGGGGAGAACCTTGTTGGTTACGGTCGAGTTTATTATCAAAGGCGCTAATCCGTATATAAGTTTGTCGTGGCCAGTATTTGGCTTTTGCATGTCTCAAGGATCTAATCCCCCTGTGCAAACGTCGGCGGTAATGTGTGACGCTTGGTCGAAGGTAGACTTTGGATTCTGTAGACGGTGAAATGACCAACCGGAAATCAAAAATATTATGCTAATCATTAAACATGTTGATCCTCTCTGTGCTACGGTGGCATCGTTCTTGGTTAGTCAGTCAAAGGGAAACTGTGGCTTCTAAAGCTCGCGATATTATCAACTTTGAAGCCAGGAATTCGCGCAGTCGCAATGATTCGAAAGACCGGGGGAAGGACCTATGTTTCAGTTGGGTGGCAAAGTGTTGTTGTTTTTGTATTTTCAAGTGGGCGAATGCCCGGGGGAGGGAGGGCACTGACGTTGGAAAGGTGTTCAAAACACTGGAGGAAAATCGCGAACATTTTCATTACAAAGCCCAATTTTGACTAGATTGTCATCGCGCACGGGAAGCTACAGCCATTCTTGTCGGGGGGGGGGCACTCATATGCCGTATCTACGTAGGCTTATATACAATGTTTGTTAGCACAGCAAATATTTGAAGGCCTATAAGAATAGTCTTAGAAATTCGAAACTTAACTGGTATTTTTTATTGATTGGCAAAAATATAATACAATATACGAAACCAGTCCCAACTGAATAGCAAAAATACTGGTTCAACTGATTTTCTCAAGAAAAAAATAGGTCTCAAGAAATGTGTTTTTTCCTCCTCAATCCAGTCATTCATTGTTGTCAATTTTTCAAAAAAAAAAGGCATTTATTTATTTAAAAAAAGGAAAAATGTTATTTTTAAAACGTTAAGACGCATAAAAGCACTATCTCCAGAGAGTGGGGCGGGGCACAAAGGGAGGCGGGGGCACACAACAAATTCTGTCGGGGGGGGGGGGGGGAGGGTGGGAACTACCAGCCCAAATTTTAAATATCCTACCCATCAATTTTGCCTTAAAGACACAAAAAATCTGCCAAACCCTAACAATATGTAGAGCATATAATGTTAGTTAGGGTTAGTCTAAATACCAAACATGATTATTAAAACGATCTCAATACGTCAAGCATAAATATTTCCATTATTGCATTAGTTGTTATTTATGCAATTGCAAGCCGGGCATGGCGGGGACCGTACACGAGTGTACAAAAAATGGTGCCCGGCTAGGCCTATGCGGCCGGGGGAGTGTACGCGGACGTACAAACTGTGCCCCCCCCCCCTTTAGCCGAGGCGTGTAGCGGGGACATACGCTAAGGTAACAAATGTACACCCCGGACGTTTGCTATGAATAAGCTAGAGATGCGATGCGCTTGAGGGAATAAGCCATATTGAACACATAGAAATGCATTCCGTTATGGTTGCAGAAAGAAGTAAGCGACCTTGGGACTGTAGCCGGGTGAATACGTTGTCCTGGGAAATGGGTGGCCGGGACTGTACACTTTGTCCCAGTAAAGATCATTAGTGTCCGATTGAAACTTTCCACGCGGCATGCGTCTGTAGACGACATTCCAAAAGTTCACAAAATGTCTAAACACATGACATATTGTAGCAATTCCACGTACTAATGACATTTTAGAACATTGTAGACCCCGTGCCGTACCGAGAGGGGGGATGAGAGGGGGGGGGGGGGGGGGGGGAGTATGCAGAACTTAATTCAACGTTAAATATTTAGTAAAGATCATTAGTGTCATTAACACTTTCCACGCGGCATGCGTCTGTAGACGACATTTCAAAAGTTCACAAAATTTCTAAAAAATGACATACCGTATTGTAGTATCAATTCCACGTGGAGATGTATCTTTACTAATGACATGTTAGAACATTTCAGACCCCGTGTCGTACCGAGAGGGAGGGGGGGGGGGGGGGGGAGGGGCGGAAGTATGCAGAACTTAATTCAACGTTAAATATTTAGTAAAGATCATTAGTGTCATTAACACTTTCCACGCGGCATGCGTCTGTAGACGACATTCCAAAAGTTCACAAAATGTCTAAAAAGGACATATTGTATCAATTCCACGTGAAGATGCATCTTTACTTATGACATTTTAGAACATTATAGACACAACCTCCTTTATGGAAACTGAAGTAATAAAAGATGACCATTTACAAATACAAACCAACATTCCATCTAAACAGTACTTCCTTTCAAACCGTGTTATGCATATGACTGTGGTCCATCGTGACAATTAGACTAAAATATAAACATTTGCTTTACTTGTAGCACACAAATTCCTTAAATTGCAATAGTGTTCTTGTAAACAGATTTAGAATATAGTTATAAGCTATATAGTTTAATTAGTTCCATCATAGCAAGATACAGGGTGAGTCAAAAAACTGCAATAGTGGAAAGAAGCCATTTTGTTTCCAAAACCAAAATGAATTTTAAATTTCTTTAAAAGTTGCAAGAATGATGTATAATCCTAACTTTGTGTGAAAAAATGAAGTCGATCGCATTTTCGTTTGTCTTTGGCAGTGACCCTCTTTGCTGCACAACCAAATATACCTGTTTGTCCACGAGCACAGGGATTTTCATTTGAAATGGCACACATTGCATTTTCATATTTGAATATCCCGCCAACAAAAAAAGGAAAATGTCACTTTTTTATTAAAATTTAGAACATTATACGCTTTCATAGCATAGGTATGATTATAATTGATTATGCTAAGTTACATGTAAACAAGAAAGGATGCCATCAAATTCCAATAACATCACAATTGAACTTAAGTTTCCAAATTTGACTGAGTGACACATTTTGCGATCTGATGCATATTTTGGGTATCTCGTGGACAAACGTGTGAAATGGGTGCACTGATTAAAAGGTTCAAATTAATTTTGGTTTTGAAAACAAAATGGCTTCTTTCCACTATTGCAGTCTTTTTGACTCACCCTGTATATTCAGCTATTATCAATCCGCGCACACAATTTATCCAAGCCTATAAGAACGATTTTTGCAAACAAAACAAAAATGCAAGTGTTTTAATTGCCTACTCTTCCACAAATTAAATCATATGTAAACAGTTTCCGCCAATTTGGAACTAAGTAAACTATAGCACTAAAAATAATCGCAGAAGGAATATATCCTAGAAATTTCGTTTTTAATGAACAAACTACAACTATTTTTATAGTAAAGATGTTGTATGTGTGCATAATAAACATTGTTCGGCAAAAGAATCATACACTTGTCCCATTATTTTGAGTCCAATAAAACTAGATAGCACCCCCTTCTTGGCTAAATCGCTGCTTCCATTTTCACTTTACATAACCCACATCCACGTAAATGCGCCAATTAAAAATATATACAAAATTGAAAATAATATGATTAGCTTTGTAAATATGTCATGTCCATCATCTCAATTTTTTAATAACCATGTTTATGCACCAATTCAGTAAAACAGCATACCCACGGTAACCTTAATATTTCAATGGGGACATTGTCACTCATCTCATTATATCAGTTCGTCTGAAATCTGATAAAGACTGTTCCCCTTACAAATATACAAAGGATGAGACCAACTCTATTCACTAACAGGACCCAGTCAGGTTTTGTTCAAAATCTCAAACCACAAACCCCGAGAACCGCAAAAACCGAGAACCGCGAAAGCCGAGAACCGCTCTAGTTTTTATTGAGGATGTCTGGAATGATGGACCGTTCAGTTGCCACGGTGACAATAATATAAACCTTTTTTGTGCCAAAGCTGTGTTCCGATACATTAAAGGTAAGCCTGTATTTTGTTCTAGCGTTTCTGTGATAAATTAGAAACATTGTATTGAGAACACACTTAGCGTGTATCTATTGTTATTAGCTGTTGCTTTCTTTTGGCTATTTTCTATACGATTTTGTCCGCATTTTAGTTTCAAATTACGCGTGGGCCTAGAGAAAATACATTGCAACAGCGTGACGGAGTATGATTTTTCATCCGTACATTTATAATTCATTACAAAATTCAATTTTTCATATTTAATCTTTATTATTTTATTCTACAACCCCTCCCGAAACTATTTATTAATTTACAAAGTCTATGGATTGGACATATGAACCAAAATAAGGCAAATAGTTTTAAACAAAGTTTGACTGTTCTTTGGACTATCTGTGTCTTATGCTTCTTCAATCTTGTTCAAAACCTGTTGGGACACTTTACACATACGCACGGAATATCTACCAAATTGAGTAAAGCTTTCAGTTGAACATGTTGAAAGTATGATATTTCAAACTAGTTGATGTAAAGTCCCCCCCCCCCCCCCCCCCCACCCCCCAAAATCAATGTTGGAGCGTATCTATACTACAGCCCTTTGATGGACGATGCTCTTATTCGGACCAACATTGAGTTTAGGGGGAGGGACTACCATTTTCGCAGTGCATGCAAGAAGTGTCCCAACAGTTTTGAACATGATTGTATTAAAGCATTGCAAAAAATATGTACTGAATTCATACACTTCCTTATAACTCCTTTAAAAATGTTTAAAATTATCTCATATTTGGCAATATTAGTCAGCGATAATGTACGGAGAGTATAGTTTAATTAATAAAATACTGGGTCAGCACTATCTTCAATTTAAAGGGGCATTGTCTGAATCACGCACCTAAATGGTACTTTTAACAAAGGCATCTTGATAGGATATAGATAAAACAAAATATTATCATTAAGTAAACTATTGATTTTGATATAACAATCTTTGATCGCAATATCAGAAGTATATGATGGGCCGGGTTGGTGTGTGTGGAGACAGGGAATGGGAGGGGGGGTTGTGTGGTGTTTGTATGGTTTGGAGAATAACTAAAAGCGCAAGTTCTGAACGAGTCTTATCATGACAACGCTGGTAAGTAAAATACAATTATTACAGTATCAGATAGTTATCAAATCTATATAGATAGATGTCAACAAACACAAAATATCTACTTGAAAACGTAATAGTAAATTACATGGGCATATCGCATATTATATATTATACCCATTCGTATAAACAAATACAAAAAATTCACTTTAAATTTAAAGGTGACAAAGATTCCACGGCACGTGGAATTAAAGAAAACAGCGTAACAAACGAAAACAAAGCAATAACAAACACGACGAACTTTGCGGGAGTCGAACCTCCAACCTTTGCATTCTAAAACAGATCACACGCCACTAAGCTAACAGAGAAGTCAGCTTTTTAAAGAGGATTTTTGGTTATCATACACTAGCGCCGTAACGGTCAACCACGGTCCACACATGATTACAATAGGACGCTATGCACGGTCTACCAAAATTAAAAGAAAGGGAGTACTGATCATCCTTTTCTATTCATTTTGGTAGACCGTGCATAGCGTTCTATTGTAATGATGTGTGGACCGTGGTTGACCGTTACGGCGCTAGTGTATAATAACCAAAAATCCTCTTTAAAAAGCTGACTTCCCTGTTAGCTTAGTGGCGTGTGATCTGTCTTAGAACGCAAAGGTTGGAGGTTCGACTCCCGCAGAGTTCGTCGTGTTTGTTATTGCTTTGTTTTCGTTTGTTATGTTGTTTTCTTTCATTCCGCGTGCCGTGGAATCTTTGTCACCTTTAATTTTAAAGTTGATTTTTTATTTGTTTATATTACGAATGGGTATTTTTTGTTGACCGTGGTTATTCGTCTGAAATGCGAAAAATACATTATTATTTTGAACAGTATGAACGTGTATATAATTTTAATCGGGTAGACCGGTAATGATAAGTGTATTCCAGTACTTGAACGTCTTAGGAAGAACATCGGTTTAACAAGATACATTGTTATACCATGGGTCCCTATTAGTACAGCACATTGCCTTACTAGTGTAGTGGATTCAACTGAGACCGCGGAATTATCACTTCCATGGGTTCGAATCTCGGTACAGCGGCTTAGTTTATTTTTTCAAATTTTACTTCAAAGGTTTTGAAAAAATAAGATTTGAAAGAATTGAGTCGACCAGGACCATAAAATATTTGTCTTCTTCTTCTTGCACCCCTCCCCCTACTACTCATTCATACATAATATACACGGTGCTGTACAATATTTGTCTACAGGGACAACGGTTTAGTACGTTGCGTCGGATAGCTATCTTCAGAAGATAGTAATATAGCAGTAATGAGTAATCGACAATAGGCCCATGCCTTAGGTGATATCTCTTTGTAAAATACCATCTTAAAGTCAAGTTTAAGAACAAAGTGATCTGACTATAACCAGGACAAGAGTATACAGTGAAGTTCAAGTCAAAGTTCTGAGGATAAGTAATTGAAATCAAACAGCTAACATGCGCTTTATAAAGCATGGCTTTTAAATGAAGATAATTCGGTTTAATGGAAAAAAGAGCGATCTCGTTCATGAATAAGACACTAAGGTCTTTGTTTCTGAAAACTAAAACAATTCTAAGAAATTATTCCAATGTTGTTCTCATTGTAGCCAAAATGTCTGGGTCATATCTAAACATACCAGGTGGAGTCACGTGCGATCAGGGACGATGATGTCATCGCTTGTAACACCCGCCGCTTTTAATAAGTTACTTGTAAAGTATGAAAATGTATCAAAACCATGGTTATTTATGTTTTTTAATTAAATATGTATACGCAATTGACATGAAGTTCAACTCAGAATGTTACCGAGATAATGTGCTTCATTTCTTAAAAAGATTGATTCAAATTGAAGCTACCGGTCTCGAGATATAAGGATATTCGTATTTTTTATAGCCCATTTTTCCACTTCTTTAATACAATCTTGTTCAAAACCTGTTGGGACACTTTACACATACGCACGGAATATCTACCAAATTGAGTAAAGCTTTCAGTTGAACATGTTGAAAGTATGATATTTCAAACTAGTTGATGTAAAGTCCCCCCCCCCCCCCCCCCACCCCCCAAAATCAATGTTGGAGCGTATCTATACTACAGCCCTTTGATGGACGATGCTCTTATTCGGACCAACATTGAGTTTAGGGGGAGGGACTACCATTTTCGCAGTGCATGCAAGAAGTGTCCCAACAGTTTTGAACATGATTGTATTAAAGCATTGCAAAAAATATGTACTGAATTCATACACTTCCTTATAACTCCTTTAAAAATGTTTAAAATTATCTCATATTTGGCAATATTAGTCAGCGATAATGTACGGAGAGTATAGTTTAATTAATAAAATACTGGGTCAGCACTATCTTCAATTTAAAGGGGCATTGTCTGAATCACGCACCTAAATGGTACTTTTAACAAAGGCATCTTGATAGGATATAGATAAAACAAAATATTATCATTAAGTAAACTATTGATTTTGATATAACAATCTTTGATCGCAATATCAGAAGTATATGATGGGCCGGGTTGGTGTGTGTGGAGACAGGGAATGGGAGGGGGGGTTGTGTGGTGTTTGTATGGTTTGGAGAATAACTAAAAGCGCAAGTTCTGAACGAGTCTTATCATGACAACGCTGGTAAGTAAAATACAATTATTACAGTATCAGATAGTTATCAAATCTATATAGATAGATGTCAACAAACACAAAATATCTACTTGAAAACGTAATAGTAAATTACATGGGCATATCGCATATTATATATTATACCCATTCGTATAAACAAATACAAAAAATTCACTTTAAATTTAAAGGTGACAAAGATTCCACGGCACGTGGAATTAAAGAAAACAGCGTAACAAACGAAAACAAAGCAATAACAAACACGACGAACTTTGCGGGAGTCGAACCTCCAACCTTTGCATTCTAAAACAGATCACACGCCACTAAGCTAACAGAGAAGTCAGCTTTTTAAAGAGGATTTTTGGTTATCATACACTAGCGCCGTAACGGTCAACCACGGTCCACACATGATTACAATAGGACGCTATGCACGGTCTACCAAAATTAAAAGAAAGGGAGTACTGATCATCCTTTTCTATTCATTTTGGTAGACCGTGCATAGCGTTCTATTGTAATGATGTGTGGACCGTGGTTGACCGTTACGGCGCTAGTGTATAATAACCAAAAATCCTCTTTAAAAAGCTGACTTCCCTGTTAGCTTAGTGGCGTGTGATCTGTCTTAGAACGCAAAGGTTGGAGGTTCGACTCCCGCAGAGTTCGTCGTGTTTGTTATTGCTTTGTTTTCGTTTGTTATGTTGTTTTCTTTCATTCCGCGTGCCGTGGAATCTTTGTCACCTTTAATTTTAAAGTTGATTTTTTATTTGTTTATATTACGAATGGGTATTTTTTGTTGACCGTGGTTATTCGTCTGAAATGCGAAAAATACATTATTATTTTGAACAGTATGAACGTGTATATAATTTTAATCGGGTAGACCGGTAATGATAAGTGTATTCCAGTACTTGAACGTCTTAGGAAGAACATCGGTTTAACAAGATACATTGTTATACCATGGGTCCCTATTAGTACAGCACATTGCCTTACTAGTGTAGTGGATTCAACTGAGACCGCGGAATTATCACTTCCATGGGTTCGAATCTCGGTACAGCGGCTTAGTTTATTTTTTCAAATTTTACTTCAAAGGTTTTGAAAAAATAAGATTTGAAAGAATTGAGTCGACCAGGACCATAAAATATTTGTCTTCTTCTTCTTGCACCCCTCCCCCTACTACTCATTCATACATAATATACACGGTGCTGTACAATATTTGTCTACAGGGACAACGGTTTAGTACGTTGCGTCGGATAGCTATCTTCAGAAGATAGTAATATAGCAGTAATGAGTAATCGACAATAGGCCCATGCCTTAGGTGATATCTCTTTGTAAAATACCATCTTAAAGTCAAGTTTAAGAACAAAGTGATCTGACTATAACCAGGACAAGAGTATACAGTGAAGTTCAAGTCAAAGTTCTGAGGATAAGTAATTGAAATCAAACAGCTAACATGCGCTTTATAAAGCATGGCTTTTAAATGAAGATAATTCGGTTTAATGGAAAAAAGAGCGATCTCGTTCATGAATAAGACACTAAGGTCTTTGTTTCTGAAAACTAAAACAATTCTAAGAAATTATTCCAATGTTGTTCTCATTGTAGCCAAAATGTCTGGGTCATATCTAAACATACCAGGTGGAGTCACGTGCGATCAGGGACGATGATGTCATCGCTTGTAACACCCGCCGCTTTTAATAAGTTACTTGTAAAGTATGAAAATGTATCAAAACCATGGTTATTTATGTTTTTTAATTAAATATGTATACGCAATTGACATGAAGTTCAACTCAGAATGTTACCGAGATAATGTGCTTCATTTCTTAAAAAGATTGATTCAAATTGAAGCTACCGGTCTCGAGATATAAGGATATTCGTATTTTTTATAGCCCATTTTTCCACTTCTTTAATACAATCTTGTTCAAAACCTGTTGGGACACTTTACACATACGCACGGAATATCTACCAAATTGAGTAAAGCTTTCAGTTGAACATGTTGAAAGTATGATATTTCAAACTAGTTGATGTAAAGTCCCCCCCCCCACCCCCCAAAATCAATGTTGGAGCGTATCTATACTACAGCCCTTTGATGGACGATGCTCTTATTCGGACCAACATTGAGTTTAGGGGGAGGGACTACCATTTTCGCAGTGCATGCAAGAAGTGTCCCAACAGTTTTGAACATGATTGTATTAAAGCATTGCAAAAAATATGTACTGAATTCATACACTTCCTTATAACTCCTTTAAAAATGTTTAAAATTATCTCATATTTGGCAATATTAGTCAGCGATAATGTACGGAGAGTATAGTTTAATTAATAAAATACTGGGTCAGCACTATCTTCAATTTAAAGGGGCATTGTCTGAATCACGCACCTAAATGGTACTTTTAACAAAGGCATCTTGATAGGATATAGATAAAACAAAATATTATCATTAAGTAAACTATTGATTTTGATATAACAATCTTTGATCGCAATATCAGAAGTATATGATGGGCCGGGTTGGTGTGTGTGGAGACAGGGAATGGGAGGGGGGGGGTTGTGTGGTGTTTGTATGGTTTGGAGAATAACTAAAAGCGCAAGTTCTGAACGAGTCTTATCATGACAACGCTGGTAAGTAAAATACAATTATTACAGTATCAGATAGTTATCAAATCTATATAGATAGATGTCAACAAACACAAAATATCTACTTGAAAACGTAATAGTAAATTACATGGGCATATCGCATATTATATATTATACCCATTCGTATAAACAAATACAAAAAATTCACTTTAAATTTAAAGGTGACAAAGATTCCACGGCACGTGGAATTAAAGAAAACAGCGTAACAAACGAAAACAAAGCAATAACAAACACGACGAACTTTGCGGGAGTCGAACCTCCAACCTTTGCATTCTAAAACAGATCACACGCCACTAAGCTAACAGAGAAGTCAGCTTTTTAAAGAGGATTTTTGGTTATCATACACTAGCGCCGTAACGGTCAACCACGGTCCACACATGATTACAATAGGACGCTATGCACGGTCTACCAAAATTAAAAGAAAGGGAGTACTGATCATCCTTTTCTATTCATTTTGGTAGACCGTGCATAGCGTTCTATTGTAATGATGTGTGGACCGTGGTTGACCGTTACGGCGCTAGTGTATAATAACCAAAAATCCTCTTTAAAAAGCTGACTTCCCTGTTAGCTTAGTGGCGTGTGATCTGTCTTAGAACGCAAAGGTTGGAGGTTCGACTCCCGCAGAGTTCGTCGTGTTTGTTATTGCTTTGTTTTCGTTTGTTATGTTGTTTTCTTTCATTCCGCGTGCCGTGGAATCTTTGTCACCTTTAATTTTAAAGTTGATTTTTTATTTGTTTATATTACGAATGGGTATTTTTTGTTGACCGTGGTTATTCGTCTGAAATGCGAAAAATACATTATTATTTTGAACAGTATGAACGTGTATATAATTTTAATCGGGTAGACCGGTAATGATAAGTGTATTCCAGTACTTGAACGTCTTAGGAAGAACATCGGTTTAACAAGATACATTGTTATACCATGGGTCCCTATTAGTACAGCACATTGCCTTACTAGTGTAGTGGATTCAACTGAGACCGCGGAATTATCACTTCCATGGGTTCGAATCTCGGTACAGCGGCTTAGTTTATTTTTTCAAATTTTACTTCAAAGGTTTTGAAAAAATAAGATTTGAAAGAATTGAGTCGACCAGGACCATAAAATATTTGTCTTCTTCTTCTTGCACCCCTCCCCCTACTACTCATTCATACATAATATACACGGTGCTGTACAATATTTGTCTACAGGGACAACGGTTTAGTACGTTGCGTCGGATAGCTATCTTCAGAAGATAGTAATATAGCAGTAATGAGTAATCGACAATAGGCCCATGCCTTAGGTGATATCTCTTTGTAAAATACCATCTTAAAGTCAAGTTTAAGAACAAAGTGATCTGACTATAACCAGGACAAGAGTATACAGTGAAGTTCAAGTCAAAGTTCTGAGGATAAGTAATTGAAATCAAACAGCTAACATGCGCTTTATAAAGCATGGCTTTTAAATGAAGATAATTCGGTTTAATGGAAAAAAGAGCGATCTCGTTCATGAATAAGACACTAAGGTCTTTGTTTCTGAAAACTAAAACAATTCTAAGAAATTATTCCAATGTTGTTCTCATTGTAGCCAAAATGTCTGGGTCATATCTAAACATACCAGGTGGAGTCACGTGCGATCAGGGACGATGATGTCATCGCTTGTAACACCCGCCGCTTTTAATAAGTTACTTGTAAAGTATGAAAATGTATCAAAACCATGGTTATTTATGTTTTTTAATTAAATATGTATACGCAATTGACATGAAGTTCAACTCAGAATGTTACCGAGATAATGTGCTTCATTTCTTAAAAAGATTGATTCAAATTGAAGCTACCGGTCTCGAGATATAAGGATATTCGTATTTTTTATAGCCCATTTTTCCACTTCTTTAATACAATCTTGTTCAAAACCTGTTGGGACACTTTACACATACGCACGGAATATCTACCAAATTGAGTAAAGCTTTCAGTTGAACATGTTGAAAGTATGATATTTCAAACTAGTTGATGTAAAGTCCCCCCCCCCCCCCCACCCCCCAAAATCAATGTTGGAGCGTATCTATACTACAGCCCTTTGATGGACGATGCTCTTATTCGGACCAACATTGAGTTTAGGGGGAGGGACTACCATTTTCGCAGTGCATGCAAGAAGTGTCCCAACAGTTTTGAACATGATTGTATTAAAGCATTGCAAAAAATATGTACTGAATTCATACACTTCCTTATAACTCCTTTAAAAATGTTTAAAATTATCTCATATTTGGCAATATTAGTCAGCGATAATGTACGGAGAGTATAGTTTAATTAATAAAATACTGGGTCAGCACTATCTTCAATTTAAAGGGGCATTGTCTGAATCACGCACCTAAATGGTACTTTTAACAAAGGCATCTTGATAGGATATAGATAAAACAAAATATTATCATTAAGTAAACTATTGATTTTGATATAACAATCTTTGATCGCAATATCAGAAGTATATGATGGGCCGGGTTGGTGTGTGTGGAGACAGGGAATGGGAGGGGGGGGTTGTGTGGTGTTTGTATGGTTTGGAGAATAACTAAAAGCGCAAGTTCTGAACGAGTCTTATCATGACAACGCTGGTAAGTAAAATACAATTATTACAGTATCAGATAGTTATCAAATCTATATAGATAGATGTCAACAAACACAAAATATCTACTTGAAAACGTAATAGTAAATTACATGGGCATATCGCATATTATATATTATACCCATTCGTATAAACAAATACAAAAAATTCACTTTAAATTTAAAGGTGACAAAGATTCCACGGCACGTGGAATTAAAGAAAACAGCGTAACAAACGAAAACAAAGCAATAACAAACACGACGAACTTTGCGGGAGTCGAACCTCCAACCTTTGCATTCTAAAACAGATCACACGCCACTAAGCTAACAGAGAAGTCAGCTTTTTAAAGAGGATTTTTGGTTATCATACACTAGCGCCGTAACGGTCAACCACGGTCCACACATGATTACAATAGGACGCTATGCACGGTCTACCAAAATTAAAAGAAAGGGAGTACTGATCATCCTTTTCTATTCATTTTGGTAGACCGTGCATAGCGTTCTATTGTAATGATGTGTGGACCGTGGTTGACCGTTACGGCGCTAGTGTATAATAACCAAAAATCCTCTTTAAAAAGCTGACTTCCCTGTTAGCTTAGTGGCGTGTGATCTGTCTTAGAACGCAAAGGTTGGAGGTTCGACTCCCGCAGAGTTCGTCGTGTTTGTTATTGCTTTGTTTTCGTTTGTTATGTTGTTTTCTTTCATTCCGCGTGCCGTGGAATCTTTGTCACCTTTAATTTTAAAGTTGATTTTTTATTTGTTTATATTACGAATGGGTATTTTTTGTTGACCGTGGTTATTCGTCTGAAATGCGAAAAATACATTATTATTTTGAACAGTATGAACGTGTATATAATTTTAATCGGGTAGACCGGTAATGATAAGTGTATTCCAGTACTTGAACGTCTTAGGAAGAACATCGGTTTAACAAGATACATTGTTATACCATGGGTCCCTATTAGTACAGCACATTGCCTTACTAGTGTAGTGGATTCAACTGAGACCGCGGAATTATCACTTCCATGGGTTCGAATCTCGGTACAGCGGCTTAGTTTATTTTTTCAAATTTTACTTCAAAGGTTTTGAAAAAATAAGATTTGAAAGAATTGAGTCGACCAGGACCATAAAATATTTGTCTTCTTCTTCTTGCACCCCTCCCCCTACTACTCATTCATACATAATATACACGGTGCTGTACAATATTTGTCTACAGGGACAACGGTTTAGTACGTTGCGTCGGATAGCTATCTTCAGAAGATAGTAATATAGCAGTAATGAGTAATCGACAATAGGCCCATGCCTTAGGTGATATCTCTTTGTAAAATACCATCTTAAAGTCAAGTTTAAGAACAAAGTGATCTGACTATAACCAGGACAAGAGTATACAGTGAAGTTCAAGTCAAAGTTCTGAGGATAAGTAATTGAAATCAAACAGCTAACATGCGCTTTATAAAGCATGGCTTTTAAATGAAGATAATTCGGTTTAATGGAAAAAAGAGCGATCTCGTTCATGAATAAGACACTAAGGTCTTTGTTTCTGAAAACTAAAACAATTCTAAGAAATTATTCCAATGTTGTTCTCATTGTAGCCAAAATGTCTGGGTCATATCTAAACATACCAGGTGGAGTCACGTGCGATCAGGGACGATGATGTCATCGCTTGTAACACCCGCCGCTTTTAATAAGTTACTTGTAAAGTATGAAAATGTATCAAAACCATGGTTATTTATGTTTTTTAATTAAATATGTATACGCAATTGACATGAAGTTCAACTCAGAATGTTACCGAGATAATGTGCTTCATTTCTTAAAAAGATTGATTCAAATTGAAGCTACCGGTCTCGAGATATAAGGATATTCGTATTTTTTATAGCCCATTTTTCCACTTCTTTAATACAATCTTGTTCAAAACCTGTTGGGACACTTTACACATACGCACGGAATATCTACCAAATTGAGTAAAGCTTTCAGTTGAACATGTTGAAAGTATGATATTTCAAACTAGTTGATGTAAAGTCCCCCCCCCCCCCCCCACCCCCCAAAATCAATGTTGGAGCGTATCTATACTACAGCCCTTTGATGGACGATGCTCTTATTCGGACCAACATTGAGTTTAGGGGGAGGGACTACCATTTTCGCAGTGCATGCAAGAAGTGTCCCAACAGTTTTGAACATGATTGTATTAAAGCATTGCAAAAAATATGTACTGAATTCATACACTTCCTTATAACTCCTTTAAAAATGTTTAAAATTATCTCATATTTGGCAATATTAGTCAGCGATAATGTACGGAGAGTATAGTTTAATTAATAAAATACTGGGTCAGCACTATCTTCAATTTAAAGGGGCATTGTCTGAATCACGCACCTAAATGGTACTTTTAACAAAGGCATCTTGATAGGATATAGATAAAACAAAATATTATCATTAAGTAAACTATTGATTTTGATATAACAATCTTTGATCGCAATATCAGAAGTATATGATGGGCCGGGTTGGTGTGTGTGGAGACAGGGAATGGGAGGGGGGGGTTGTGTGGTGTTTGTATGGTTTGGAGAATAACTAAAAGCGCAAGTTCTGAACGAGTCTTATCATGACAACGCTGGTAAGTAAAATACAATTATTACAGTATCAGATAGTTATCAAATCTATATAGATAGATGTCAACAAACACAAAATATCTACTTGAAAACGTAATAGTAAATTACATGGGCATATCGCATATTATATATTATACCCATTCGTATAAACAAATACAAAAAATTCACTTTAAATTTAAAGGTGACAAAGATTCCACGGCACGTGGAATTAAAGAAAACAGCGTAACAAACGAAAACAAAGCAATAACAAACACGACGAACTTTGCGGGAGTCGAACCTCCAACCTTTGCATTCTAAAACAGATCACACGCCACTAAGCTAACAGAGAAGTCAGCTTTTTAAAGAGGATTTTTGGTTATCATACACTAGCGCCGTAACGGTCAACCACGGTCCACACATGATTACAATAGGACGCTATGCACGGTCTACCAAAATTAAAAGAAAGGGAGTACTGATCATCCTTTTCTATTCATTTTGGTAGACCGTGCATAGCGTTCTATTGTAATGATGTGTGGACCGTGGTTGACCGTTACGGCGCTAGTGTATAATAACCAAAAATCCTCTTTAAAAAGCTGACTTCCCTGTTAGCTTAGTGGCGTGTGATCTGTCTTAGAACGCAAAGGTTGGAGGTTCGACTCCCGCAGAGTTCGTCGTGTTTGTTATTGCTTTGTTTTCGTTTGTTATGTTGTTTTCTTTCATTCCGCGTGCCGTGGAATCTTTGTCACCTTTAATTTTAAAGTTGATTTTTTATTTGTTTATATTACGAATGGGTATTTTTTGTTGACCGTGGTTATTCGTCTGAAATGCGAAAAATACATTATTATTTTGAACAGTATGAACGTGTATATAATTTTAATCGGGTAGACCGGTAATGATAAGTGTATTCCAGTACTTGAACGTCTTAGGAAGAACATCGGTTTAACAAGATACATTGTTATACCATGGGTCCCTATTAGTACAGCACATTGCCTTACTAGTGTAGTGGATTCAACTGAGGCCGCGGAATTATCACTTCCATGGGTTCGAATCTCGGTACAGCGGCTTAGTTTATTTTTTCAAATTTTACTTCAAAGGTTTTGAAAAAATAAGATTTGAAAGAATTGAGTCGACCAGGACCATAAAATATTTGTCTTCTTCTTCTTGCACCCCTCCCCCTACTACTCATTCATACATAATATACACGGTGCTGTACAATATTTGTCTACAGGGACAACGGTTTAGTACGTTGCGTCGGATAGCTATCTTCAGAAGATAGTAATATAGCAGTAATGAGTAATCGACAATAGGCCCATGCCTTAGGTGATATCTCTTTGTAAAATACCATCTTAAAGTCAAGTTTAAGAACAAAGTGATCTGACTATAACCAGGACAAGAGTATACAGTGAAGTTCAAGTCAAAGTTCTGAGGATAAGTAATTGAAATCAAACAGCTAACATGCGCTTTATAAAGCATGGCTTTTAAATGAAGATAATTCGGTTTAATGGAAAAAAGAGCGATCTCGTTCATGAATAAGACACTAAGGTCTTTGTTTCTGAAAACTAAAACAATTCTAAGAAATTATTCCAATGTTGTTCTCATTGTAGCCAAAATGTCTGGGTCATATCTAAACATACCAGGTGGAGTCACGTGCGATCAGGGACGATGATGTCATCGCTTGTAACACCCGCCGCTTTTAATAAGTTACTTGTAAAGTATGAAAATGTATCAAAACCATGGTTATTTATGTTTTTTAATTAAATATGTATACGCAATTGACATGAAGTTCAACTCAGAATGTTACCGAGATAATGTGCTTCATTTCTTAAAAAGATTGATTCAAATTGAAGCTACCGGTCTCGAGATATAAGGATATTCGTATTTTTTATAGCCCATTTTTCCACTTCTTTAATACAATCTTGTTCAAAACCTGTTGGGACACTTTACACATACGCACGGAATATCTACCAAATTGAGTAAAGCTTTCAGTTGAACATGTTGAAAGTATGATATTTCAAACTAGTTGATGTAAAGTCCCCCCCCCCCCCCCACCCCCCAAAATCAATGTTGGAGCGTATCTATACTACAGCCCTTTGATGGACGATGCTCTTATTCGGACCAACATTGAGTTTAGGGGGAGGGACTACCATTTTCGCAGTGCATGCAAGAAGTGTCCCAACAGTTTTGAACATGATTGTATTAAAGCATTGCAAAAAATATGTACTGAATTCATACACTTCCTTATAACTCCTTTAAAAATGTTTAAAATTATCTCATATTTGGCAATATTAGTCAGCGATAATGTACGGAGAGTATAGTTTAATTAATAAAATACTGGGTCAGCACTATCTTCAATTTAAAGGGGCATTGTCTGAATCACGCACCTAAATGGTACTTTTAACAAAGGCATCTTGATAGGATATAGATAAAACAAAATATTATCATTAAGTAAACTATTGATTTTGATATAACAATCTTTGATCGCAATATCAGAAGTATATGATGGGCCGGGTTGGTGTGTGTGGAGACAGGGAATGGGAGGGGGGGTTGTGTGGTGTTTGTATGGTTTGGAGAATAACTAAAAGCGCAAGTTCTGAACGAGTCTTATCATGACAACGCTGGTAAGTAAAATACAATTATTACAGTATCAGATAGTTATCAAATCTATATAGATAGATGTCAACAAACACAAAATATCTACTTGAAAACGTAATAGTAAATTACATGGGCATATCGCATATTATATATTATACCCATTCGTATAAACAAATACAAAAAATTCACTTTAAATTTAAAGGTGACAAAGATTCCACGGCACGTGGAATTAAAGAAAACAGCGTAACAAACGAAAACAAAGCAATAACAAACACGACGAACTTTGCGGGAGTCGAACCTCCAACCTTTGCATTCTAAAACAGATCACACGCCACTAAGCTAACAGAGAAGTCAGCTTTTTAAAGAGGATTTTTGGTTATCATACACTAGCGCCGTAACGGTCAACCACGGTCCACACATGATTACAATAGGACGCTATGCACGGTCTACCAAAATTAA
This sequence comes from Ophiura sarsii, assembly GCA_035610835.1. Taxonomy (NCBI): domain Eukaryota; kingdom Metazoa; phylum Echinodermata; class Ophiuroidea; order Amphilepidida; family Ophiuridae; genus Ophiura; species Ophiura sarsii. The sequence goes on along the minus strand of CM069441.1, from coordinate 111,655,996 downwards.
AAGAAAGGGAGTACTGATCATCCTTTTCTATTCATTTTGGTAGACCGTGCATAGCGTTCTATTGTAATGATGTGTGGACCGTGGTTGACCGTTACGGCGCTAGTGTATAATAACCAAAAATCCTCTTTAAAAAGCTGACTTCCCTGTTAGCTTAGTGGCGTGTGATCTGTCTTAGAACGCAAAGGTTGGAGGTTCGACTCCCGCAGAGTTCGTCGTGTTTGTTATTGCTTTGTTTTCGTTTGTTATGTTGTTTTCTTTCATTCCGCGTGCCGTGGAATCTTTGTCACCTTTAATTTTAAAGTTGATTTTTTATTTGTTTATATTACGAATGGGTATTTTTTGTTGACCGTGGTTATTCGTCTGAAATGCGAAAAATACATTATTATTTTGAACAGTATGAACGTGTATATAATTTTAATCGGGTAGACCGGTAATGATAAGTGTATTCCAGTACTTGAACGTCTTAGGAAGAACATCGGTTTAACAAGATACATTGTTATACCATGGGTCCCTATTAGTACAGCACATTGCCTTACTAGTGTAGTGGATTCAACTGAGGCCGCGGAATTATCACTTCCATGGGTTCGAATCTCGGTACAGCGGCTTAGTTTATTTTTTCAAATTTTACTTCAAAGGTTTTGAAAAAATAAGATTTGAAAGAATTGAGTCGACCAGGACCATAAAATATTTGTCTTCTTCTTCTTGCACCCCTCCCCCTACTACTCATTCATACATAATATACACGGTGCTGTACAATATTTGTCTACAGGGACAACGGTTTAGTACGTTGCGTCGGATAGCTATCTTCAGAAGATAGTAATATAGCAGTAATGAGTAATCGACAATAGGCCCATGCCTTAGGTGATATCTCTTTGTAAAATACCATCTTAAAGTCAAGTTTAAGAACAAAGTGATCTGACTATAACCAGGACAAGAGTATACAGTGAAGTTCAAGTCAAAGTTCTGAGGATAAGTAATTGAAATCAAACAGCTAACATGCGCTTTATAAAGCATGGCTTTTAAATGAAGATAATTCGGTTTAATGGAAAAAAGAGCGATCTCGTTCATGAATAAGACACTAAGGTCTTTGTTTCTGAAAACTAAAACAATTCTAAGAAATTATTCCAATGTTGTTCTCATTGTAGCCAAAATGTCTGGGTCATATCTAAACATACCAGGTGGAGTCACGTGCGATCAGGGACGATGATGTCATCGCTTGTAACACCCGCCGCTTTTAATAAGTTACTTGTAAAGTATGAAAATGTATCAAAACCATGGTTATTTATGTTTTTTAATTAAATATGTATACGCAATTGACATGAAGTTCAACTCAGAATGTTACCGAGATAATGTGCTTCATTTCTTAAAAAGATTGATTCAAATTGAAGCTACCGGTCTCGAGATATAAGGATATTCGTATTTTTTATAGCCCATTTTTCCACTTCTTTAATACAATCTTGTTCAAAACCTGTTGGGACACTTTACACATACGCACGGAATATCTACCAAATTGAGTAAAGCTTTCAGTTGAACATGTTGAAAGTATGATATTTCAAACTAGTTGATGTAAAGTCCCCCCCCCCCCCCACCCCCCAAAATCAATGTTGGAGCGTATCTATACTACAGCCCTTTGATGGACGATGCTCTTATTCGGACCAACATTGAGTTTAGGGGGAGGGACTACCATTTTCGCAGTGCATGCAAGAAGTGTCCCAACAGTTTTGAACATGATTGTATTAAAGCATTGCAAAAAATATGTACTGAATTCATACACTTCCTTATAACTCCTTTAAAAATGTTTAAAATTATCTCATATTTGGCAATATTAGTCAGCGATAATGTACGGAGAGTATAGTTTAATTAATAAAATACTGGGTCAGCACTATCTTCAATTTAAAGGGGCATTGTCTGAATCACGCACCTAAATGGTACTTTTAACAAAGGCATCTTGATAGGATATAGATAAAACAAAATATTATCATTAAGTAAACTATTGATTTTGATATAACAATCTTTGATCGCAATATCAGAAGTATATGATGGGCCGGGTTGGTGTGTGTGGAGACAGGGAATGGGAGGGGGGGTTGTGTGGTGTTTGTATGGTTTGGAGAATAACTAAAAGCGCAAGTTCTGAACGAGTCTTATCATGACAACGCTGGTAAGTAAAATACAATTATTACAGTATCAGATAGTTATCAAATCTATATAGATAGATGTCAACAAACACAAAATATCTACTTGAAAACGTAATAGTAAATTACATGGGCATATCGCATATTATATATTATACCCATTCGTATAAACAAATACAAAAAATTCACTTTAAATTTAAAGGTGACAAAGATTCCACGGCACGTGGAATTAAAGAAAACAGCGTAACAAACGAAAACAAAGCAATAACAAACACGACGAACTTTGCGGGAGTCGAACCTCCAACCTTTGCATTCTAAAACAGATCACACGCCACTAAGCTAACAGAGAAGTCAGCTTTTTAAAGAGGATTTTTGGTTATCATACACTAGCGCCGTAACGGTCAACCACGGTCCACACATGATTACAATAGGACGCTATGCACGGTCTACCAAAATTAAAAGAAAGGGAGTACTGATCATCCTTTTCTATTCATTTTGGTAGACCGTGCATAGCGTTCTATTGTAATGATGTGTGGACCGTGGTTGACCGTTACGGCGCTAGTGTATAATAACCAAAAATCCTCTTTAAAAAGCTGACTTCCCTGTTAGCTTAGTGGCGTGTGATCTGTCTTAGAACGCAAAGGTTGGAGGTTCGACTCCCGCAGAGTTCGTCGTGTTTGTTATTGCTTTGTTTTCGTTTGTTATGTTGTTTTCTTTCATTCCGCGTGCCGTGGAATCTTTGTCACCTTTAATTTTAAAGTTGATTTTTTATTTGTTTATATTACGAATGGGTATTTTTTGTTGACCGTGGTTATTCGTCTGAAATGCGAAAAATACATTATTATTTTGAACAGTATGAACGTGTATATAATTTTAATCGGGTAGACCGGTAATGATAAGTGTATTCCAGTACTTGAACGTCTTAGGAAGAACATCGGTTTAACAAGATACATTGTTATACCATGGGTCCCTATTAGTACAGCACATTGCCTTACTAGTGTAGTGGATTCAACTGAGGCCGCGGAATTATCACTTCCATGGGTTCGAATCTCGGTACAGCGGCTTAGTTTATTTTTTCAAATTTTACTTCAAAGGTTTTGAAAAAATAAGATTTGAAAGAATTGAGTCGACCAGGACCATAAAATATTTGTCTTCTTCTTCTTGCACCCCTCCCCCTACTACTCATTCATACATAATATACACGGTGCTGTACAATATTTGTCTACAGGGACAACGGTTTAGTACGTTGCGTCGGATAGCTATCTTCAGAAGATAGTAATATAGCAGTAATGAGTAATCGACAATAGGCCCATGCCTTAGGTGATATCTCTTTGTAAAATACCATCTTAAAGTCAAGTTTAAGAACAAAGTGATCTGACTATAACCAGGACAAGAGTATACAGTGAAGTTCAAGTCAAAGTTCTGAGGATAAGTAATTGAAATCAAACAGCTAACATGCGCTTTATAAAGCATGGCTTTTAAATGAAGATAATTCGGTTTAATGGAAAAAAGAGCGATCTCGTTCATGAATAAGACACTAAGGTCTTTGTTTCTGAAAACTAAAACAATTCTAAGAAATTATTCCAATGTTGTTCTCATTGTAGCCAAAATGTCTGGGTCATATCTAAACATACCAGGTGGAGTCACGTGCGATCAGGGACGATGATGTCATCGCTTGTAACACCCGCCGCTTTTAATAAGTTACTTGTAAAGTATGAAAATGTATCAAAACCATGGTTATTTATGTTTTTTAATTAAATATGTATACGCAATTGACATGAAGTTCAACTCAGAATGTTACCGAGATAATGTGCTTCATTTCTTAAAAAGATTGATTCAAATTGAAGCTACCGGTCTCGAGATATAAGGATATTCGTATTTTTTATAGCCCATTTTTCCACTTCTTTAATACAATCTTGTTCAAAACCTGTTGGGACACTTTACACATACGCACGGAATATCTACCAAATTGAGTAAAGCTTTCAGTTGAACATGTTGAAAGTATGATATTTCAAACTAGTTGATGTAAAGTCCCCCCCCCCCCCCCCACCCCCCAAAATCAATGTTGGAGCGTATCTATACTACAGCCCTTTGATGGACGATGCTCTTATTCGGACCAACATTGAGTTTAGGGGGAGGGACTACCATTTTCGCAGTGCATGCAAGAAGTGTCCCAACAGTTTTGAACATGATTGTATTAAAGCATTGCAAAAAATATGTACTGAATTCATACACTTCCTTATAACTCCTTTAAAAATGTTTAAAATTATCTCATATTTGGCAATATTAGTCAGCGATAATGTACGGAGAGTATAGTTTAATTAATAAAATACTGGGTCAGCACTATCTTCAATTTAAAGGGGCATTGTCTGAATCACGCACCTAAATGGTACTTTTAACAAAGGCATCTTGATAGGATATAGATAAAACAAAATATTATCATTAAGTAAACTATTGATTTTGATATAACAATCTTTGATCGCAATATCAGAAGTATATGATGGGCCGGGTTGGTGTGTGTGGAGACAGGGAATGGGAGGGGGGGTTGTGTGGTGTTTGTATGGTTTGGAGAATAACTAAAAGCGCAAGTTCTGAACGAGTCTTATCATGACAACGCTGGTAAGTAAAATACAATTATTACAGTATCAGATAGTTATCAAATCTATATAGATAGATGTCAACAAACACAAAATATCTACTTGAAAACGTAATAGTAAATTACATGGGCATATCGCATATTATATATTATACCCATTCGTATAAACAAATACAAAAAATTCACTTTAAATTTAAAGGTGACAAAGATTCCACGGCACGTGGAATTAAAGAAAACAGCGTAACAAACGAAAACAAAGCAATAACAAACACGACGAACTTTGCGGGAGTCGAACCTCCAACCTTTGCATTCTAAAACAGATCACACGCCACTAAGCTAACAGAGAAGTCAGCTTTTTAAAGAGGATTTTTGGTTATCATACACTAGCGCCGTAACGGTCAACCACGGTCCACACATGATTACAATAGGACGCTATGCACGGTCTACCAAAATTAAAAGAAAGGGAGTACTGATCATCCTTTTCTATTCATTTTGGTAGACCGTGCATAGCGTTCTATTGTAATGATGTGTGGACCGTGGTTGACCGTTACGGCGCTAGTGTATAATAACCAAAAATCCTCTTTAAAAAGCTGACTTCCCTGTTAGCTTAGTGGCGTGTGATCTGTCTTAGAACGCAAAGGTTGGAGGTTCGACTCCCGCAGAGTTCGTCGTGTTTGTTATTGCTTTGTTTTCGTTTGTTATGTTGTTTTCTTTCATTCCGCGTGCCGTGGAATCTTTGTCACCTTTAATTTTAAAGTTGATTTTTTATTTGTTTATATTACGAATGGGTATTTTTTGTTGACCGTGGTTATTCGTCTGAAATGCGAAAAATACATTATTATTTTGAACAGTATGAACGTGTATATAATTTTAATCGGGTAGACCGGTAATGATAAGTGTATTCCAGTACTTGAACGTCTTAGGAAGAACATCGGTTTAACAAGATACATTGTTATACCATGGGTCCCTATTAGTACAGCACATTGCCTTACTAGTGTAGTGGATTCAACTGAGGCCGCGGAATTATCACTTCCATGGGTTCGAATCTCGGTACAGCGGCTTAGTTTATTTTTTCAAATTTTACTTCAAAGGTTTTGAAAAAATAAGATTTGAAAGAATTGAGTCGACCAGGACCATAAAATATTTGTCTTCTTCTTCTTGCACCCCTCCCCCTACTACTCATTCATACATAATATACACGGTGCTGTACAATATTTGTCTACAGGGACAACGGTTTAGTACGTTGCGTCGGATAGCTATCTTCAGAAGATAGTAATATAGCAGTAATGAGTAATCGACAATAGGCCCATGCCTTAGGTGATATCTCTTTGTAAAATACCATCTTAAAGTCAAGTTTAAGAACAAAGTGATCTGACTATAACCAGGACAAGAGTATACAGTGAAGTTCAAGTCAAAGTTCTGAGGATAAGTAATTGAAATCAAACAGCTAACATGCGCTTTATAAAGCATGGCTTTTAAATGAAGATAATTCGGTTTAATGGAAAAAAGAGCGATCTCGTTCATGAATAAGACACTAAGGTCTTTGTTTCTGAAAACTAAAACAATTCTAAGAAATTATTCCAATGTTGTTCTCATTGTAGCCAAAATGTCTGGGTCATATCTAAACATACCAGGTGGAGTCACGTGCGATCAGGGACGATGATGTCATCGCTTGTAACACCCGCCGCTTTTAATAAGTTACTTGTAAAGTATGAAAATGTATCAAAACCATGGTTATTTATGTTTTTTAATTAAATATGTATACGCAATTGACATGAAGTTCAACTCAGAATGTTACCGAGATAATGTGCTTCATTTCTTAAAAAGATTGATTCAAATTGAAGCTACCGGTCTCGAGATATAAGGATATTCGTATTTTTTATAGCCCATTTTTCCACTTCTTTAATACAATCTTGTTCAAAACCTGTTGGGACACTTTACACATACGCACGGAATATCTACCAAATTGAGTAAAGCTTTCAGTTGAACATGTTGAAAGTATGATATTTCAAACTAGTTGATGTAAAGTCCCCCCCCCCCCCCACCCCCCAAAATCAATGTTGGAGCGTATCTATACTACAGCCCTTTGATGGACGATGCTCTTATTCGGACCAACATTGAGTTTAGGGGGAGGGACTACCATTTTCGCAGTGCATGCAAGAAGTGTCCCAACAGTTTTGAACATGATTGTATTAAAGCATTGCAAAAAATATGTACTGAATTCATACACTTCCTTATAACTCCTTTAAAAATGTTTAAAATTATCTCATATTTGGCAATATTAGTCAGCGATAATGTACGGAGAGTATAGTTTAATTAATAAAATACTGGGTCAGCACTATCTTCAATTTAAAGGGGCATTGTCTGAATCACGCACCTAAATGGTACTTTTAACAAAGGCATCTTGATAGGATATAGATAAAACAAAATATTATCATTAAGTAAACTATTGATTTTGATATAACAATCTTTGATCGCAATATCAGAAGTATATGATGGGCCGGGTTGGTGTGTGTGGAGACAGGGAATGGGAGGGGGGGTTGTGTGGTGTTTGTATGGTTTGGAGAATAACTAAAAGCGCAAGTTCTGAACGAGTCTTATCATGACAACGCTGGTAAGTAAAATACAATTATTACAGTATCAGATAGTTATCAAATCTATATAGATAGATGTCAACAAACACAAAATATCTACTTGAAAACGTAATAGTAAATTACATGGGCATATCGCATATTATATATTATACCCATTCGTATAAACAAATACAAAAAATTCACTTTAAATTTAAAGGTGACAAAGATTCCACGGCACGTGGAATTAAAGAAAACAGCGTAACAAACGAAAACAAAGCAATAACAAACACGACGAACTTTGCGGGAGTCGAACCTCCAACCTTTGCATTCTAAAACAGATCACACGCCACTAAGCTAACAGAGAAGTCAGCTTTTTAAAGAGGATTTTTGGTTATCATACACTAGCGCCGTAACGGTCAACCACGGTCCACACATGATTACAATAGGACGCTATGCACGGTCTACCAAAATTAAAAGAAAGGGAGTACTGATCATCCTTTTCTATTCATTTTGGTAGACCGTGCATAGCGTTCTATTGTAATGATGTGTGGACCGTGGTTGACCGTTACGGCGCTAGTGTATAATAACCAAAAATCCTCTTTAAAAAGCTGACTTCCCTGTTAGCTTAGTGGCGTGTGATCTGTCTTAGAACGCAAAGGTTGGAGGTTCGACTCCCGCAGAGTTCGTCGTGTTTGTTATTGCTTTGTTTTCGTTTGTTATGTTGTTTTCTTTCATTCCGCGTGCCGTGGAATCTTTGTCACCTTTAATTTTAAAGTTGATTTTTTATTTGTTTATATTACGAATGGGTATTTTTTGTTGACCGTGGTTATTCGTCTGAAATGCGAAAAATACATTATTATTTTGAACAGTATGAACGTGTATATAATTTTAATCGGGTAGACCGGTAATGATAAGTGTATTCCAGTACTTGAACGTCTTAGGAAGAACATCGGTTTAACAAGATACATTGTTATACCATGGGTCCCTATTAGTACAGCACATTGCCTTACTAGTGTAGTGGATTCAACTGAGGCCGCGGAATTATCACTTCCATGGGTTCGAATCTCGGTACAGCGGCTTAGTTTATTTTTTCAAATTTTACTTCAAAGGTTTTGAAAAAATAAGATTTGAAAGAATTGAGTCGACCAGGACCATAAAATATTTGTCTTCTTCTTCTTGCACCCCTCCCCCTACTACTCATTCATACATAATATACACGGTGCTGTACAATATTTGTCTACAGGGACAACGGTTTAGTACGTTGCGTCGGATAGCTATCTTCAGAAGATAGTAATATAGCAGTAATGAGTAATCGACAATAGGCCCATGCCTTAGGTGATATCTCTTTGTAAAATACCATCTTAAAGTCAAGTTTAAGAACAAAGTGATCTGACTATAACCAGGACAAGAGTATACAGTGAAGTTCAAGTCAAAGTTCTGAGGATAAGTAATTGAAATCAAACAGCTAACATGCGCTTTATAAAGCATGGCTTTTAAATGAAGATAATTCGGTTTAATGGAAAAAAGAGCGATCTCGTTCATGAATAAGACACTAAGGTCTTTGTTTCTGAAAACTAAAACAATTCTAAGAAATTATTCCAATGTTGTTCTCATTGTAGCCAAAATGTCTGGGTCATATCTAAACATACCAGGTGGAGTCACGTGCGATCAGGGACGATGATGTCATCGCTTGTAACACCCGCCGCTTTTAATAAGTTACTTGTAAAGTATGAAAATGTATCAAAACCATGGTTATTTATGTTTTTTAATTAAATATGTATACGCAATTGACATGAAGTTCAACTCAGAATGTTACCGAGATAATGTGCTTCATTTCTTAAAAAGATTGATTCAAATTGAAGCTACCGGTCTCGAGATATAAGGATATTCGTATTTTTTATAGCCCATTTTTCCACTTCTTTAATACAATCTTGTTCAAAACCTGTTGGGACACTTTACACATACGCACGGAATATCTACCAAATTGAGTAAAGCTTTCAGTTGAACATGTTGAAAGTATGATATTTCAAACTAGTTGATGTAAAGTCCCCCCCCCCCCCCCACCCCCCAAAATCAATGTTGGAGCGTATCTATACTACAGCCCTTTGATGGACGATGCTCTTATTCGGACCAACATTGAGTTTAGGGGGAGGGACTACCATTTTCGCAGTGCATGCAAGAAGTGTCCCAACAGTTTTGAACATGATTGTTGGTCACCCAAGAGAAGGAAAAAACACAAAATAAACAAACAAGCAAACAATATAGAACAACAACATAGGCATAGAATACTCCCGGTAGTCATTTAGCAAAATGACTCTCTTGCATCTCCATACATAAAACACGTATAGAATGATCAGCATACGGTAGTGACCCCTTCCCCAGACCATGGGACGTAATACAGCAGCTAGAACACCATGAATATTACATACGTTGAAGTTACTCTAAATAATTGAAATAATGTCTCGTCAAATTCCACACAATTAAACAAACAAGCACTAATAATGGTTGCCATTACATTTTATCTCATGCATTTCTAGTCACAAACGATTGGACGTTGCCGCGCGACAAATCCTTAAGGCTTTGAGGAAATTCCGCACTGAATTATGTGGATTTAGATAACAACTGTAATCATTATTAAAGAAGCCTATATAAGACCGTCCCGTATCAATCTCATCGTCGCACGATGGTACGATCCATTCCATAGTAAATCCGTGCATCAGACCTTTTTGTATTTGAACGGTTTTAAATTCCAATATAAATATTTCATTATTCTATTGCTAACAAAATTATGTCTAGGTCTACTTTTAAGAAACACTTTGTGCTCCTCAGTAGTTCACGTAATTGTAGCTTTGAATTATAAATTTAAAATAAGAGACTAGAATTTAAAATAAGAGAAAGCAATCAATTTAGTTGCGGTTAAAGGTATATTATGTGATCTTTCCAGGGAACGCCCTCAACATCGAAAAAAAATAGAAAGCAGATTTTCTTGCAGATTTACATTTCTGATCATAAATCATGCATACATTCCAAGTTACAGGGCGATACGATTCTTAATTACTTCAAAATCATGGTTTTAGAGTGAAAATAAACTGTCAGAATCTGGACACATTATATTTTTCACTCTAAATTCACTCTAAAACCATGATTTTGAGGTAATTAGGAATCGTATCGCTCTGTAACTTGGAATGTATGTATGATTTATGATCGGAAATGTAAATCTGCAAGAAAATCTACTTTCTAAAAATAATAATGAATAGAGGGCGCCCTCTGGAAAAGATCACATAATATGCCTTTAATGAAAAGGGTCAATTTGAAAGGATTGAAAAAAGATATGTGGATTTTACTCATATTCATTTTTCTTTTCTTATTTTACTATCTAACAAGTCTTATTACCTAATGTTATACTTCGAATGGTCAACGAACTGCGATTTCAACTTTATATATTTAATTGTTGTAGTTCTATACGGTATATTTTTATCTTGTCAGGATTTATCTCTATACAAAGCTAACAATTAGTAAAAGATAAGACACAATTAAAATCAATCCTTTCAGCCGAAAGTCAATCGGAAAAGATATGTTCTTTAACTAGGATTTGGAATCACTCCTTTAGATTAATAAAAGCATTAAAATCAATCCTTTCAAGAGAAAATCTATAGCCGAACTTGTCCTTATTGCATATGGCACAAAGTATAGAAATAAGGGCTTTTCGACTAGACTTAAATTAATTTCCGACTTAAATTAATTTTCTCCTACCATATGGATCAAGAGACCTATTGTTATAATTTAAATATAATCAAGTTATACATACTAAGAAAGAATTGAAAAGCTTGTCGACCAAAGATTGGTTTATGATATTTATAGTTTGTACGTATAATATACATCGTATAACGTTTAGATTCATTTTTCCGTGAATTGCTCGAGGCGATGTGTCTGCTATATACTTGTCCGTTTATCTTGATAATAAATAAACCAATAGTGATAGGATATACCATATCGAGGGTTGGGCGCCAGAAGGCCGTAACTCAACTTTTGGGCAAATTTATATTTTGGTACAAAAATAATCAATATAACCTAGACTTTTAGAACCATAAAGAGATAACTCATAAACGATCTTAATTTGACTAAAATTAGAGTTATAAGTTGGGGGCTACAGTGTATTGTAATGAGTCCCAACTATTTGAAAGTTAATTATCTCAAAATAGCATTTTTGAGTTACGGCCTTCTGGCGCTCAACCCTTGATATATATACTGTAAGATACAACGTTATTTACGGTCATGGATACTGGATAGGTAAATTTGACCTTACCTCATATTAAAAATATTTTTCAATTAAAGATAGGTGACCAAATCCGATAAAATACACTTTTTACATAAAAAATTATCAACTTTTATGTTAAGATATTTGTTATATCATGGAGCCCATATTTTTCATCACCCCTAGAGAATTTTAGGCATGAAAAATATTTCTTTTAGAATAAGTCGACAAGTAATGAATTGCCTCCAAAAGTGGATACCACCGAAGAAATTTGTGTAATGTGAAAATTTAAAGTGAATCATGTGCTGCACTTTAATCATTATAGATTCACAGCATCAATTTACTCAAATCTTGAAATATGACTGTATTTATGATGTTACTTTATAGTAAACACCAAGTGACAATAATTAGCCAAAATCGGGTCACCCATACTTATATTAGTCAGGGATAGTGGTTATAGTCAGCACTTATCTTAAAAACTAGACGGTTATCTACCGTAGATAGCATGGTGAGCGTATGTGCTAAAGCCGGCCTCTCTTATAAACGATTCATAGCTTCGTATCACGATTTTCGTACTAAGAAGGTTACATTTCCATTGTTCTTTTTTTCTTCTAACTAAACTCGGTCAGGGTGTTGAACATTTAGCTGAGAACCCATCAAAAGAGTTCGCCATTAAATGAACTGGACGGACCCTGTTTATTTGATCGCACGAAGTTAACATAGAGTTAACAGGGAAAACTTGTAACTTGGTCAAATTTCCCAAGAGAGCACGTGCCAGGTCGTGAGCTCGTCTTTAACATGTTTAAGGGAGTATAACAATCTAGTCAAAAAATTAAAATATATGAAAGGGCGATAGTAACGAGCCCCTAATAGGAAGTTACTATCTGTGTTTGAAATTTTCCCCTTAAAAAAGTGTGTCAAATATGTATGTTGATTGTAGGTTGACATATGTTTGATTGAAAAGTTGTGTTTACTTCATTGATATTCAAGTGTGGGTGTTTAATCGCTTTATATGAAAATACTTGGGCCTGTTTTGATCCATACCGTGAATAGTTTTATAAACGCGATAAAAACCCACATTGAAATGTTTTCCTCGTCATTCAGCAATGGTTCCAAATTATATTGCAGTGCATTGGTTTCTAAAATGCTAAAACTGACATGTTGTCAGGTAGATTTTAAAAATAGTCTCGAAGTCCCTTTCCCCCAGCTATTTATGGAGGAGAAAGTGCTATATGTTTTCTTGTTTTGGGGTCAACTATATAAGTTAAACTACACAAGAATGGACATCGTCTACAACACGTCCAATGTTGCAACCAATACTATCGCTATAAGGAGATATGTGTTGACCTAACCATGCGGTCCTATCTGGATGTTTACAAAACCAACATTCTTTAACTACATCCAGCTTCATCCTTTCAGTCACATCAAAGAGGGCTTAACCGGGGGGCTTAAGTCGGCAGCAAGCATTAAAGATAGTCATGCGATGCGATTAAGTATAAAAAATCATAGAAAATAAGAAGAATTTTCTACCTCACATTTCACATAAAATTTGAATGCAACAATTCTAACAAGAAATGTGTCATTTTGAAACTTACGAAACCTGTGCATTATAACAAAACCTCAACGTTCATTTGTTTAAAGACAGAGCCCCTCAGTGATACATAGAGATATTAATCATCTTAAATCGTTGTGACACCGATTTGGGGCATTGGGCAAGACACGAGTGACCGCTGACTGAGGAGGCAGCAAGCCTCGTATGTTTGTTTGGAAGTGGTCACTCTCAGTGATAAAAGTGTTATCATATCAAATACACACGAGTCAATGGTCAATGATATCTTTACGCAATTAAAGCCTGGAATGTTGCATTTATTACGTGTATCATTTAATATAATATACGGATTGATCTTCCAAATTGTGTGTGTAGCGCGTTTAAAGATTATGTTTATATTCAACCAAACCTCTTGGTCAGTTTTGGATCAAACCATGCAAATGGCGTCATCCCGAGGCACTCAACTTTGTTTGAAAAAAGGATGACCACACAGTGAGTCATAGGGGTCATACAGTTACAGTAAGAGGTTGCACAAACAGGGGTTTACGTGATGAGAAGGCCAAAAAGTGGGTAAAACAGGAGAATCCCGTAAATGTACAAAAATGGTCATCCAGAGTAAATTTTGCATTTTGTCCAAAAAGGGGTCATTCAGGGGAATCCTACATTTTGTCCAACAAGAAATTCATTCATCTATGAGAGTCTTACATTTTGTCTAAAAAGGGGTCATTCGCTGGGGATCCTACATTTTGTCCTAAAAGAGAGTCTATCTATCTATGAGAGTCTTACATTTTGTCCAAAAAGGGGTCATTCGCTGGGGATCCTACATTTTGTCCTAAAAGAGAGTCTATCTATCTATGAGAGTCTTACATTTTGTCTAAAAAGGGGTCATCCACTGGGATCCTACATTTTGTCCAACAAGAAATTCATTCATCTATGAGAGCCTTACATTTTGTCCAACAAAGGGGTCATTCGCTGATTTTGTCCTAAAAGAATCATTCAGTGAGAATCCCACATTTTTTCCATTTCTTTTTGTTATAATCAGGGCATTTATAGTGAGAGAATAATGTTACCAAATTATGAGGGTCAATGGGTGAGGATAGATAGAAAAAGGGAGGTCATTTGGAAAAGAAAGATATACAGTGAAATCATGTTTGAAAGAGGTTCAATGTGGCCGATCACCCCTCACCTATTTTTAGGAAGTGCCCCAACCCCCAGCAGTTGATGCTAATGGATAATGACATGGGTAAGCCTTATATAAGACTTCCGTTAAATATCAGTCCTCTATATCAAATTCACTGATACACGGGCACATTACTTGTGTCACATACTTGCTACACTCACTGACCATTGTAAACAACTCTTGTTCTATGTAATGTCTGAAAAGATATTATTTGGGTCAAATGCGCCGCAAGCAGTAAACATAAGCTTTTATCATGTTTAACGTGGTTAAACCAAGAGGATGAACCAACATAAAGTAGGCCACTTGAGATCTACATTATACAATGTGAAATGGATATCACGTACAGGGTCCAAAATGTCACCAACTAGCCGTTGTAAGCCCAGATGACGTTACTAACGATGTAAGGACTAAAACGCTATCAAATGTCTGCTAACAGGAACTTTCCACTCGATATGAAGTTGATTAAAGTATCTATATCATAAAATATTATTGATTGTTGTCCATATTAAAGCAGGCATGATGATCACTGAAAATATAATTTTTGATGTGTCAGATATATGGACCAAAGACATTTTCCTATCGACAGAAGATTATAGCCTTTTCGTCTGATATTGACTAAAGATGTTTTGCTATCTACTGAAGATGGCATTTTAATACCGATGGAAGAAATGCTACAAAGAAAGCAGTATGCCCAAATGCAAAAGAAAGCAGTATGCCCATACCATTACAAAAACCTTCATTTTGGACCAGTTGCCTCATATTCCTCTATATTACAAAGATGCCCCGTTATGAAATGAAGTGTTTTGGGGGCATTTCTCCTCTTGCTGACTATTTTGATCATCAAAATGTTTTCCATTAATAACCCTAATACATCAACCTTACTCATTCAATGACTAATGCGTAAAGGCAATATTCAAAGATGTTTGGAGCAAACTGTTAGTTTGAAAATAGTCCGTCAAGAAGGATACTTGACAGTGAGCTTAAAGGGGGACCCCGATGAGGCGAGGGTATGCTCTTCAGGCTCACTGTCTATCTTGACAGACTGTTAAAATTAAGTGAAAGACACTGACAAGATTTGAAGATTGATCATTTGCATTCAATTTGGTTTGAAAAGACACAAACGGAGGGCTGATCAAAATATTGCAACAAAATGTTCCTACTACTTTTAGAATTCCATACATATGATAACATTGGGAAAATGCAAACATCTCCGACTTGATCAGAGTTGAGGGAATAATCTCAACTGAATCTCTAAATACACTTGCAAATGTCAGGTGTGATGTCTAACTTTTGATGATTACTTGCTCTTAAAAAATGACATCCTGTCACTTTATCTAGTGGCAGAGCAATTTACTCCGATCAGAAAGCAAAGTGTGGATTTCATAGGCCACAGGCTATTCTATCATGATATGTTTTGTTTATTAAATTTTGTTTGAAATCTTCACCACCCCTCCCCCAGGAAGTTTTATATAGTTGGCCTATACATTTTTCATGTGATACAGTCATCTCATAAATCATAAATCAAGCTGACTTTATTTTCCATGTCTTTCACGTTTAAAGATGGAATTACAATAGTTCATTGCTACAGTGGCGCTACAACTGGCTGCGCTCTTTATGTCTATGGCTAAATGGCGTCTTTATTGAAACGGTGTCTGATTGAAATACATAGCTGCTAGACCACATTGATTTCTGTATTCCAACGGTGTATATCACTGGTAAAAGTAGGGCATTTCAATCTGAGACTGCAGCGGTGTTATCATCCTAGCGCTTTTTAGATAGAGCCATTTCAAAACCAACATCACTTTCTTGCACCAGTTATGTCAAACAGGTATTTGTGTGTATCAACCGTCTTTGTGTGTAAATACATGTCACTATTTGCAAGGGGAAAAGTGTTCTTTTAAAAATGTCACGCAATTGCAAATGTGGCCTCTTTTTGAACAGGAATGTCACTTTTGCTAGGGAAAAAGTGTATTAAAAATATCACGCTTTTGGACTTTTGGCACTTGTTTTGATCGTTTCATCATCACATTAGAGAACGGATGGCAGCCATCTTGTTGGGTATACTAAATGTGTTTAAGATTTGCAGAAAAAGATATACCTTTTTCATAATTTATTTGATAGCACAATTCATGGTATGAACTCCACGTCATGCATCAACTCTATTGAATATGGAATTGACTGGGTGCGAATCCCTTTTGTTATCCGTTCCATCTGACTACATGGATAACCTCTAGGATCATGATGATGTAAAACATTTTGACAGGATCGTGGGGTAAATTTGCTTCACACGGAAATAGAATTGATAGATATATTTTCTTTTCAATTAGCAAAGTTGCAATAACAAAAAAAAAGGTTGACATTTGGTAAATTGTGTAACAGATAACCATTCTTTTCATTGCTTGTACCAAAACGAAGGTTATTTCCTGTCCGTCATGTAAGAGACAAATTTGGTTGACCCATGATGATGGCATATACTACTGACAGTTCGCCCACTTGTCACTTGTCAGCTTGCGTAAGTTCCAATTTTAATGTTGAATACATTCTTTTTTCCAACAACAAAAATGGTTGACATTTAGTAAATTGTGTAACAAATAACCATTCTTTTCATTGCTTGTACCAAATTAAGCTTTGTTTGTTTCCTGTACGTCACGTAAGAGACAAATTGTCAACATCAGTTTGGTTGACCCATTATGATGGCTTATACTGCTGACAGTTCGCCCACTTGTCACTTGTCAGCTTGCGTAAGTTTCAAATTTTAGCACCTATTTCTAATCTCACGAAAATATTTGCGCTAGAAGTGATGAAGATAGCACTGATGTACTATTCCCTCAGTATTTACATTTACTTTTCAATTAACATGATGAACATTTACATTTCGATTCGATACAGTAATTAAAAACATAAATCAGTTACAGTATTTTGAGAACCAGAATCACACGCTATAGCGCTCCTACTATACCCTGTTTCTAAACCTCTGCAGTATATTGAGAATTTGAAAAATCAAATTAAAAAGACATCTCATTAAAAATTATTTTTTGTTTTTGAATGGAAGACATGTCTGATGCACTTTGAAGTTCATTTAAATAGTTGATGCTATGAATAGCGATTGTTTCCCCTTAGGATATGGGAGATAGATACCAATGGTGTGAAGACTCATTTGGCTGGATATAGCAGTGCTTCCAAAAACTATTACTGGTGCGGTGATCCATATGAGGGATGAGAGTCTTCCCAGAGTACATAGTGAATAATGGAATTAGAGCTCTTGATTAGAATGGCTCAGTAGGGAAAGGGTGAGACGTTTAGTCCAAAAAGTGAATTTAGCTATGAGGACTTTGGGTATTCTTCACAAACCTAGCCAATTTAGTTTCCCAGAACTTTTACTTGTACAACTATCAAAAGAGAAATCACGTGCTAATTGTAGTTTGGGATGTATGCCACTGCCAGCGTGCATTGTGTGATCATTTGATAAAGACAATTGTCGGTAACTTGGCGATTTATTTAAAACAATCCCTAATCATACGAGTTAAGGATTGTGACACGATTTCACACCCAACCGCTGGTAAATTTAGCATCTCTGAGGTATAAAAATGATTGCTTTATGATGTTATTGTTATTGATTCTCTGAAACGCTATAGTTAGTTTAACTAGTTATATACAAATACGAGGGTCAGTCATTAAGTAATGAAAGTGATCATGGTATGGAATGCATGTGCAATTCTATTGAGTGTTACTGTGATCAATACAAAGTATGAACCATTGTCTTTCAAACAATACACTTTTGGATTTCTAAGTATGAACTATGACGTCATAGCATTAGCTTAAAGTTAGTACACTTGGGACACTGGTAAATCAATTATTTGGCGGGAAATTTGAATTGTTTAAATGAAACACGTGGTAAGTAGATTGCATAACATGACATTTTGATGATAAATCATGATTTTCATTTTGGATTTTATCATCTTTTGGAATTATTTTGTCACTACATATGCTACATGGACCTACAGCACTGTCATTGGAATTAATCACCTGGAACCAAGCAGTGACTAACACCTCAACCATTGGATTATAATACACACTTGGCAGGATGTACCATTATACTCTCTAGGATCATCTACACACTTGACATTTGTTAATCTGGTACTCTATTGTCAGCATCTATACTTGTTTGTTATGATAACAATGCTTCATTGACTAACAATGGCAATTTACTACCTGTTAATTATCTTGTCTGGAGCTGTCTTCTTAGACTGTTTGGATGATTTCCAAAAGCTAGAGCAAAATGCTTGTATGTCTAAACTTGACTCTATCTTCAAGAATATATCATCAAAATATGAAAACTGCAGATATCTTGGACCCTATGTATCCTATTACATCAATGGGTCACCAACTTTCCAATTACTGCTCACACTCAGTAATGATATCAATCCTAATCCTGGACCTTCTCTAGCTGATCATAATCAATCAAAGAATCATGATAGTCCTATACTTGATTATACTAGAGAGGAACTTTTGCAGATAGGCAATGATTGTAAACTGAATCTCGCGCAAACATCGCAAATTGAAATTACTGCCCTTTTACGCCCATGCTTGCGTAAACTAAATCATCGAGGATCTAAAGGCAGGAAACGTCGTATACGGAATGAAAAATCTAAAATAAATGCAACTGTAACAGATAATGCTGAAAAGTCTGTAACTCAAGCCAAGAAATCCTATTCAGGCTATTCTCCTATCAGACGTTCTTTCTCAAAATTTGCTTTATGGAATGCCCGATCGATAAAATCTAAGACATGTATAATTGCCGATTTAGTAATCGCCAACCGCATCGATATTCTTGCGATCACGGAAACCTGGTTAAATGGTGATTACAGGGATGATCACACACTAGCAGATTTGACTACAACTTTACCAGGCTATCAATTACATCATGTACCACGAAATAACAGGAGAGGAGGTGGTGTGTTAGTCTATCTTCGTGAAAACTTTAATGTCCGTCTGATTTCATCCACAACATATATGTGTCTTTTGAATATATTGAGTTATCCATATCCGCAAGATCACAGAGTCCATTACGTCTGATAATTATACCGTCCACAGAGAACAAAAGAAAAACAATCTACTGCACCAATGTTTTTCCGTGAATTCTCCCAATTTCTTGAATACATCTCTTGTATACCAGAGAATGTTATGATTGCTGGTGATTTCAATTTTCATGTGGAGGTTATATCTGATCGTGAGGCATCAATATTTCGTGACATCATTGATTCTGCCAACATGAAACAGCATGTAGTAGGTCCAACTCATCGTGATGGTCACACCCTTGATCTAATTCTCACCCGCGCATTCGACAACTTAGTTTCAAACATTACTAAGACTTGTTATTTACCATCTGATCATGCTGCCATCAAATGTTCACTGTATATTGGACGACCAGATCCTGTTAAAATGGAGATAAAAACACGCTCATTTCGTGATCTTGATGTCAATGCTTTTCGTGATGATATTTCTAATTCACCTTTATGTGCATCATTGGCTTCGTTCTCTGATATTGATTTGTTGATCACCAAGTATGAATCTGTCTTGTCATCCTTACTTGACAAGCACGCTCCTCTTACAACGCGAACAATTACATGTAGACCCCATGCACCTTGGTTTACTGAGGAAATTCGCAAAGTTAAGCAAGAAGTCCGTCGGTGTGAGCGTCAATGGTGCTCCTCAAAACTTGAAATTCACAAACAGATCTTCTTGGAACAAGCACACATTTATAACCAATTGATTAAACAGGCTAAATGTGACTACCATAAGAAGCAATTTGATGGTTGCAATTCACGACAACTTTTTCAGAAAGTGAACAAACTTACCTCACCAAAATCTTCAAAAGTTTTACCAACTGAATCTGATGTCCCACTTGTTGAGCGCTTCTCCAGTTTCTTCGCTGACAAGATTAAACGTATTACTGATGAGCTCCACAAATCTCCTCAAATTCATCTCTCTGTGCAACTTCCTCAATCCACCAGTGCTGTTTTGTCCGGGTTTTCCTCACTTTCGGAAGAATCGGTCAGAAAACTCATTATGAAGTCGCCGTCTACATCATGTGGATTGGATCCAATGCCAACTTGGCTTCTGAAACAATTTCTTCCGGAACTTGTTCCCATCATAACAAGAATTGTGAACTCTTCATTGGAAGCAGGCCATTTCCCTGATGCATTGAAACATGCTCAAATCACACCGCTCATCAAGAAACCTAAATTGGATCGCGAAATCCTAAAAAACTACAGGCCTGTTGCAAATCTTAAGTTTCTTGTCAAGACTGTTGAGCGTGCATGTACTGCCCAAATACAAGATTATTTGTCAGAGAACAACCTATATGGAAAAATGCAGAGCGCTTATAGATGTAATCACAGCACAGAAACAGCACTTCTCTGTGTCTACAATAACTTACTCCTCGCTGCTGACAAGGGTCATGAAGTCATTATTATTCTATTGGACTACTCTGCTGCTTTCGACACCATAAATCACCAAATCCTGTTAGACCGTTTCTCAAATAAATATGGATTTACTGGATCTGCGCTTTCATGGATTAAATCATACTTCACCCATCGTTCACAATCTGTTATAATAAATGGTCGCGAGTCATCGGTTCATGTTCCTCAAGAGGGTGTACCTCAAGGGTCAGTACTTGGCCCTTTAGGCTTCACAATGTATTCATCTCCATTAGAAGATATCATTGATTCTCATGGCATTTCTAAAATGACCTATGCTGATGACACTCAGTTATACATTGTTTTGAAAAATGATGATGACAGAGTAGGTGCAATATCGAAACTTGAAGCTTGTGTGAAAGATATCAAAACCTGGTCCACAGCTAATGACCTTAAACTGAATGACGACAAAACTGAAGTTCTGCATATTACATCTCGCTTTAGAAACAATTCTGTTATTTCATCTATAAACATCAACGATGCTCTAATTGAACCAGCTTCTAATGCCCGCAATCTTGGTATTATTCTTCAAAATTATCTCATGATGGATGTCCATATCAATAATATTTGTCGTGCGGCCTCTCATGCTCTTTACAAGATAGGTCAAATTCGTCGATACCTTGACCAGCCAACAACTGAAAGACTAATCCATGCTTTTGTGACATGTCGACTTGATAATTGTAACAGTCTGCTATTTGCTCTTCCTGAAACGCAGATCTCAAAACTTCAACGCATACAAAATTCAGCTGCTCGACTTGTTACTCTCTCCAAGATTCGCTGTCACATTTCCCCTGTCCTTCGTGACTTACACTGGTTACCAATCAAATCACGCATTATGTTCAAGATTCTTCTATTAACTTTTAAATGTTCTCGTGGACTAGCACCTATGTACCTCCAAGATCTCATACAACATTACAAGCCCACACGTAATCTCCGTTCTCGCTCACAATATCTTCTTGCTCATGTTTCTTCACCTTCGACATCATATGGACGCCGTTCTTTTCAAGATGCTTCTGCTGAACTTTGGAATCAATTACCATATCATGTTAAATCAGCCAAAACTCTTGAACAGTTCAAATCATCGCTAAAAACTTACCTATTTAATGTTAATGCATGATTTTCCTTTTTGTCATGTCTTTTGTTACTACTACATGTATAGTTTTGTATATTTGCGTTTCTGTTTTATTTGTTATAGCGCATAGGGACTTAATTGTGTTATGCGCTCAATAAGCATGGTTTTATTATTATTATTATTATTATAAGAAGAAGGTAAATCCCGATTTTTTTCGCATACTTATGATGCAAAAGACGATAAATGTAATCCATGTGTAATTTGAAATGTATAGTATAAAAGGAAAAAGTAAGGAGAAGCAATTGAATAAAAGGTATACAAATATCAGTATTTCAAATAGCCCATTTTCATTGAAAAATGCCCAGTCAGTGAATCACATTTGAAATGTTTCTCCCATCTAAATAATACATGCATAAAGTTTCAATTACACCATAAATGAATCTATGGTTTTCGAAATTGAATGAAGGACATTATTGTTTCGCTGTTAGTCTTATCATGCATGGTTTAGATGCCCCGTGGCAAAAATGTAGATCGGGTGCGATTGACTTCATGTTGTCACACAAAGTTATTAACATGATTAATAAGTATATTCACACAAAGTTATTAATTATGTATCGCTTCTGTCACTTGGATTTTTTCTTTACCCACATGACCGCTTGAGTGTCTTTTTACAGCCACCCTGCCTGTTTCGTCTGTTGCCGATGTTATATGATCGCATTAATTGTATTAGAGATTTTTAAAACTGATTAACGATATGATATAGACTATGGGATGTCATAGACAGAGAAATTAAACTATGCCTTCCAACTTTTAGCGCGCATGCGCCGACTTAACGAATTTGCGCTTGACCAAAGGGATGATGATAGCATCTTTCTCTTTAGCGCTTCGATGAGATGGTGACAATTACTTTTGCTTGTTTGACGAATTGATGCCTGCCGGAAATTGATGATGAACAGAATTCTTCGACGCGATGTTGCAAAAATCCGGGGTTGCCGCAGTGTCTATTGAAGAATAGTAACTTACCAAAAGTTATTTTTGGCTGCATGGATTGTATAGGCTATAGACATGCTTCCATAGCAAGATCTAGGCCACTATATTAGAATTGACAAGTGAGGAATCGTCCTATTGTTTATCAAGGAAGTGTATAACTTATGTCTATGGATAAGGAACACGTTTATTGAGGATGTCCGTTCAGTTGCCACGGTGACAATAATATAAACATTTTTTGGTGCCAAAACCTGTGTTCTGATTAATTCAAGGTAAGTCTGTATTTTGTTCTAGTGTTTCTGTGATAAATTAGAAGCATTGTATTGACTACTTTCTATACGATTTTGTCTGCATTTTAGTTTCAGATTACGCGTGGGTCTAGAGAAAACACATTGCAACAACGTGACGGGGTATAGGTGCCCATGTGTATGATTTTTCATCCGTATATTAATAAATTCATTACAATTTTTTATTTCTTCATATTTAATCTTATTTTATTCTACAACCCCTCCCGAAACTAGTTATTCATTTACAAAGCTATCGATACGATATATGAACCAAAATAAGGCAAATTGTTACAAAAAATGTTTGACTGTTCTTATGCTTCTCGGTCACCAAAGAGAAAAAAACCCAAATAAACAAACAAGCAAACAATACAACAACAACATAGGCCTAGACTACTCCCAGTAGTAATTTATCAAAATATGTCTCTTGCATCTCCATGCATAAAACACGTTAGAATGATCAACATACGGTAGTGACCCCTTCCCCAGACCATGGGATGTAAACCGCATGAATATTACATAAGTTGGAGTTACTCTAAATAATTGAAATAATGTCTCGTCAAATTCCACGCAATTAAACAAACAAGTGCTAATATTAAATGGTTGCCATTACATTATATCTCATGCATTGCGAGTCACAAATGAATGGACGTTGCCGTGCGACGAATCCTTAAGGCTTTAAGGAAATTCCGCACTGAATTACGGTATGTGGATTTAGATAACAACTGTAATAATGATTAAAGAAGCCTATATCAGACCCCGTATCAAAGTCCTCGTCGCACGATGGTACGATCCATTCCATAGTAAATCCGTGCATCAGACCTTTTTGTATTTGAACGGTTTTCAATTCCAATATTAAATATTTTATTCTTTTATTGTAAACAATATTTTATGTCTAGGTCTACTTTAAAGAAACACTTTGTGCTCCTAAGTAGTTCACGTAATTGTAGCTTTGAAATATGAATTTCAAATACTGAGAGACTAGAATTCAAAATAAGAGAAAGCAATCAACTTATTCACGGTTAATGAAACGGGTCAATTTGAAAGGATTGAAAAAAATATATGTGGATTTTACTCATATTCTTTTTTCTTTTTTACTAACAAGTCTTATTACCTAATGTTATACTTCGAATGGTCAAAACGGACTGCGATTTCAACTTTATATATTTACTTGTTGTAGTATTCCTATATATTTTTATCTTGTCAGGAATCATCCCTTTACAAAGCTAACAATTAGTAAAGATAAGACACAATTAAAATAAATCCTTTCAGCCGAAAGTCAATCGGAAAAGATAATTTCTTTAACTTGGATTTGGAATCACTCCTTTAGATTAATAAAAGCATTACAATCAATCCTTTCAAGAGAAAATCTATAGCCGTACCTGTCCTTATCGCATATGGCACAAAGTATAGAAAAAGGTCTTTTTGACTAGTCTTAAATATATTTCCGACTTAAATTAATTTTCTCCGACCATATGGATCAAGAGACCTATTGTTATAATCTAAATAATCAAGTTATACATACTAAGAAAGAATTGAAAAGCTTGTCAACTAAAGATTGGTTTATGATATTTATAGTTTGTATAAAATACATCGTATAACGTTTAGATTCATTTTCCGTGAATTGCTCGAGGCGATGTGTCTGCTATATACTTGTCCGTTCATCTTGATAATAAATAAACCAATAGTGATAGGATATACCATATCGAGGGTTGGGCGCCAGAAGGCCGTAACTCAACTGTTGGGCAAATTTATATTTTGGTACAAAAATAATCAATATAACCTAGATTTTTAGAACCATAAAGAGATAACTCATAAACAATCTTAATTTGACTAAAACTAGAGTTATAAGTTGGGGGTTACAGTGTATTGTAATGAGTCCCAAATATTTGAAAGTTAATTATCTCAAAATAGCATTTTTTGAGTTACGGCCTTCTGGCGCTCAACCCTTGATATAGACTGTAAGACACAACGTTATTTACGGTCATGGATACTGGATAGGTCAATTTGACCTTACCTCATATCAAAAATAATTACTAGTTTTCAATTAAAGATAGGTGACCAGATCCGATTAAATTCACTTTTTTACATACAAAATTATCAAATTTTATGTTAAGATTTTTGTATATTATGGAACCCAAATTTTTCATTTCCCCTAGAGAATTTTAGGAATGAAAAATATATCTTTTAGAATAAGTCAACAAGTAGTGTACCAAAGAAATTTGTGTAATGTGAAAATTTAAAGTGAATCATGTGCTGCACTTCAATCATAAATTCACAGCATCAATTTACTCAAATTTCGAAATATGACTGTATTTATGATGTTACTTTATAGTAAACACCAAGTGAATTAGCCAAAATCGGGTTACCCGTACTTATATTAGTCAGGGATAGTTGTCATAGTCAGTACTTATCTTAAAAACTAAACTGCTATCTACCGAAGATAGCAAGTTTAACGTACATGTGCTAAAGCCGGTCTCTCTTAAATAAACGATTCATAGTCTCGTTTCACGGTTTTCATACTAAGAAGGTTAAATTTCCAATGTAAAATATAGCACATTGTTATTTTCTCCTCCTAACTAAACTCCGTCAGTGTGTGGAACATTTAGCTGAGAACCCATCAAAAGACCCTTTTATTTGATCGCACGAAGTAGAGTTAACAGGGAAAACTTGTAAGTTGGTCAAATTTTCCAAGAGAGCGTGCCAGGTCGTGAGCTCGTCTTTAACATGTTTAAGGGAGTATCACAATCTAGTCAACAACAAAAAATTAAAATATATGAAAGGGCGATCAGATAGTTACGAGCCCCTATACAAACTAATAGGAAGTAACTGTCTGTGTTTCAAATTTCCCCTTAAAAAAAGTGTGTCAAATATGTATGTTGATTGTAGGTTGACATATGTTTGATTGAAAAGTTGTGTTCACTTCATTGATATTCTAGTGTGGGTGTACGTGTTTAATCTCACAATATAACAATACTAGGACCTGTTTGATCTATACTGTAGATTTATATACTTGATAAAACCCACATTGAAATGTTTTCCTCCTCATTTAACAATGGTTCTAAATTAAATATATTGCGGTGTAGTAGTTTCCCCCGGCTAGTATGGCCGAGAAAGTGTTATCTGTTTTCTTGTTTTGGGGTCAACTATATAAGTTGAACTACACAAGAATGGACATCGTCAGCCTGGCCGATTACAACACATCAAGTCCAATGTTGCAACCAATACTATCGCTATAAGGAGATATTTGTTGACCTAACCATGCGATCCTATCTGGTTGTTTACAAAACCAACATTCTTTAACCCCCTGGGGTCTACCTGTCTATCTTACAGTGGTTCTGATTGGTTTATTACAAGATGTACTCATATCAATGGCCAATTCAAATGCAGCTTGTATAATGTTTCACTCCCATCTTTATCAGGGATACAATTATTCTAACAATGTCTCTCATTGGTGCAATAAATGATGTATCCATCTTTCTGACCAATCGGCCGGTAGTTCTCAGGGGGTTAACTACATCCAGCTTCATCCTTCAAGTCAAAAGGGGGCTTAAGTCGGCAGCAAGCATTTGAAGATAGTCATGCGATGCGATTAAGTTTGAAAAATCATAGAAAATAGAAAGAATGTTCTACCTCACATTTCCCATAAAATTTGAATGCATTGAACAATTCTAACAAGAAATGTGTCATTTTGAAACTACCAAACCTTTGCATTAAAATAAAAGCTCAATTTTCATTTGTTTAAAGACAGAGCCCCTAGTGATACATAAAGATATTAATCATCTTAAATCGTTGTGACACCGATTTGGGGCATTGGGCAAGACACGAGTGACCGCTGACTGAGGAGGAAGCAAGACTCGTGTTTATTTGGAAGTGGTCACTCTCATTGATAAAAGTGTTATCATATAAAATAAAAACAATGATCAATGATATCTTATCGCAATTAAAGCCTGGAATGTTGCATTTATTACATGTATTATTTATTATACGGATTGATCTTCCAAATCGTGTGAGCGCGTTTATATTCAACTAAACCTCTTGGTCACTTTTTGATCAAATCATGAAAATGGCGTCATCCCGAGGCACTCAACTTTCTTTAGAAAAGGATGACCACACAGTGGGTCATATAGGGGTCATACAGTTACAGTAAGAGGTTGCACAAACAGGGGTTTACGTGATCATGGTGATGAGAAGGCCAAAAAGTGGGTCAAACAGGAGAATCCCGTAAATGTACAAAAATGGTCATCCAGAGTGAATCTTGCATTTTGTCCAAAAAGGGGCCATTCACTGGGAATCCAACAAGAGAGTCTATCTATCTGTGAGAGTCTTACATTTTGTCCAAAAAAGGGGTCATTCACTGGGAATCCAATACATTTTGTCCTAAAAGAGAGTCTATCTATCTGTGAGAGTCTTACATTTTGTCCAAAAAAGAGGTCATTCACTGGGAATCCAATACATTTTGTCCTAAAAGAGAGTCTATCTATCTGTGAGAGTCTTACATTTTGTCCAAAAAGGGGCCATTCACTGGGAATCTAACAAGAGAGTCATTCGTCTATGAGAGTCTTACATTTTGTCCAAAAAGGGGTAATTCACTGGGAATCCAATACATTTTGTCCTTAAAGAGAGTCTATCTATCTGTGAGAGTCTTACATTATGTCCAAAAAAGGGGTAATTCACTGGGATACATTTTGTCCAAAAGAGTCATTCAGTGAGAATCCCACATTTTGTCCAGTTTTTAAAAAAATAATCAGGGCATTTGTAGTGAGAGAATAATGTTACCAAATTATGAGGGTCATTAGGTGAGGATAGATTGAAAAAGGGGGTCATTTGGAAAAGAAAGATATACAGTGAAATCATGTTTGAAAGAGGTTCAATGTGGCCGATCCCCCCTCACCTATTTTTAGGAAGTGCCCCAACCCACAGCAGTTGATGCTAATGGATAATGACATGGGTAAGCCTTATAAAAGACTTCCGTTAAATATCAGTCCCCTATATCAAATTCACTGATACACGGGCACATTATTTGTGTCACATACTTGCTACACTCACTGACAAGTGTAAACAACTCTTGTTCTATATATAATGTCTGAAAAGATATTATTTGGGTCAAATGCGCCGCAAGCAGTAAACATAAGCTGTTATCATGTTTAACGTGGTTAAACCGAGAGGATGAACCAAAAATCTGAACATAAAGTAGGCCACTTGAGATCTACATTATATAATGTGAAATGGATATCACGTACAGGGTCCAAAATGTCACCAACTAGCCGTTGTAAGATGACGTTACTAACGATGTAAGGACTAAAACGCTATCAAATGTCTGCTAACAGGAACTTTCCACTCGATATTAAGTTGATTAAAGTATTTATATCATAAAATATTATTGACTGTTATCCATATTAAAGCAGGCATGATGATCACTGAAAATATCATTTTTGATATGTCAGATATATGGACCAAAGACATTTTCCTATCAACAGAAGATTATAGCCTTTTTGTCTGATATTGACTGAAGATGTTTTGCTATCTACTGAAGATAGCATTTTAATACCGATGGAAGAAATGCTATAAAGAAAGCAGTATGCCCAAATGCAAAAGAAAGCAGTATGCCCATACCATTACAAAACCCTTCATTTTGGACCAGTTGCCCCATATTCCCCTATATTACAAAGATGCCCCGTTATGAAATGAAGTGTTTTGGGGGCATTTTGATCATCAAAATGTTTTCCATTAATAACCCTAATACATCAACCTTACTCATTCAATGACTAATGCGTAAAGGCAATATTCAAAGATGTTCGGAGCAAAGTGTTAGTTTGAAAATAGTCCGTCAAGAAGGATACTTGGCAGTGAGCTCAAAGGGTGAGCCCGATGAGGCGAGGGTTTGCTCTTCAGGCTCACTGTCTATCTTGACAGACTATTTGAAAATAAAGTGAAAGACACTGATAACATTTGAACATGAGCGTTTGCATTCAATTTGGTTTGATAAGACACAAACGGAAGGTTAATAAAAAATATTGCAACAAAATGTTCCTACTACTCTTTGAATTCCATACATATGATAACATTGGGAAAATGCAAACATCTCAGACTTTGATCAGAGTTGAGGGAATAATCTCAACTGAATCACTAAATATCCTTGCAAATGTCAAGCGTGATGTCTAACTTTTGATGATTACCTGCTCTTAAAAAATGATATCCTGTCACTTTATCTAGTGGCAGAGCAATTTACTCCGATCAGAAAGCAAAGTGTGGATTTCATGGGTCCCAGGCTATGCTATCATGATACGTTTTGTTTATTAAATTTTGTTTGAAATCTTCACCACCCCTCCCCCAGGAAGTAGGGCATTTAAATCTGAGACTGCAGCGGTGTTGTCATCCTAGAGCTTGTTACTTGTAGCCATTTCCAAAACCAACATCACTTTCTTGCACAGTTATGTCAAACAGGTATTTGTGTGTATCAACCGTCTTTTGTTTAAATACATGTCACTATCGCAAGGGGTAAAGTGTTGTATTAAAAATGTCACGCAATTGCAAATGTGACCTCTTTTTGAACAGGGATGTCACATTTGCTAGGGAAAAAGTGAATTAAAAATGTCACGCTTTTGGACGTTTGTCACTTGTTTTGATCGTTTTCATGTCACACTAGATAACGGATTAGCAGCCATCTTGTTGGTTATAGTAAAGTGTGTTTAAGATTTGCAGAAATAAGAATTAGAAGATACACCTGTTTTATGATTTATTTGATAGCACAATTCATGGTATGAACTGGACGTCATACACCAACTCTATTGAATCCCTTGTTGTCTGTTCCGCCTGGCTACATAGAAAACCTCTATGGTGAAAAACATTTTGACAGGATCGTGGGGTAATTTTGCTTCATACGGAAATATAATTGATAGATATTTACTTTTCAATTAGCAAAGTTGCAATAACAAAAAATGGTTGACATTTGGTAAATTGTGTAACAGATAACTATTCTTGTCATTGCTTGTACCAAAAGCAATGTTTATTTCCTGTACGTCATGTAAGAGACAAATTGTCAACATCGGTTTGGTTGACCAATGATGATGGCGGATACTGATGACAGTTCGCCCACTTGTCACTTGTCAGCTTGCGTAAGTTCCAATTTTAAAGTTGAATACATTCTATTTTGCAATAACTAAAAATGGTTGATATTTGGTAAATTCTGTAACACTTACTAACAGATAACCATTATTTTCATTGCTTGTACCAAAAGCAATGTTTATTTCCTGTACGTCATGTAAGAGACAAATTGTCAACATCGGTTTGGTTGACCAATGATGATGGCGGATACTGATGACAGTTCGCCCACTTGTCACTTGTCAGCTTGCGTAAGTTCCAATTTTAAAGTTGAATACATTCTATTTTGCAATAACTAAAAATGGTTGATATTTGGTAAATTCTGTAACACTTACTAACAGATAACCATTATTTTCATTGCTTGTACCAAAAAGCTTAATTTGGTTACCAAATTAAGCTTTCTTTATTTTCTGTACGTCATGTAAGAGAAAAATTGTCAACATCGGTTTGGTTGACCCATTATGATGGCTTATAATGCTGACAGGTCGCCCACTTGTCACTTGTCAGCTTGCGTAAGTTTCAATTTGTAGCACCTTTTTCTAAACTCACGAAAATATTTGTTCTAGAAGTGATGAAGATAGCACTGATATACTATACCCTCAACATTTACATTTACTTTTCAATTTACATGATTAACATTTACATTTCGATTCGATACAATAATTAAAAACATAAATCAGTTACAGTATTTTGAGAACCAGAATCACACGCTATAGCGCTCCTATACCCTGTTTCTAAACCTCTGCAGTATATTGAGAATTTGACAAATCAAATTATAAAGACATCTCATTAAAAATCCCCAAGTATTTTTGTTTTTGAATTGAAGACATGTCCGATGCACTTTGAAGTTCATTTAAATAGTTGATGCTATGAATAGCGATTGTTTCCCCTTAGGATACGGGAGATAGATACCAATGGTGTGAAGACTCATTTGGCTGGATAAAGCAGTGCTTCCAAAAACTATTACTGGTGCGGTGACCCATATGAGGAATGAGAGTCTTCACAGAGTACATAGTGAATAATGGAATAGAGCTGCATATTTGAATGGCTCAGTATAGGGAAAGGGTAAGAAGGCAGTGAATTTAGCTATTCAGCACTTCGGCCCAAGTCATCGGGTATTTTTCACAAACCTAGCCAATTAAGGTTTCCCAGAACTTTTACTTATACTATAACTATACAACTATCAAATAGAGAAATCACGTACTAATTGCCCGACTAATTGTATAATACCGGGTGGTTAAAAAAAAAAGTTGACCCAAGTTCAAGGTAATTTTTCAACCACATTTAAAGTTTCAGAGCATTTCTGTTTACTTAGTCTTGATTAGCAGTAAGTTTTGAAATTATCCTGATAAAATGGTACATTTATCTTGGTTGGTTCTTCAGATATGGTTCATTACAGAAAGCATGCACAAAACTGCCTTAGCCACGGGAGCGTCCTTTAGTAGAGATGGAATGCACAAAGTGGACTTGCTCACGATTGGTCATAAATTGTAAAAATAGGAGAAAAAGAAAAAAGGAGACATCTGAAACAGCTGTCTGGTGCTTGACATTACCTACCTATACGTATCTACGTTTATTTGTTGAATGTGAATGGCACATATACATAGAGATTGTGATACTTTGTCAGGGCGGGCTTTTCAATTCTGATACTAGAGCATGCTGTTTTGTTTAAGGGGGGACTTAAGGAAGTTTTTTGTTGAAGTTTGTTGGTGCTGTAATTATTGAACCATGACTCAAATGTATATAAAAGTATACCTTTTTGGAAAGGAAATGGATCAGAGAATCCAAATTTGGTATTAATTTTGACCAAAAATGTTGATTTTTTGAGAAAATCACAAAAAAATCACTTTTTTGACCCATTTGTTTTTAAACAAAGCTAACAAACATAATTTTGAGTTAAAAATGCCCAAATCACTTGATGATGATGTTAAGACACTACTGGAGGGACGATTTTTTTTTTAATAATCTAATCCAATATTTTTTGAAATTTTGACAAAAAAGTGTTAAAAAAAATTTAAAATCATTTTTTTCACGTTTTTTGGCACTTTTTGGTCAAAATTTGCAAAAATATTAGATAAGGTTTTTAAAAAAAAAATCGTCCCTTCATTAGTGTCTTAACATCATTATAAAGTGATTTTGCCATTTTTTACTCAAAATAATTTTTTGTTAGCTTTGTTCAAAAAAAATTGGGTCAAAAAAGTGAATTTTGTGATTTCTCAAAAAATCTACTTTTTTGGTCAAAATTGACGCCAAATTTGGATTCTCTGATCCATTTCCTTTCCAAAAATGTATACTTTTATATACATTTGATTAATAGTTCAATAATTGCAGCACTCACAAAATTCAAAAAATCAAATCAAAAACTTCCTTAAGTCCCCCCTTAAGACAAAAACTAAATGACGCTCCCGTGGACAAGTCAGTTTTGTACATGTTTTCTGTAATGAATCATATCTGAGGAACCAAACAAGCTAAACGTGCCATCTTTACAGGATAATTGCAAAACGTACTGCTTATTAAGACTAAGTAAACACAAATTCTCTGAACCTTTAAATGTGGTTGAAAAATTACTTTAAACTTGGGTCAACTTTTTTTTGAACCACCCGGTACACGTTTGGGATGTATGCCACTGCCAGCGTGCATTGTGGGATCATTTGATAAAGACAATTGCCGGTAACATCGCGATTTGTTTAAAACGATCCCTAATCATACGAGTAAAGGATTGTAACACGATTTCACACCCAACCGCTGGTAAATTTAGCATCTCTGAAGTATAAAAATGATTGCTTTATGATGTTATTGTTATTGATTCTCTGAAACGCTATAGTTAGTTTAACTAATTATATACAAATACGGGTACAGGAGTCTCGTCTCCTGGTGGAGAGAATATTCGGGGGAGGGGGCATTGTTAAGTTAAGGCATACTCTACAGGGTGAGTAAAAGAAACCTGCAATAGTGGAAAGAAACCATCTTTGTTTTCAAAACCATGATAAATTTTGAACTTTAAACCTTGTACGAATGACAGATTTGTTAGCAACTTTCTGTAAAAAAATGAAATCAGCCGCATTTACGGACGGGTTGTCTTTGATGAACCTACCCAGTTTACATTTGTTCACGAGGCATAGTGAATTTCAATTGATACTGTACACGTTCAGTTTTCACATTTGAGAATATACCCAACAAATTTTACAATAACTTCATATTGCTGTTCCGTTTTGGAACACAATATGCAATTCATAACATGCAAGTGAACAGTGGAATGTTTCTCCCATCTAAATAAATAATACATGCGTAAAGTTTCAATTACACCATAAACTAATCTATGGTTTTCGAAATTGAATGAAGATTAAAGGACATTTCTGTTTCGCTGTTAGTCTTATGAATGTTTTATATGCCCCG
Source organism: Ophiura sarsii (assembly GCA_035610835.1). Taxonomy (NCBI): domain Eukaryota; kingdom Metazoa; phylum Echinodermata; class Ophiuroidea; order Amphilepidida; family Ophiuridae; genus Ophiura; species Ophiura sarsii. The sequence continues at coordinate 111,622,389 of CM069441.1, read as the reverse complement.
TGGCAAACATGTAGATCGAGTGCTTCGATGCGATGGACCTCATTTGGTCACATAAAGATATTAATAAGTAGCACACAAAGTTATTAATTATGTACTTGGTTCTGAAAACAAGATCGCTTCTGTCACTTGCATTTTTTCTTTACCCACATGACCGCTTGAGTCTCTTTTTACAGCCACCCTGTTTCGACTGTTGCTGATGTTATATGATCGCATTAATAATAATTGTATTAGAGATTTTTAAAACTGATAAACAAAAGTATAGACTATGGGATGTCAAAGACAGAGAAATTAAACTATGCCTTCCAACTTTTAGCGCGCATGCGCCGACTTAACGAAGATGCGCTTGATCAAAGGGATGATGATAGCATCTTTCTCTTTAGCGCTTCGATGAGATTGTGACAATTATTTTTGCTTGTTTGACGAATTGATGCCTGCCGGAAAATGATGATGAACACAATTCTTCGACGCGATGTTGCACAATTTCAGTGTTGCCGCAGTGTCTATTGAAGAATAGTGACTTACCAAAAGTTATTTTTGGCTGCATGGATTGTATAGGCTATAGACATGCTTCCATAGCAAGATCTAGGCCACTACATTAGAATTGACAAGTGAGGAATCGTCCTATTGTTTATCAAGGAAGTGTATAACTTATGTCTATGGATAAGGAACACGAGAACGTTTATTGAGGATGTCTGGAATGATAGACCGTTCAGTTGCCACGGTGACAATAATATAAACCTTTTTTGTGCAAAAACCTGTGTTCTGATTAATTAAAGGTAAGTCTGTATTTTGTTCTAGCGTTTCTGTGATAAATTAGAAACTTTTGACTAGTTTCTAACCAATTTTGTCTGCATTTTAGTTTCAAATTACGCGTGGGCCTAGAGAAAACACATTGCAACAACATAACGTGATAGGTGCCCATGTGTATGATTTTTCATCCGTATATTAATAATTCATTACAAAATTCAATTTTTCATATTTATTTTTTATTATTTTATTCTACAACCCTCCCGAAACTATTTACTAATTTACAAAGCCTATGGATTCGACGTATAAACCAAAATAAGGCAAATTGTAAAAACAACTGTTTGACTGTTCTTATGCTTCTCAGTCACCCAAGAGAAGAAAAAACCCAAACAAATAAACAAACAAGCAAACAATACAACAACATCATTGGCCTAGAATACTCCCGGTAGTCATTTATCAAAATGTCTCTCTTGCATCTCCATACATAAAATACGTTAGAATGATCAACATACGGTAGTGACTCCTTCCCCAGACCATGGGATGTGATACAGCAGCTAACAGCTAGAACCGCCGCATGAATATTACATTAGTTGAAGTTATTCTAAATAATTGAAATAATGTCTCGTCAAATTCCACACAATTAAACAAACATAAGCGTTAATAATGGTTGCCATTACATTTTATCTCATGCATTTCGAGTCACAAACGATTGGACGTTGCCGTGCGACGAATCCTTAAGGCTTTAAGGAAATTCCGCACTGAATTATGTGGATTTAGATAACAACTGTAATAATGATTAAAGAAGCCTATATAAGACCGTCCCGTATCAATCTCATCGTCGCACGATGGTACGATCCATTCTATATTAAATCCGTGCATCAGACCTTTTTGTATTTGAACGGTTTTGAATTCCAATATTAAATATTTCATTATTTTATCGCAAACAAAATTATGTCTAGGTCTACTTTAAGAAAAACTTTGTGCTCCTCAGTAGTTCACGTTATTGTAGCTTTGAAATATGAATTATATACAGTAATATGTGACGAGATTTTCGGACTAGAATTTGAAATAAGAGAAATAAATAAACTTATTTACGGTTAATGAAAAGGGTCAATTTGAAAGGATTAAAAAAAAATATGTGGATTTGACTCATATTCATTTTTCTTTTCTTATATCTAACAAGTCTTATTACCTAATGTTATACTTCGAATGGTCAACGGACTGCGATTTGAACTTTATATATTTAATTGTTGTAGTAGTCCTATATATTTTTATCTTGTCAGGATTTATCCCTTTACAAAGCTAACAATTAGTAAAAGATAAGACACAATTAAAATCAATCCTTTTAGCCGAAAGTCAATCGGAAAAGATATGTTCTTTAACTTGGATTTGGAATCCCTCCTTTAGATTGATAAAAGCATTAAAATCAATCCTTTCAAGAGAAAATCTATAGCCGAACTTGTCCTTATTGCATATGGCACAAAGTATAGAAAAAGGTCTTTCCGACTAGACTTAAATTAATTTCCGACTTAAATTAATTTTCTTCGACCATATGGATCAAGAGACCTATTGTTATACTTTAATTAATCAAGTTATACATACTAAGAAAGAATTGAAAAGCTTGTCGACCAAAGATTGGTTTATGATATTTATAGTTTGTAGAACGTTTGGATTCATTTTTCTGTGAATTGCTCGAGGCGATGTGTCTGCTATTATACTTGTCCGTTCATCTTGATAATAAATAAACCAATAGAGATAGGATATACCATATCGAGGGTTGGGCGCCAGAAGGCCGTAACTCAACTTTTGGGCAAATTTATATTTTAGTACAAAAATATTCAATATAACCTAGATTTTCAGAACCATAAAGAGACAACTCATAAACAATCTTAATTTGACTAAAATTAGAGTTATAAGTTGGGGGCTACAGTGTATTGTAATGAGTCCCAAATATTTGAAAGTTAATTATCTCAAAATAACATTTTTTGAGTTACGGCCTTCTGGCGCTCAACCCTTGATATAGACTGTAAGACACAACGTTATTTACGGTCATGGTTACTGGATAGGTCAATTTGACCTTACCTCATAGCAAAAATAATTACAAGTTTTCAATTAAAGATAGAGAGCACGTGTGGTGTAGTGGATAGCATGCCGGTCTCACGATGCAAAGGTCGTGAGTTCTAGCCCGCTACAGCCAACTTGTTTGTATCCTTGGGCAAGGTACTTAGTCTCAATTGCTTCGTCGACCCAAGCGAGATTGGGGAGCTGTTAGGGGATATTACAATCCTAATGGCAGCAAAAATCAGTGGTTCGGAAGTCACATAAAAATGGTGGTCCCGTGCATCGGAAGAGCAATACCCGAGCACGTTAAAGGTTACAGACTCTTTCGCAAAGAGTAGGGGATCATCCCGGTCTGTAGCTGTTCACAAAATCTAACGGACCCCAATGGAAATAAGCTTCAACGAGGCTTTCTTGGGTTATCCAGGGTCGTAAGGCCCAAATAAATAAATAAATAAATAGGTGACCAGATCCGATTAAATTCACTTTTTTTACATACAAAATTATCAAATTTTATGTTAAGATTTTTGTATATTATAGAGCCCAAATTTTTCATTTCCCCTAGAGAATTTTAGGCATGAAAGATATTTCTTTTAGAATAAGTCAACAAGTGTACCAAAGAAATTTGTGTAATGTGAAAATTTAAAGTGAATCATGTGCTGCACTTTAATCATAAATTCACAGCATCAATTTACTCAAATTTCGAAATATGACTGTATTTATGATGTTACTTTATAGTAAACACCAAGTGAATTAGCCAAAATCGGGTTACCCGTACTTATATTAGTCAGGGATAGTTGTCATAGTCAGTAGCCTACTTATCTTAAAAACTAAACTGCTATCTACCGTAGATAGCAAGTTTAACGTACATGTGCTAAAGCCGGTCTCTCTTAAATAAACGATTCATAGTCTCGTTTCACGATTTTCATACTAAGAAGGTTAAATTTCCAATGTAAAATAAAGCACATTGTTCTTTTTTTCCTCTAACTAAACTCCGTCAGTGTGTTGAACATTTAGCTGAGAACCCATCAAAAGAGTTCGCCATTAAATGAACTGGACGGACCCTTTTTATTTGATCGCACGAAGTTAACATAGAGTTAACAGGGAAAACGTGTAACTTGGTCAAATTTCCTAAGAGAGCGTGCCAGGTCGTGAGCTCGTCTTTAAGGGAGTATCACAATCTAGTCAACAACAGAAAATTAAAATATATGAAAGGGCGATCAGATAGTAACGAGCCCCTATAAAAACTAATAGGAAGTTACTGTCTGTGTTTGAAATTTCCCTTTAAAAAAGTGTGTCAAATATGTATGTTGATTGTAGGTTGACATATGTTTGATTGAAAAGTTCACTTAATTGATAATCAAGTGTGGTTGTTTAATCGTTTGATATAAAAATACTTAAGCCTGTTTTGATCCACCGTGAGTAGTTTTATAAACGTGATAAAAACCCACATTGAAATGTTTTCCTCGTCATTCAGCAAGGTTCCAAATTATGCAGTGGTTTCTAAAATGCTAAAACTGACATGTTGTCAGGTAGATTTTAAAAATAGTCTTGAAGTCCCTTTCTCCCGACTAGTATAGACGAGAAAGTGTTATGCGTTTTCTTGTTTTGGGGTCAACTATATAAGTTGAACTACACAAGAATGGACATCGTCAGCCTGGCCGATTACAACACATCAAGTCCAATGTTGCAACCAATACTATCGCTATAAGGAGATATTTGTTGACCTAACCATGCGATCCTATCTGGATGTTTACAAAACCAACATTCTTTAACTACATCCAGCTTCATCTTTCCAGTCAAAAGGGGGCTTAAGTCGGCAGCAAGCATTTGAAGATAGTCATGCGATGCGATTAAGTATGAAAAATCATAGAAAATAAAAAGAATTTTCTAACTCACATTTCCTATAAAATTTGAATGCAACAATTCTAACAAGAAATGTGTCATTTTGAAACTTACAAAACCTTTGCATTAAACAAAACTTCAATTTTCATTTGTTTAAAGACGGAGCCCCTAGTGATACATAGAGATATTTTGTGACACCGATTTGGGGCATTGGCCAAGACACGAGTGACCGCTGACTGAGGCGGCAGCAAGCTTCATCATATGTTTATTTGGAAGTGGTCACTCTCAGTGATAAAAGTGTTATCATATCAAATACACACGAGTCAATGGTCAATGATATCTTTACGCAATTAAAGCCTGGAATGTTGCATTTATTACATGTATTATTTATTATACGGATTGATCTTCCAAATGGTATGAGTGTAGTGCGTTTAAAGATTATGTTTATATTCAACTAAACCTCTTGGTCACTTTTGGATCAAATCATGCAAATGGCGTCATCCTTTCTTTGGAAAAGGATAACCACACAGTGAGTCATAGGGGTCATACAGTTACAGTAAGAGGTTGCACAAACATGGGTTTACGTGATGAGAAGGCCAAAATGTGGGTCAAACTAGGAGAATCCCGTAAATGTACAAAAATGGTCATCCAGAGTAAATCTTACATTTTGTCCAAAAAGGGGCCATTCACTGGGAATCCAATAGGAGAGTCATTCAACTATGAGAGTCTTACATTTTGTCCAAAAAAGGGGTCATTCACTGGGAATCCAATACATTTTGTCCTAAAAGAGAGTCTATCTATCTGTGAGAGTCTTACATTTTGTCCAAAAAAGGGGTCATTCACTGGGAATCCAATACATTTTGTCCTAAAAGAGAGTCTATCTATCTGCGAGAGTCTTACATTTTGTCCAAAAAAAGGGTCATTCACTGGGGATCCTACATTTTGTCCAACAAAAAATTCATTCATCTATGAGAGTCTTACATGTTGTCCAACAAAGGGGTCATTCGCTGATTTTGTCCTAAAAGAGTCATTCAGTGAGAATCCCACATTTTGTCCAGTTTTTTTGGTTATAATCAGGGCATTTATAGTGAGAGAATAATGTTACCAAGTTATGAGGGTCATTGGGTGAGGATAGATTGAAAAAGGGAGGTCATTTGGAAAAGAAAGATATACAGTGAAATCATGTTTGAAAGAGGTTCAATGTGGCCGATCACCCCTCACCTATTTTTAGGAAGTGCCCCAACCCACAGCAGTTGATGCTAATGGGTAATGACATGGGTAAGCCTTATATAAGACTTCCGTTAAATATCAGTCCTCTATATCAAATTCACTGATACACGGGCATATTATTTGTGTCACATACTTGCTACACTCACTGACCAGTGTAAACAACTCTTGTTCTATATTAATGTCTGAAAAGATATTATTTGGGTCAAATGCGCCGCAAGCAGTAAACATAAGCTTTTATCATGTTTAACGTGGTTAAACCAAGAGGATGAACCAAAAATCCGAACATAAAGTAGGCCACTTGAGATCTACATTATACATTGTGAAATGGATATCACATACTGGGTCCAAAATGTCACCAACTAGCCGTTGTAAGCCCAGATGACGTTACTAACGATGTAAGGACTAAAACGCTATCAAATGTCTGCTAACAGGAACTTTCCACTCGATATGAAGTTGATTAAAGTATCTATATCATAAAATATTATTGACTGTTATCCATATTAAAGCAGGCATGATGATCACTGAAAATACAATTTTTGATGTGTCAGATATATGGACCAAAGACATTTTCCTATCGACAGAAGATTATAGCCTTTTCGTCTGATATTGACTAAAGATGTTTTGCTATCTACTGAAGATGGCATTTTAATACCAATGGAAGAAATGCTACAAAGAAAGCAGTATGCCCAAATGCAAAAGAAAGCAGTATGCCCATACCATTACAAAAACCTTCATTTTGGACCAGTTGCCTCATATTCCTCTATATTACAAAGATGCCCTGTTATGAAATGAAGTGTTTTGGGGCATTTCTCATCTTGCCGACTATTTTGATCATCAAAATGTTTTCCATTAATAACCCTAATACATCAACCTTACTCATTCAATGACTAATGCGTAAAGGCAATATTCAAAGATGTTCGGAGCAAACTGTTAGTTTGAAAATAGTCCGTCAAGAAGGATACTTGGCAGTGAGCTCAAAAGGTGACCCCGATGAGGCGAGGGTGTGCTCTTCAGGCTCACTGTATATCTTGACAGACTATTTGAAAATTAAGTGAAAGACACTGACAAAATGTGAACATGAGCAATTGCATTCAATTTGGTTTGATAAGACACAAACGGAAGGTTAATAAAAAATATTGCAAAAATTGTTCCTACTACTTTTGAATTCCATACATATGATAACATTGGGAAAATGCAAACATCTCAGACTTGATCAGAGATGAGGGAATAATCTCAACTGAATATCCTTGAAAATGTCAGGCGTGATGTCTAACTTTTGATGATTACATTTAAAAATGACATCCTGTCACTTTATCAGAGCAATTTACTCCGATCAGAAAGCAAAGTGTGGATTTCATGGGCCACAGGCTATGCTATCATGATATGTTTTGTTTATTAAATTTTGTCTGAAATCTTAACCCCCCCCCCCCCCCCCCCCTCCCCCAGGAAGTTTTAGTTGGCCTAAATTTGTCATGTGATACAGTCATCTCATAAATCAAGCTGACTTTATTTTCCATAGTGTCTTTCACGTTTAAAGTTATGGAATTACAATAATAGTTCAGATAGTGTATACAATGGCGCTACATCTGGCTGCGCTCCTTAGGCTAAATGGCGTCTTTATTGAAACGGTGTCTGATTGAAATGCGTAGCTGCTAGACCACATTGATTTCTGTACTCCAACGGTGTATATCACGTGTAAAAGTAGGGCATTTCAATCTGAGACTGCAGCGGTGTTGTCATCCTAGAGCTTCTCAGTTAGAGCCATTTCAAAACCAACATCACTTTCTTGCACCAGTTATGTCAAACAGGTATTTGTGTGTATCAACCGTCTTTTGTTTAAATACATGTCACTATCGCAAGGGGTAAAGTGTTCTATTAAAAATGTCACGCAATTGCAAATGTGACCTCTTTTTGAACAGGGATGTCACATATTTGCTAGGGGAAAAGTGTATTACAAATGTCACGCTTTTGGACGTTGGCACTTGTTTTGATAATAATAATAATAATATTTTCATTTCACAATAGAGAACGGATTAGCAGCCATCTTGTTGGGTATAGTAAAGTAAAGTAAGCAGGGTTGGAACTTCCGATTTTGTTCAACTAGCCAGTCGGGCAGGTAACTCACATAATTTACCTGCCCGACAAAAAATCCACTAGCCCACGGTTTTTTCCATTAAGAGCAAGACTACTTTTAAATGATGGTACAATTACATATTTTTGTCTTTATTGTACGATGTTCCACATAACCCTAGGCCGTAACAGCTTCTCGTATTCATCATGTATCAACCTTTGATCTCCTCTATAATCATGACACATCGGATGATGAAATTACCCTGAACTTACTGTTACTTACACTTTGAGCTTCAAAAATGTTACCCGCCAGTCGGACGGGTACCTTTGCATCTTCACCCGCCCGACACGAAAGTTACCCGCTATGGGCGGGCGGGCGGGTCTTATTTCCATCCCTGAAAGTAAGTAAAGTGTGTTTAAGATTTGCAGAAAGAAGAATTAGATGATACACCTGTTTCATGATTTATTTGATAGCACAATTCATGGTATGAACTGGACGTCAGGCACTAACTCTATTGAATATGGAATTGACCGGGTTCGAATCCCTTGTTGTATGTTCCGCCTGGCTACATGGATAACCTCTATGATGTAAAACATTTTGACAGGATCGTTGGGTAATTTTGCTTCATACGGAAATAGAATTGATAGATATATTTTCTTTTCAATTAGCAAAGTTGCAATAACAAAAAATGGTTGACATTTGGTAAATTGTGTAACAGATAACCATTATTGTCATTGCTTGTACCAAAAGCAATGTTTATTTCCTGTACGTCATGTAAGAGACAAATTGTCAACATCAGTTTGGTTGACCAATGATGATGGCTGATACTGCTGACAGTTCGCCCACTTGTCACTTGTCAGCTTGCGTAAGTTCCAATTTTAAAGTTGAATACATTCTATTTTGCAATAACAAAAAATGGTTGACATTTGGTAAATTGTGTAACAGATAACCATTCTTTTCATTGCTTGTACCAAATTAAGATTTCTTTATTTCCTGTACGTCATGTAAGAGAAAAATTGTCAACATCGGTTTGGTTGACCCATTATGATGGCTTATAATGCTGACAGTTCGCCCAATTGTCACTTGTCAGCTTGCGTAAGTTTCAATTTTTAGCACCTTTTTCTAAACTCACGAAAATATTTGCTCTAGAAGTGATAAAGATAGCACTGATGTACTTTTCCCTCAGCATTGACATTTACTTTTCAATTAACATGATTATCATTTACATTTCGATTCGATACAATAATTAAAAACATAAATCAGTTACAGTATTTTGAGAACCAGAATCACACGCTATAAGCGCTCCTACTATACTCTGTTTCTAAACCTCTATTGAGAATTTGAAAAATCAAATTAAAAAGACATCCCTAAGTATTTTTGTTTTTGAATGGAAGACATGTCCGATGCACTTTGAAGTTCATTTAAATAGTTGATGCTATGAATAGCGATTGTTTCCCCTTAGGATACGGGAGATAGATACCAATGGTGTGAAGACTCATTTGGCTGGATTTAGCAGTGCTTCCAAAAACTATTACTGGTGCGGTGACCCATATGAGATATAAGAGTCTTCCCAGAGTACATAGTGAATAATGGAATTAGAGCTCTAAATTTGAATGGTTCAGTAGGGAAAGGGTAAGAAGGCAAGTAGTGAACTTAGCTATTCAGCACTTCGGCTCAAGTCTTCGGGTATTTTTCACAAACCTAGCCAATTAAGGTTTCCCAGAACTTTTACTTATACAACATCAAATAGAGAAATCACACGCTAATTGATGTATAATACACGTTTGGGCTGTATGCCACTGCCAACGTGCATTGTGGGATCATTTGATAAAGACAATTGCCGGTAACATGGCGATCTGTTTAAAAAAATCCCTAATCATACGAGTTAAGGATTGTGACACGATTTCACACCCAACCGCTGGTAAATTTAGCATCTCTGAAGTATAAAAATGATTGCTTTATGATGTTATTGTTATTGATTCTCTGAAACGCTATAGTTAGGTATATACAAATACAAGAGTCTCGTCTCCTGGTGGAGAGAATATTCGGGGGAGGGGGCATTGTTAAGTTAAGTCATACTCTACAGGATGAGTAAAGAAAAAAACTGCAATAGTGGAAAGAAGCCATCTTTGTTTTCAAAACCTCGATCAATTTTGAACTTTAAAACTTGTAAGAATGACAGATTTGTTAGCAACTTTCTGTAAAAAATGAAGTCAGCCGCATTTACGGACGGGTTGTCTTTCATAAACCTACCCAGTTTACATTTGTCCACGAGGCATAGTGAATTTCAATTGATACTGCACACATTCAGTTTTCACTTTTGAATATCCCCAACAAATTTTGCAATAACTTCATATTGTTGTTCCGTTTTGGAACACAATATGCAATTTATAACATGCAAGTGAACATTTGGAATGTTTCTCCCATCTAAATAATACATGCATAAAGATTCAATTACACCATACATATGGTTTTCGAAATTGAATGCAGGACATAATATTGTTTCGCTGTTAGTCTATGCATGTTTTAGATGCCCCGTGGCAAACATAGATCGGGTGCTTCGATGCGATTGACTTCATTTTGTCACAAAAAGTAATTTAATAAGTATATTAACACGTTATTAATTATGTACTTGGTTCTGAAAATAAGATCGCTTCTGTCACTTTTTCTTTACCCACATGACCGCTTGAGTGTCTTTTTACAGCCACCCTGCACGTTTCGTCTGTTGCCGATGTTATATGATCGCATTAATAATATTAGAGATTTTTAAAACTGATTAACGTATATATAGACTATGGGATGTCATAGACAGAGAAATTAAACTATGCCTTCCAACTTTTAGCGCGCATGCGCCGAATTTGCGCTTGACCAAAGGGATGATGATAGCATCGTTCTCTTTAGCGCTTCGATGAGATGGTGACAATTACTTTTGATTGTTTGACGAATTGATGCCTGCCGGAAATTGATGATGAACAGAATTCTTCGACGCGATGTTGCACAATTTCAGGGTTGCCGCAGTGTCTATTGAAGAATAGTAACTTACCAAAAGTTATTTTTGGCTGCATGGATTGTATAGGCTATAAACATGCTTCCTTAGCCAGATCTAGGCCACTGTATTAGAATTGACAAGTGAGGAATCGTCCTATTGTTTATCAAGGAAGTGTATAACTTATGTCTATGGATAAGGAACACGAGAGCGTTTTTATTGAGGATGTCTGGAATGATGGACCGTTCAGTTGCCACGGTGACAATAATATAAACCTTTTTTGTGCCAAAACCTGTGTTCTGATACATTAAAGGTAAGTCTGTATTTTGTTCTAGTGTTTCTGTGATAAATTAGAAACATTGTATTCAGACCACATAAACGTGTATCTATTGTTGTTAGCTGTTGTTTTCTTTTGACTATTTTCTATACGATTTTGTCCGCATGTTAGTTTCAAATTACGCGTGGGCCTAGAGAAAATACATTGCAACAGCGTGACGGGGTATGATTTTTCATCCGTATATTAATAATTCATTACAAAATTCAATTTTTCATATTGAATCTTTATTATTTTATTCTACAACCTCTCCCGAAACTATTTATTAATTTACAAAGTCTATGGATTCGACGTATGAACCAAAATAAGGCAAATAGTTAAAAAAAAAATGTTTGACTGTTCTTTGGACTATCTGTGTCTTATGCTTCTCGGTCACCCAAGAGAAGGAAAAAACCACCAAATAAACAAACAAGCAAACAATATAAAACAACAACATAGGTCTAGAATACTCCCGGTAGTCATTTATCAAAATGTCTCTCTTGCATCTCCATACATAAAACACGTATAGAATGATCAACATACGGTAGTGACCCCTTCCCCAGACCATGGGACGTAATACAGCAGCTAGAACACCATGAATATTACATACGTTGAAGTTACTCTAAATAATTGAAATAATGTCTCGTCAAATTCCACACAATTAAACAAACAAGCACTAATAATGGTTGCCATTACATTTTATCTCATGCATTTCTAGTCACAAACGATTGGACGTTGCCGTGCGACAAATCCTTAAGGCTTTGAGGAAATTCCGCACTGAATTATGTGGATTTAGATAACAACTGTAATCATTATTAAAGAAGCCTATAATAAGACCGTCCCGTATCAATCTCATCGTCGCACGATGGTACGATCCATTCCATAGTAAATCCGTGCATCAGACCTTTTTGTATTTGAACGGTTTTAAATTCCAATATAAATGTTTCATTATTCTATTGCTAACAAAATTATGTCTAGGTCTACTCTTAAGAAACACTTTGTGCTCCTCAGTATTTCACGTAATTGTAGCTTTGAATTATAAATTTAAAAAAGGGACTAGAATTTAAAATAAGAGAAAGCAATCAACTTATTTACGGTAAATGAAAAGGGTCAATTTGAAAGGATTGAAAAAAAAAGATATGTGGATTTGACTCATATTCTTTATCTTTTCTTATTTTACTATCTAACAAGTCTTATTACCTAATGTTATACTTCGAATGGTCAATTAACTGCGATGTTAACTTTATATATTTAATTGTTGTAGTCCTATATATTTTTGTCTTGTCAGGATTTATCCCTTTACAAAGCTAACAATTAGTAAAAGATAAGACACAATTAAAATCAATCCTTTCAGCCGAAAGTCAATCGGAAAAGATATGTTCTTTAACTTGGATTTGGAATCACTCCTTTAGATTAATAAAAGCATAAAAATCAATCCTTTCAAGAGAAAATCTATAGCCGAACTTGTCCTTATTGCATATGGCACAAAGTATAGAAAAAAGGTCTTTTCGACTTAAATTAAATTAATTTCCGACTTAAATTAAATTAATTTCCGACTTAAATTATTTTTCTCCGACCATATGGATCAAGAGACCTATTGTTATAATTTAAATAATCAAGTTATACATACTAAGAAAGCAATTGAAGAGCTTGTCAACTAAAGATTGGTTAATGATATTTATAGTTTGTATAATATACATCGTATAACGTTTGGATTCATTTTTCCGTGAATTGCTCGAGGCGATGTGTCTGCTATCTTGATAATAAATAAACCAATAGTGATAGGATATACCATATCGAGGGTTGGGCGCCAGAAGGCCGTAACTCAACTTTTGGGCAAATTTATATTTTGGTACAAAAATAATCAATATAACCTAGATTTTTAGAACCATAAAGAGATAACTCATAAACGATCTTAATTTGACTAAAATTAGAGTTATAAGTTGGGGGCTACAGTGTATTGTAATGAGTCCCAACTATTTGAAAGTTAATTATCTCAAAATAGCATTTTTTGAGTTACGGCCTTCTGGCGCTCAACCCTTGATATATATACTGTAAGACACAACGTTATTTACGGTCATGGATACTGGATAGGTCAATTTGACCTTAGGGAAGACATCAAAACTCGACCGCCCGTTGACCGCCGGTTACGTTCGGTTCCGCCCGGTTCTTTCAGGTCAACTGTTTTACTGGTATATGAATATTCACGCATGCAACACTGAACAACCGCCGGTTGACTAAATGCCGTAACCGGACCAATTTACACTATCAATCTGTTACTTTGCGGTCATAATAGCGCACCCTTGGACTTTCGGTATTGATTTTAAAAAGTTAATTGAGCTATAAACAGATTGAAAAAGCCAACCCCAGCGAAAATCAATAGCTGTATTGTACTGGTTGTCAACTGAGACTTGAGAGCCCATTACTTCAAGAATTTATTGCTCACGCGTGTGACGAGGCACTATCAACCGGTCGTGTTCACCAGAGTGTAGCTATTTGACCTCATTATGTGTGTACATTATAACAGACGACACGTTTTGTGAGAACCGGCCGTAACCGGCGGTTGCCTCGCGGTCGAGTTTTGACGTGATCCCTTACCTCATATTAAAAATATTTTTCAATTAAAGATAGGTGACCAAATCCGATAAAATACACTTTTTACATCAACAATTATCAACTTTTATGTTAAGATTTTTGTTATATCATGGAGCCCATATTTTTCATCACCCCTAGAGAATTTTAGGCATGAAAAATATTTCTTTTAGAATAAGTCAAGTAATGAATTGCCTCCAAAAGTGGATACCACCGAAGAAATTTGTGTAATGTGAAAATTTAAAGTGAATTATGTGCTGCACTTTAATCATTATAGATTCACAGCATCAATTTACTCAAATTTTGAAATATGACTGTATTTATGATGTTACTTTATAGTAAACACCAAGTGACAATAATTAGCCAAAATCGGGTCACCCATACTTATATTAGTCAGGGATAGTGGTTATAGTCAGCACTTATCTTGAAAACTAGACGGCTATCTACCGTAGATAGCATGGTGAGCGTATGTGCTAAAGCCGGCCTCTCTTATAAACGATTCATAGCCTCGTATCACGATTTTCGTACTAAGAAGGTTACATTTCCATTGCTCTTTTTTTCTTCTAACTAAACTCGGTCAGGGTGTTGAACATTTAGCTGAGAACCCATCAAAAAAGTTCGCCATTAAATGAACTGGACGGACCCTTTTTTATTTGATCGCACGAAGTTAACATAGAGTTAACAGGGAAACTTGTAACTTGGTCAAATTTCCCAAGAGAGCACGTGCCAGGTCGTGAGCTCGTCTTTAACATGTTTAAGGGAGTATCACAATCTAGTCAACAACACAAAATTAAAATATATGAAAGGGCGATCAGATAGTAACGAGCCCCTATACAAACTAATAGGAAGTTACTGTCTGTGTTTGAAATTTTCCCTTTAAAAAAATGTGTCAAATATGTATGTTGATTGTAGGTTGACATATGTTTGATTGAAAAGTTGTGTTCACTTCATTGATATTCAAGTGTGGGTGTTTAATCGCCTTATATAAAAATACTTGGGCCTGTTTTGATCCATACCGTGAGTAGTTTTATAAACGTGATAAAACCCACATTGAAATGTTTTCCTCCTCATTCAGTAATGGTTCTAAATTATATTGCAGTGCAGTGGTTTCTAAATGCTAAAACTGACATGTTGTCAGGTAGATTTTAAAAATAGTCTCGAAGTCCCTTTCCCCCGGCTATTTATGGAGGAGAAAGTGCTATATGTTTTCTTGTTTTGGGGTCAACTATATAAGTTAAACTACACAAGAATGGACATCGTCAGCCTGGCCGATTACAACACGTCCAATGTTGCAACCAATACTATCACTATAAGGAGATATTTGTTGACCTAACCATCTGGATGTTTACAAAACCAACATTCTTTAACTACATCCAGCTTCATCCTTTCAGTCACATCAAAGGGGGCTTAAGTCGGCAGCGAGCATTTGAAGATAGTCATGCGATGCGATTAAGTATAAAAAATCATAGAAAATAAGAAGAATTTTCTACCTCACATTTCCCATAAAATTTGAATGCAACAATTCTAACAAGAAATGTGTCATTTTGAAACTTACAAAACCTTTGCATTAAAACATAACCTCAATTTTCATTTGTTTAACGACGGAGCCCCTCAGTGATACATAGAGATATTAATCATGTTAAATCGTTGTGACACCGATTTGGGGCATTGGGCAAGACACGAGTGACCGCTGACTGAGGAGGCAGCAAGCCTCGTATGTTTATTTGGAAGTGGTCACTCTCACTGATAAAAGTGTTATCATATCAAATACACACGAGTCAATGATCAATGATATCTTTACGCAATTAAAGCCTGGAAATGTTGCATTTATTGTAATATTTATTTATTATACGGATTGATCTTCCAAATCGTGTGAGTGTAAGAGTAAGAGTAAAGTAAGGTAAACCGAACCTCTTGGCCACTTTTGGATCAAATCATGCAAATGGCGTCATCCCGAGGCACTCAACTTTCTTTGGATAAGGATGACCACACAGTGAGTCATAGGGGTCATACAGTTACAGTAAGAGGTTGCACAAACAAGGGTTTACGTGATGAGAAGGCCAAAAAGTGGGTAAAACAGGAGAATCCCGTAAATGTACAAAAATGGTCATCCAGAGTAAATTTTGCATTTTGTCCAAAAAGGGGTCATTCAGGGGAATCCTACATTTTGTCCAACAAGAAATTCATTCATCTATGAGAGTCTTACATTTTGTCCAAAAAAGGGGTCATTCACTGGTATCTAACATTTTGTCCTAAAAGAGAGTCTATCTATCTGTGAGAGTCTTACATTTTGTCCAAAAAGGGGTCATTCGCTGGGGATCCTACATTTTGTCCTAAAAGAGAGTCTATCTATCTGTGAGAGTCTTACATTTTGTCCAAAAAGGGGTCATTCGCTGGGGATCCTACATTTTGTCCTAAAAGAGAGTCTATCTATCTGTGAGAGTCTTACATTTTGTCCAAAAAGGGGTCATTCGCTGGGGATCCTACATTTTGTCCTAAAAGAGAGTCTATCTATCTGTGAGAGTCTTACATTTTGTCCAAAAAGGGGTCATTCGCTGGGGATCTTACATTTTGTCCTAAAAGAGAGTCTATCTATCTGTGAGAGTTTTACATTTTGTCCAAAAAGGGGTCATTCGCTGGGATCCTATATTTTGTCCTAAAAGAGAGTCTATCTATCTGTGAGAGTCTTACATTTTGTCCAAAAAGGGGTCATTCGCTGGGGATCCTACATTTTGTCCAACAAGAAATTAGAGTCTTACATTTTGTCCAACAAAGGGGTCATTCGCTGATTTTGTCCTAAAAGAATCATTCAGTGAGAATCCCACATTTTTTCCAGTTTTTTTGGGTTATAATCAGGGCAATTATAGTGAGAGAATAATGTTACCAAATTATGAGGGTCAATGGGTGAGGATAGATTGAAAAAGGGAGGTCATTTGGAAAAGAAAGATATACAGTGAAATCATGTTTGAAAGAGGTTCAATGTGGCCGATCACTCCTCACCTATTTTTAGGAAGTGCCCCAACCCACAGCAGTTGATGCTATTGGGTAATGACATGGGTAAGCTTTATATAAGACTTCCGTTAAATATCAGGTCCTCTATATCAAATTCACTGATACACGGGCCACATTATTTGTGTCACATACTTGCTACACTCACTGACCAGTGTAAACAACTCTCGTTCTCTGAAAAGATATTATTTGGGTCAAATGCGCCGCAAGCAGTAAACATAAGCTTTTATCATGTTTAACGTGGTTAAATCAAGAGGATGAACCAACAAATCCGAACATAAAGTAGGCCACTTGAGATCTACATTATACAATGTGAAATGGATATCACGTACAGGGTCCAAAATGTCACCAAGTAGCCGTTGTAATTCCAGATGACGTTACTAACGATGTTAGGACTAAAACGCTATCAAATGTCTGCTAACAGGGACTTCCCACTCGATATGAAGTTGATTAAAGTATCTATATCATAAAATATTATTGACTGTTATCCATATTAAAGCAGGCATGATGATCATTTTTGATGTGTCAGATATATGGAACAAAGATATTTTCCTATCGACAGAAGATTATAGTCTTTTTGTCTGATATTGACTGAAGATGTTTTGCTATCTACTGAAGATAGCATTTTAATACCGATGGAAGAAATGCTATAGGTACAGAAAATAGCAGGGCATTCGTTATTTTATTAACTGGAGATATGTTTGCTAACTGAAGATAACATGTTTGATGTCAGTTGAAAATGATATGTTTGCT